>JALGBA010000319.1:600000-960000 GCA_023970755.1 Azemiops feae
CTGATTTAATTGCTTCTTGATGCAGTCCTTGGTGGTCTTAAAATCTGTCTGGTTCTTGCCTTAGCAGGATCTAATCTTATAAGATTGGTATCTAAGATGGTTAGATATGTTTCAATCATGGCAGTAAAACTGATTCATTAGTTTTCCCAATCATGGTTTTATCCACACATATCCATTTAGCAGGTAATTGATTTTAATAAGCACCCATCCTCCCTTTCACTACTAATGTTATATTGATAGAAACATTCTGTGGCTTGGTAACTGTAACCAGTGCTTTTTTTGTAAAAAAAAAAAAAAGGTGCCGAACTCACACATGTCATACAACCTGCCTTGCCTATCCTACAAGGTTCCATCCAAAAAAGGTGTCGGAACTCTGTTCTGGGCGTTCTATGAAAAAAAAAGTCCTGACTGTAACCACAATCAGTGAAATCTAACTGCATTTAGATTTGTTCCACCATAATTTCTTTGCAGACTTTTCTTGTTAGTGCCAAGACGTTAAAGAAACCAAGACCCAAGCAACAGCGTCCCTAACTCCAACCTTCAGGCTTTCTTTTTAAAGTTCTGCAAAAGTGTGTGTTTGTATTTGTATTTGTGTGTGTGTGTGTGTGTGTGTGTGTGTGTGTGAAGGCAGCATATAACAAAACCACTGAAATCAAATGTAAAAACCAGCTAAAACAGTTAAATCACAAACATAAGGAAAACAAGTTTGTGAAGGATTAATTTAAGATGATTATGAGCCAACAGTGTGCAGCAGCAGCCAAAAAAGCTAATACAATCCTGGGTTGTATAAACAGAGGCATAGAATCAAGAACATGTGAGGTATTAGTGCCACTTTATGAAACCCTAGTAAAACCACACCTGGAATACTGCAGCCAATTTTGGTCACCATATCACAAAAAAGATATTGAGAGTCTGGAAAAAATTCAGAGAAGAGCAACTAAGATGATCAAAGGCCTGGAGACTAAAACATGAAGAACGGCTGCGGGACTTGGGTTTGGCTAATCTAAAGAAAAGAAGAAATAGGGAAGACATGATAGCAGTGTTCCAGTGTTTGAGGGGCTGCCACAAAGAAGAGGGAGTCATGTTATTCACCAAAGCACCAGAGGGCAGGACAAGAAACAATGGTTGGAAACTATCAAAGAGAGAAGCAACCTGGAATTAAAGAGAAACTTCCTGAAACTTCCAGTGAGGACAATTAACCAGTGGAGCAGCTTGCCTCCAGAAATCGTGGGCTCTCCATCACTAGAGATTTTCAAGAAGAGGTTAGACAGTCACTTGTCTACGATGGTATAGGTTCTCCTACTTGAGCAGGGGGTTGGACTAGAAGACCTCCAAGGTTCTGTTCTGTTCTGTTCTGTTCTATTCTATTCTATTCTATTCTATTCTATTCTATTCTATTCTATTCTATTCTATTCTATTCTATTCTATTCTATTCTATTCTATTCTATTCTATTCTATTCTATTCTATTCTATTCTATTCTATTCTATTCTGTCATACATAGTGCAAACAATGCCTGGATTCTCTGCTTCCAAGGGATCTCCAGGCCTGACAAAAAAGCCATGTTTTGAGGGCATTGTAAAAGGCCATAAGGACTGGGGTTATTCTCACTTCAGGAGGGATAACGTTCCACAGAGCAGGTGCCACAACAGAAAAGGCTCATCTCCAGTCAACTTCTTAATAGATGGAACCTGCAACATGCCTCTCCTGCGGAACCTGATGGGATGGGTAGAAATAACTGGGGAGAGGTGGTCCTTCAGATAACCTGGCCTCATGCCTTGTAGGGCTTTAAAGGTCAAAATCAGCATCTTGAAAAACCAGCAACCAATGCAGCTCATGGAGCAGATATGTGTCCTTTTAGGAACACCCATAACTGCTCACGTGCTGCATATAATTTTTCTTTTTCTCCACGAGTCTCTTTGATTTTGGCTAGACGCTGGTTGAATTAGATCTGAAGCAAATATATATAATTTAAAAGAGATATTGAACTAAGCTGAATCTGGTGGCTTGGAGATATTACTGTTTTATGGTAGATAGATAGATAGATAGATAGATAGATAGATAGATAGATAGATAGATAGATAGATAGATAGATAGATAGATAGATAGATAGATAGATAGATAGATAGAAATAGAGATAAATGGATATAGATAGATAAAAATGGATATAGATAGATATTATTCTATTGCTACTAATTTTGATATATTATAACATTATACATATCTTTTGTTATGCTTATCTGCTCCTTGCTGTAGAGATATTTGCAATCATTTCTGCTTTCTATTAATTTTGTTTTGTTGTTTTCAATAGCTATTTCTATTCTTATTAGCAAATGTAAGATGATTCATGCAGTTGAATTGGATATAGGCTCAGAGTAGTTTACAGAAATGAATGGTTTAGATTAGTTATAACTAACTTTTTCCAACTCATTTCAGTAGACTGTTCTACTTTGGAACCAATGAATACACGGAATATATTTTTTAGTATGCAAAATTTCGATTGTATTCAGAACTGAAATATCATCAAAGGATGTTTCACTTTGATGCCTTCACTTCATAATGGGAGAAAATTCTGAATTCATAGTTAAAGTGGTCTCCAAAATTATAAAATGGGGATGAGGGTCCTATGAAGTCTGGGGTCACAGATCCCATTCCCCCATATATGAAACAAAGCTGGATATCCATTGATCTAGGGCATTAAAAATGTGCCAGAAGGCCAGCAAGCTTTGTGAAATTATGTGTCATCAGCTTTTGAAATGAGAGGCAAGAGAGAGGACTTCTGATGTATGCTTTTTTGCCTCTCAGAATAAAAGCTGATTTTTAACTGATGGTTTGGGAGTGCTGGTTCAAGGAGGCTAGGAACGTGGCTTAGGTACTAAACATAGATTATGCTGTTAAAAAGTATGAATGATACCTGTGTCCAGCTCCAGACATAGCCATCTACATTGACTATAGGAACGATGTAGATATTCATGTTATCCAGTATATATGTCATGTCCCTGTCTTTTCCATAGGTGCTGATGGCCTGATAATTTAGAAAACATAACCTTTTTTAGAAAAATTTTTTTTCTCTGTGATCCTATATACTCAAAATTTAGGCTCAGTTGGTCTTATAAATAAAGTGTATCTAGAACTGCAATATTCTTCATCACACTATATAACATTATAGAATCTATTTTCCATATTATTCATGATGGACTGTTTTGAGAACACAGAAACATGATTCACATTTCTATTTGTTTAGTGGGATACAAGGGCTTTGATCTTTGGAGTTATAGAGCGTGCAAAGATCACAAGATCAAAGCCAATTTGGTCTAGTGATTAAGGCACCAGACTAGAAAGCAAGAGATTGTGAGTTTAATTCCCACCTTAACCATGAAAGCCAGCTGGGTGACCTTGGGCCAGTCACTCTCTCTCAGCCCAACTACCTTAGGAGGAGGAAGAAGCATTAGGTATGTTTGCCGCTTTGAGTTATTGGTAAAAATAATAAAGGTGGGCTATAACTAACTAACTAACTAACTAACTAACTAACTAACTAACTAACTAACTAACTAACTAACTAACTAACTAACTAACTAACTAACTAACTAACTAACTAACTAACTAACTAACCAAACAAATAAATACAATAATGAATGAGTAAGAACTTCTAGGGATGCTAGAAGTTGTTTCAACACATTTGGAGGACAGTTAACAAATGAGACAAAAAAATCCTTGTTAATTAACCTCTTTCACAAACCACTGACAAAAGGCAGGAGAAATCCACTCTCGTGCGTGAACACCACAATCCATAAAGATGGACTTTCCCTCTTCACTTTTCTTTCCAATCTGCTTTGAAAAAGTAAAAAAAAGAAGATATTTTTAAGAAAGTACCCTTCAATACCATACTATTCCTTACAGATGGATCTGCCACCTTCACTTTTAAATAGCTTTGCTAATAAGAAAAAATAGTTTCTAAGAGTCTCATTCTAATTCTTGTATGTAGAAATGTATATGCAAGTCATTTTTTTCATTGTTGTCTCATTGAAAAAGCAGGATGACTCTATTGTTGGGTTGTCATGTCATGCTTATTATATTGAGCAAAATGACATAATAAGCCAAAGATGGATAACCTTAAGCTCCAGGGCAGCTGTGATCTTGAAAGATCTCCAGAAGTCACTGCTCATTGGTAATGTTCAATGTGATAGAAGCAGAATGTTTGATATATGTGGAAACAACTGTATTATATATATTTAATTAGTTTCAATTTTATGTGTTGTAAATGAAATGAAAGCAAATATAATTTTTGTTTTAACAACACCCACTACTCATTCTGACCCCATCTGCTATGTAAAATATAATGAGGTATGGAGTACTTTATTGGTCTTCCATTCAGGAAAAAAAAAAGAATGATCTCGTGTTCTTAACCATAAACCAACCATGATTTGTTAATCAGATGGCTGGACTAGTGGAATACTAAACTAAAACTGAACAAATTGCATGGTTGCTTAGCATGACACATAACTTCATGTCGTGGGGAGCTGGAAGAACTCAGATTGAATCAATTATGCTTACTAATAACAAATGTATTTTACTAAATACATGTATTTTGCTGTATTTCTTTTGTAGCACCTTTAAGAGTAGAATTTAGTGTGTTAATTTGTACCTATTGATGATTAATTGATTATGGAATTAACACATTCAGAGGAGGCAGTAGATTCAATGTCTTTAGAGGAAGAAATAGATTCAACACATTTTGTTATCTCTCATGCAATAACAATTAAAGCTTTGGTGCAAGTCATATCAAAGATTCTATGTAGCTTTTCAGAGAATGTGTCTGGAATGTTTTCACACCATGAAAGATACCCACTTCCTCCTTTCTGGCTATTTTCTCTTTGTCCTTGGCTATTTTGTTAGCTGTAAAGAAATTCTTCCTGCATTTGGGATCTTCTGCTAGTGTAGATGCATGGTTGAAATACTTGATCAACTTTCTATATAAGAACAATGTAACTTTGAGGCTTTTGCTGTTGGCTCTTCTGAATGCAAGAGACCAGTGAATCACTGTAACCTGCTAACTAATCAAACAATTGTTTGAATCCTCCCCAGATATGAGTGGTGAATTTGGGAGGGTGAGTTTTTCAACACAATTTCATCTGTTCTTTGCTTATTTTCCTGAAAAGGTTTTCATACCTGAAGAAGGAATATGGGTCGATTTTCAAATGTCTTTCCAATCTGGATACGGGAAACCAATGTTGAGTTGCTTTTTGCAATTCTGGCAGTCCAATCAGAAATCTGGGTAAAAGAAAAATAAGGGTTGCTGGAAAAGCAGTTGATGAAATGATCCACAGCCCATGAAATTAAATGATTTTTTTTTTAGTTGGACAATGTGCTGCCAGACTCTTGTTCTTTTTGGTATCACTTAGTTCTCTTCCTATCAGTTGAGTAAGATGATTTTCTAATTGTAGATAAGGCATATGAAACCAGGCCATTAAATAACAACTGATCTCATACCTGTTACCATAACCTTCCCCATTTTAATGTCTTTCAGCTTTGTGATACTACAAATCTCCAATGATATACTGGCCAGAATTTGGAGAAATGTGGTCTTAATTTAGCTGAGGGATACTGAAATCAGGAAGTCTAGTCTAGTATCTGGTGAAGGAACCCATATTCATTAAACTTCTGGTTATCCATTTAAGGTAAAAAGATATACCTGTCTTATCTTTAAATCTGATTTGTACAAATACGTGAGCAATAGTCCCAAAGGTACTTTTCCAAAAGGCAACTGGACTTGGTTTTTTCCTTGAAAACTTTTTACTTGTCATCCAAGAAGCTTCTTCAGTTCTGACAAAATTAAGTGATACTTTTTTACACCACAGAAATAAAAAACACTATTATCTATTGCTGTGGAGCAGTGTTTTTTAGGCAACTTTCTATTTATGTATACTTTTTATTGCTTTTAAAATAACAAAAAGGGTGAAAAAACAAAAGTAAAAATACATACGTTGTCAAAGAAGAGGAAAAATACCCACATAGAAAGTGCTTTAAAATTAAAAAAATACAGCAAAGGAAAAAGAAAAAAATCTATATTATTTTAGCAATAAATAGTTGCAATTCTATAATTAGTAATCTAATGCTATTATTATTCAATTATATTTGAATATATTTCATTATATTTTTCCATACAAAGTCTTCCTTTATAGGTAATCCTATAGCAAGTATAATTGGCTTCTCAATTCACTGAATGAAAGAGGCCCTACATTTATCTTTCCAATACTGCAATATCAGTCTTTTGTTCATAATAAGGGCACATTTACATTGTTCAGTTATCAAATTCCAGGTACTGGGTAAATAGTTAAAAAGAATATTATTGCCTGAAAATTTTGCTTTTGCTAGAGAATTATATTTATAAATTATACTACGTTTTGGGAGAAGGAACTTGTCAAGTTTAAGATATGTGGACTTCAAGCTCCTGATGGCTGGAGAATTCTGGGAGTTTAAGTCCACACATCCTAAAGTTGCCAAGTTTGTAAAACACTGCTGGTAAATGCAGTAGAAGAATAGAATCTGTAAAAACATTGACAACTCTGTGAAGAAAAATGGACAATGCGATAATAATGATAGAGGACAATTTCTTCAATTCACGTAGTTGTGGCTCTAGCTTAATCCTTGCATGAAATATGCCAAGTACTAAAAAGATACATGTCCAATCCTGTGTGAAAAATTTTTGCATGCATTTTTGATAGACTCCTTAGATAATAGTCTAAACTAGGCTCAGTTTTAGCCACCAAGTGCACTCTTCATGCTTCAGAGGATGCATGTACACCCAAGTGGTAAACTCAAATATAATTACAAACAAGCGCAAATGGTCTAATGTCTCTCTCTCTCTCTGTATATAGCCAGGAAAGTCTACAATGCTTTTTACCACAGAGTAGTACTGGCAGCCTAAAATTGCTAGTTCATTTTGTTCACTTATGCATGCTATCCACAGTACACCACAAGGGGCGAACTAGCTTTGCACCAGCTGACTAGCAAGGTTTGGGGTATGTCAGGTCATCTGGGCTTTCTTCCACCAACTTTGGAAGAATCCAGGTAAGTCTGGTGCTCGCTCCTGCTTCCTCATTAAACACTGCTAGATTTTTCCCACTGAAGTGATACCTATTTATCTACTTTCATTTTTATATACTTTTGATCTGCTAAATGGGCAGGAGCTCAGGGCAAATGACAGGAGCTCACTCCGCCACGTGGTGTCATGGTGTCAAACTGCTGGAGTGCCAACCATCTCTAGCTGACAAATCCAGCATCATTAAGCCATTGCACCATCACTCCCCCTTCCCAGTGTCTCTGATAAATGGGGATTCTTTCTGCTGAAGATTGTTTCCTTTGTCGAATGTCATATAAGTTCTGTACCTTGTCCCATTCATTATATTTTTCATAGCTGTGTCCATCGTTCTTGTCACCATCAAGCTGCTTTTCAATGTCTTTTTGTAGGTTGTCAAATAATATTCTACACGATAAAAAATAATCAGAAAATTATACTCTGCCTGAGCTCATTTTATTTCTGCATTTTAGAAGCCAATTGACTCCAAAAGGACTTTGAATGGCCTACATCAAGTTAAAACAATAAAGAAAGCAATGAAGAACAGCAAGAAATCTCCTGCATTCAGACAAATCCACTGACAAAAATGTCACCTGCAGACTTTGATTTACTTTAGACTGATTTATTGTATATTTATTTAAACATACGTTAATTATTCAATGCATACTGCATGCAGATTTTGTACAACTTTCAAATCATGGGGCCCATCCAACTTAAATCTGATCCTCAAATTGGCAATAGGCTTAGACGTGACAAAACTATTTCATTGCTTTCAGTGGTATTTGAATCATTCATATCTGTTAGAGCAGGCCATATAATTTTTTTTTTTTAAAGAAGCCACTCTTCAGATATCTTTCATATTAACTTCATGGGAAATTTTGTATGTTGGTCCTGCAGTAACACAGCACTCTATCTGGGAATGAACTTTTTTGCACAATGCAGGAGGATTGCTTTTTTTCAGCAAGGATGCTACAAGCGAAGAAGAGCAGTTTACCATTCCTATCCAAGAGCACTATTTTCTAATAAGGGAGAATTAATTAATTGAAACACACTGATTCATAAATATATATTACATAGACACATCCCATGTGCAATCTCTATACAATTTCAAAAGTACATAGTCACAGACCTGAGAAATAAATAGAGCAGTTTAACTTACTCATAAAGTATGCCATTCTGATTCAGGAGTCTCTCAACAGTATTACTCTGTGCAGCACTGACATGGAAATCTACTTCCATCTGTTTGACTATATGCAGTGCCGTATCTGGGTACCAAAAATCAATCTGCACAAAAAGAAATGCAAAAAGACTTGTGATTGAATAGAAATGAAAGTCACACCCCGAAAAACTGCTGCTGTTCGACTTTTTATTTCTGTTCAGTTCTACTTCTGAGAGGAAAACTGAGTTCAGTTTTGTGCAAAAACTTTGAAATATTAATTGTTGATTGGTATAAGCTTACACTGAATTTGAGAAAATAATTCATTTGTTAAATACAGTAAGGTAAGCTTTTATCTGATATGGAGAAGTGTGAAGACTAAAACAAGTTCATATGTAATGACTAGTCATAGTTGAATGCTTTGTGAAGACAAAAAGATAAATCTATTACTGATCAATTTTAATGGATTGATTATGTGCCACAAAGTCCATTTTGACTGTAAATGATCACATACCAATCAATTTTAGTTTTATATAAATACATTGTGTCCTGTTTCAGCCTCTGTTACAACCGCATGAAAACTCAATTATATGCTAATATATATTTAAAATATAGCTCTTTGTAAAATATACTTAAAAAAAATAATAATCTGAAAGTCACATGTTTAGAAATTGAAAACTGAAGATCTTTGTTCTGATCTGTTACTCCCTGAATTGGGAATCAGACTGGATAATACAGATTGAATAAAATATACACATCCCTAGCACTGTGATGGTAAGCCTGGCCAAATTTCAGGCTACCTTTTCTCTTCTTGAGTGCAATTATGAGAAAGAAACTGAAAGGTTTCATTTCTCGTTTTACTCTAATCGTGTTTTGGTTTTGCATTTAAGACACTCTAAACAATATTTTAATTAAACAATCAAAAATTAAACTATGACTTGTAATCATTGTTCCTACTATGCTAGATTTGGGATATCTTTTCATTGTAAAGCCAGCTGAAAACTATTTTGGATTCTTTTTTTCTAATGTTAAACATGTTAGAGCCCAAAATAGGCAGGACCAGAGCTGAAAGTGGACAGAGTTTCAAAAAAGACTTTTTCATCCTAGCATTCTCTTTCCCCCACAGGGGACTGGTGAGAGGCAACAGTTGCTGGAATATGCAACAGTCTTGGTGAAAGTCCCATAAACTAGCAAGGCCACCAGATACCAGTATTGTTCCAGAAATGTAGATGAAGCAAAACAGGTTTTTTGGGGTAAGGGGGGAACCTTACTTCTTCTATGCTTGGTTGTGTGCCTCTCATGAGCGTTGCTGTGCCTGACAAAGTTGCCTTTACTAAGGAAATGTTTTTTAAACCTTGCTGTTTAGATCCTTTATTATATACTGTACAATCAGCCCACCTATGTATTTATTTAGCGTATCATACATGGACTAGCAATTTATATTAACATTTTGCCTAGATTAGTAAAACACAATAAAATGTAAATGTTAAAAAAATCTATGTTCAAATGCCAATGTCTAGGCCATCTAACCAATGAAACACAGTGTTGTTTATATTTTAAAAAAATAAATTACAGCCGGTCATGTTGTAATTTACAGTTTGATGTGGGCCCCTGCACTCACTCTGAGGAGAGGATACAATGCCCCATTTATACAGAGATTCCTGACAGACGCCATGTGGGGTGTGAATCCTATTCGGGATTGCTGATGTGATAGTTCAAAGCCTGGTGTCTTTTTTGTGGGGTCACTTATATGTCTTCCTATGTTTGGGTGTTCAGCAATCGATTTGGCTTTCCTTTGGCAATCAATGTTAAAGTTGTTGGGCAGATGTTGTGGCCCACTGAACAATAGTTTGGGAATAGTTTGGGAAGAATCTGGATGTTTGAACTAAAATGCCAGAGGATCCATGGCAGATTTCATGGAAAGCCAAAGGGGTTGGCACGGAGATCCAAAGTGATCTGGTCATGTTCATAGACAAGGCTGACTTTTTTTGAAGTTTTATTTTCATTCTACTGCAGGTTTATTATGATGGAAAGCTAAAAATCAGTGTTGTTAAAGGCTTCTGGAGGCCATAAAATGGGTTGTAACAATAAGCAGCTTCGAGATTACAGCTTCTTCAGTCCCTCTGTAAATCAGCTCAGAATCCTAATGACAATTAATTATTAAATTAAGCCAGGAACAGAACTTTCCAAACAGTCATCCTTTTGTGTATTTCTTGGAAGGCAGCCTTGTTTTGAGAATGCATTCTATAACCAAGTTCTGCCAGATTCAGCCTTTGGTAATGAAAAGAGAGAGGAATCCTTATGGTATTAGATTTATAATGTAATTAGTAATGTAATTTAATTGGAATGATAGAGTTGGACTCTTTGCTTACTCTTGTTTGGTTCTTATTTGACATTGCATGTTAAAGACCTTGAGTTGCAAGGGATTTTTTAAAAAAATCCACATTATACATAGGCCATAAGGGAAGTCAAAAGAAAGCCCATGAAAAGGCTTTTCATCATGTTTATATTCTACTTATAAAGCATTCTTTGTTTAGAAGTAAAATCAGGGTTTGCTGAGTTATGAAAACAATGAGAAAAGGTCTAAAGCCAGACAAACCTATTTTCTTATTACATACACTAGATCGCTTTTTAAAGTTTTGACTGTTTTCCCCTTGTAATTTATAAAAGCCATATTAGGCTGAGAAAAGTTTCTGTATGTGAATGAAAATATAGTCCCAGAAGATGGTATTGTGTGGCTGATATTGTCTGGGCTTGGAAGTTAAATAGAGTCAGACCTGTTTAGCACTTGGGTGGCAGACCTCTTAAATTCCTAGGATTGGCCAATATTAAAGTAGGTAGTTGTGCAAGCTTTCTAAATAAACAAAAACATCCCAACGATGGAAAAGCACATTTGTGCTGCTGCAAAAAACAAAACAACACAAACTGCACACCCATGAAATCACCAGGAATCCAACTAAACTTGAAAGAGAATTTAAGATAATGTGAATCTTTCAAATTGGCTTTTAATGCCAGTCTGGCATGAATTTAATTCTCTTAAGTACTGTATAAGGAGAGAAAATAAACCACAGGAAATAGTGAGAATATTCATATGGGCAATTGTTAATGCTTGCATCTACATTCTTACGCAGTAATTTTCAGGTAGACATCACAAGTATATTTATTGATGCTTATTATGAAAATAGGTGTGTCATCACCCTTCACTAAATGCAGTGTAACATTTAATGGATAATGGTAACATCCACTGCGTCTTCCCGTTTCTCTAATTTTAGAAATTAACTTACTTTTAAATTTGGGGGGCAGAATTTTTCTGTTGCATCATCTAGATGTTTGGAATTTTAAAATATATGATAAATGAAATCTCTGTGGCAGAAAAGAAAAAAATGTACAATAATAATAATAAGATATTGCAAACTTTCACACAGGCTTTGGAACTGAGGACAGGTTTTTAACTGAGTTTACTAGGCATTGTTTTTTCCTTTTTTCTTTATCCATTTGTTTATAAATACAAAAAAAAAGTAGAAAAAAGCAAACATAGAAATGCAAAAAAAAAATGTTTAAAAAGCAAGACGTTACATTCCTCCATCCCCATATTGAAATAAAAAACAGTGAAGAAAGAAAAAAAATAACTTGATATATTCTTTCTTCCATTGTGGGAGTAATGTCCTTATAGCCCACGTGTAGGCTGCCATGCAGCTGAACCACATGGACGGAAACAGGACAAAGGAGAATATTGAGCAATCATCCCATTGACAACTCCTCCCAGTCACAAACGGCTTGGAAACTGTGTTCACCCTCACGTACTCATATGTAAATAGGTTATCCCTCCTACTTGCTTCCTGTACACACCCACATTTTGCTGAGCTAATAAAAGAGATTCCCTGACTTTTGTCCTGGGTCTCTCATCCCGAGGAAAAACTCTGCGTGGTGTTATTTCTTCACTGTTTCGGCTAAATTTCATGAGAGGCCCTCTGGAAGCGGAAAAACCGCAACTGGTGACCCCGACGTGATCACTAATAAAGTGATACGTTCCTTCGACCTCCTACTACTCATCGCCCGGACGAGGCTTAGTGCACTTCAGATATCGTTGGTAAAGACGGCTATCTTTTCGTGAGTAATGGGGGGAAAATTTTCTAAGACGCAGGCCGTGCATCTGCAAGAACTTAGAGAATTAACGAAGTCTACTAATTTTATTCTCAAAAACAGCGGTAAATTATTGCCTGTTTTGAGTAAATCTGATTTGGTTAATTTATTATGTTATATTTGGGAAAAATATCCGGCATATCCGGAAAAGGGCTCACTTAAAGTGACTACATGGAGTAAATTGGGTATTTCTTTCCATGAGCATCCCAGAGCTCCTGCAAAAATGCTATCATCATGGCGAATTGTTCTGGAATGCCTCAAAGTCCATGAACAAGGGCTCATGGAGACATTGGGCTCTGTGACCCCCCCACCGCCTTACAAGAAACAAATTTCACAAGGCAATGAGGCTTTTCCTCTTACCTCCCCCTCCTCCCCCTCTGCTCCAACATCCCCCCCCTTTCAGTTCCTCTTTCTGCTGATCTTTCTATTGTTCCTTCTGCTGCCCCTCCAATGAGTGCTGTTGCTACTACCATGGCTGAAGCTCGAAGTCAGGGTTTGCTTGATATTGATGAATTGTCTGAGTGTTCTGCATTTCCTGTTGCTTTTGTTCGGAATACTGCGGGTGCCATGATACCTCAATATGAACCTCTTCCTTTAAAAACAATCAGAGACCTGAAAACAGCGGTCTCGATGTACGGCATTCAAGCCCCTTATGTCAAAGGTCTTTTTAATGCTCTGGCTGGGTCTTTCATTCTTACTCCCCAAGATTGGAAAGATATTTTGAGAATGCTTTTGACCGGACCCCAGTATGTTGTGTGGGAATCAGATTTTCGCCGAGAGGCTGAATCCGCTGCCCATGTTGCTGGGATAGCTGCAATTACGGCAGATGCCATTTCAGGCTCTGGTCAGTTTTCGCTTGTTACTGCCCAAATGCAGCTTCCCCCAGCTACTTTCCCTTTAGTCAGCCTGGCCGCACTTAGAGCCCTGGACAAGGCTGATGACTCAGGAGCCCTTCCCACTTCCTCTTTTTCAAAAATTCTTCAAGGTCCCAGTCAGCCCTTTACTGACTTTATTGAGGAGTTGCAAAAGGCAGTGGATAGGCAAATTACCAATCCCACGGCACGTGCAGAATTGCTTTTAAAATTGGCGTATGAAAATGCAAATACTGACTGCCGTCGTGTTTTGCAACCTCTTGCTGCTAGATCTGACTCCACTTTGGCTGATTTCCTTAAAGCCTGCCGCATAGTGGGCACAAATGCCTTTAATATGGAAACACTGGCCATGGCTTTACAACAGGGCACAAAACCTGGTGGCAATTGTTTCAATTGTGGCAAACCTGGTCATTTTAAAGCCCAATGCCGTGCCCCAGGAGGGGGGGCATCGCGTCAAGCTCAAAAAGGGCTAAAACCAAAAACAATTTGCCCTAAATGTAAAAACGGGTTCCATTGGGCTAATCAGTGTCGTTCTGGCTCAAATTTCCAAGCCCAGTCGGAAAACTAGAAAGGGGGCGAACAGCCAGCCCCACCCAAAAGGCTGTACAGCAACTGCCATTTCCTGTTTCTTATCTGCCTGCTATTGTTCTTAGTGCTGATGTGTCACTTGATGCAGACTTTCCTAATACGCCCTATGTGATCTCCGCCTCCCTCTCTGCCCCCCTCCCCCCTCTTACATCTGCTTTGCTACTTCCTCATGACTCACTCACTTTACGTGGTGCTTCATTTCCCCCTGCACTCTTGACATGCTCTATGGAACCTACAGTTTTGCTCCAAATTATTCCAAGCTACCCAATTTCAATACAAAGGGGAGAGATATTAGCAAAACTGATAATCCTCCCACCAGAGGACCCTCCCACTCCCTCTGAAACCACAGAACTTTTAACAATTACTAAAACAATGCAACATAGTCGCCCTGCTATGGAATTTCATATTAAGGGACGCCCTTTTTTTGGCATTTTAGATACTGGCGCAGATGTGTCTGTGATCCGTACTGCTGAGTGGCCTTCTGATTGGCCCACCGAATCCTCACCAGCAGTCCGTGGCGTGGGCGGTACTCAACTTGCAAAAATTAGTAAGGACTGGTTGCCGGCTACATCACCTCAGACTTCCACAATTGCTTATATTAAGCCAGTTGTTTTACCTCTTCATATAAATTTGTGGGGCCGTGACCTGCTCCACCAATTCGGCGCAAAATTAAGCTTGGAATAATTATGTCACCTCCTTCACCTCTTCGCCTTTCTCTTAAATCTGACATTCCTGTCTGGATAGACCAATGGCCTTTAACTTCTGAAAAGGTCACTGCTCTACGTATTCTAGTGTCTGAACAACTTGCTCTAAAGCACATTGAACCCTCATTAAGCCCCTATAACACCCCAGTTTTTCTTATAAAAAAGAAATCAGGCAAATGGCGTTTCCTCCACGATTTACGTGCAGTGAATGCTGTTTTACAACCTATGGGAGCGCTGCAATGCGGCCTCCCAAACCCAAATTTAATCCCAAAAGACTTTGATCTTATGATCATAGATTTAAAGGACTGTTTTTTTTCTATTCCTCTTCACCCGGATGATATGCAACTTTTCGCTTTTTCAGTTCCTGAACTTAATATGTGTAGGCCAACTTCTCGCTATCAATGGCGTGTTCTTCCTCAAGGCATGCTAAACAGTCCCACCATGTGTCAATTTTATGTTAATGCTATGTTAGAACCATACCGTGCTATGTTCCCTCACTTTCTTGTATATCACTACATGGATGATATTCTTGTCGCTGCACCTGGCCCTGTGGGCACAGTCAACCAAACACTACCTGTTCTCACTACCATGCTAGCTGAAGGGGGACTTAATATAGCCCCAGATAAGATACAGCAAAAGGCACCTTTTTCATATCTGGGTCATAAACTCCTTTCTTCTCACTCAACACCCATTTTTCCTCACATATTTTTAGAGAAGGATACCACATTGGTGCAGCTCCAACAATATCTAGGTACCATAAATTGGATAAGACCTTACCTTGGCATTTCCACCAGCCAGTTGGCACCACTTTTTTCTGCTCTTACTCAGGGAAAGCAACCCTCAGACATCATACACCTTAATGTGCAACAGTTAGGTGTCTTGAAACAAATAGAACAAGCACTCCACACACAATGGGTGGACCGCTGCATCCCTGATGAGCACCTACTAATCATCATCATAAATACGCCACAGCTACCAACTGCACTCCTGGCACAAAACCCAAAGCCACTTCTTATTCTAGAATGGCTTCACCTCCCTCACACTCCTAGAAACACAATTAGTCAAAAACCTTTTCAATTTGCCTCTCTCATCTCTAAGGCTCGCCTTCGAGCAAAAGCCCTTGCAGGAATAGAACCTTCTGTCCTATATGTACCATGTTCTCTCACTACATGGGAAACCATCTATTCTAACTCTGAAGCCTTGCAGCTTGCTCTCACTGAGTGGCCTGGAAAGATATCCTGCCACCCTCCTGCTGATCCTCGCATTCAGCTCCTACAAAATATCCCTGTTTCATGGGATACCCAATTACAACGCTTTCCAATCCCACATGCTGTCACACTCTTTGCAGATGGCAGTAAACAATTTGGTGCTTGTGCCTGGTATATTCATGACCAATGGCACACAAAAATAACGCCACCCCAACGGTCTGCTCAGCGTGCGGAACTAGCCGCTGCCATTCTAGCTTTTCAAACATTTTCCACTCAACCTATAAATCTCATTCTTGACAGTCTCTATGTCACTCAAATTGTCACCACTATTTTTCAATCATACCTCTCTCCATCCCTGGACCCTGATTTAACTTCTTTATTTTCCACCCTACAAACTGTAATATCCAACAGGAAACATCCTTACTTTGTCACACACATAAGAAGCCACCAACCTTTTCCTGGCTTCTTGCAAAAGGGAAATGATATTGCAGACGCTGCGGCCTCTGCTACCTGCCTCATGTCTCTTTCTCCTGTCTCCCCTTGGGACAGTCATGCTTATTTCCATCAAAATAAAAAAGCACTTGTGAAACAATTTGGAATAACCACTGCAGAAGCAACTGCTATTCTCCAGCAGTGTGCCACTTGCAGCAAGCAGGCTCACTCGCTCCCAATGGGGGTTAACCCCAGAGGAACCGAGTGCTGCCAAATCTGGCAAATGGATGTTACACAATATGCCCCATTTGCCCCATGGAAATATCTTCATGTTTCCATAGACACCTTCTCTGGCTTCATCATTGCAACCCCTCAACGGGGTGAAGCCACTAAGCATGTCATTAATCATTGTATTCGTTCATTTGCAACGTTGGGATGCCCAAAAGAACTTAAAACAGACAATGGTCCTGCTTACACAGGAGCAGCTTTTGCTGCCTTTTGTAATCAGTGGTCAATTGTTCACAAATTTGGAATACCTTACAACTCCCAGGGCCAAGCTCTGGTTGAACGTGCCAACCAGACGTTAAAACATGCGCTGGAAAAATATAATCAGACACAGGGGAAAACTCCCCCTAGCCTCCCAGCTTTGCAAAACAGGCTTAACCTGTGTTTATACACCATTAACTTCCTGAACCTGACGGGCACTCCTCCATCATCCGCAGCAACTCGTCACTTCTCTGCTTCTCCTGCTGCAGCAACATCCAAACCACTGGTGTACTTCAAACGACTTCCTGACCCCACCTGGAAAGGCCCTGCTGAACTCATCACATGGGGACGAGGTTACGCCGCCATCCAAACCAACGGTGAGACTTTGTGGGTCCCTGGTCGACACATCCGTCCCTATCATTAAAAAAAAAAAAAAAAAACAGAGGACCTTTCCCCATCCAACATTAACAAGCAACAATGACACCACTTGGGTCTCTGGCCGCTGTGTGCGTCCTTACATGGTGGCTGATTCACCCGACAAATGAACAAGCTGTCGCGCGAGCAGGAGATCTGGGCGATGACCTATGGGACAATAACAATTACATCAAGGACATAAAAACAACAGCAACCTCATTAAATGTCACCAATTGTTGGATTTGTATGCACATTCCAGGAAAATCAGATCGAGGTCTGCCGCTGCAAGCGGTCCCTTTTAATCAAACAGGCTGGAAAACCTTCGAGCCCTCAACCACACAGCACAAAACTTCGGCTGCTGTACGCACTGTACTACATGAACCTGCAGCCATATGTTTTAACTCCACAGGGTTGTCCTCCAACGCTAACGTGATGGGACACTACCAAAGCTGTAATAAAGTTCTCCCATGGGCCTCTGATAAAAGATGTAGGGGGCTTAAAAGGATGCTTACGAAGGTCCACAACTCGAGCGATAATAGTATTACATATACATCCAATGAGAATGCCACCATCCTGCATTACCTTGCTTGTATGGACTTGGAGAGCATAATCACTTCTGCCAACATTTCGTCCCCGTACTTTTTGCCCAATGACTTGTGGTTCATTTGTGGAATAAGAGCCTATCGAGCCGTTCCGAAGGACTGGGCGGGGGTCTGCACTCTAGGGTTCGTGATTCCGCTTTTATATAAGATAGATTCCCTTCCCCTAACCCGCATTCGCAATAGGCGAGACATTGATATCACTCATGACAATCCTCTAACATTGGGTGGCAGCACAGGGACACAGTTTAGTCGCGGCCTCCTGCCAAACATAGGCGCTGCTATGAATTACAGAGACTTACATCTCCTGAATAACTGGACTGTGCACATGTTCAACGACACCATAGCAGTTATAAAATTATTCAACACCGAACTTAGTGAAGTGCGATCGGTTGCTTTGCAGAACCGTTATGCATTAGATATAATGTTAGCTGCTAAGGGTGGTGTATGTGCCCTGATCCATTCCCATTGTTGCATGTACATACATAACTATCAGCCAAACATCTCAGCTACTGTAGCCCACATGGAAAGGCTGATCAGGAACAACCCCCTTATGTCGGATGGTTCCGGTACCATAGACATATGGGGCTCTCTATGGTCTTGGCTACCTGATGGCTCCTGGTTACGATCCATCATTCCCCCCATCATAATGATCATAGTACTGATGGTTATGTTGTGTTGTTGCATCCAATGTCTTCCTTCCCTACTGCAGACATGTAAAGGTCTTTTACCTTCCCAAAGAAAAGATATGTTTATAGCCGAAAGACAATCACTTTTAAGCCTTGAAGGCCTACGTATTGAAAAAACAAAAACAGAGGAGATGTGGGAGTAATGTCCTTATAGCCCACGTGTAGGCTGCCATGCAGCTGAACCACATGGACGGAAACAGGACAAAGGAGAATATTGAGCAATCATCCCATTGACAACTCCTCCCAGTCACAAACGGCTTGGAAACTGTGTTCACCCTCACGTACTCATATGTAAATAGGTTATTCCTCCTACTTGCTTCCTGTACACACCCACATTTTGCTGAGCTAATAAAAGAGATTCCCTGACTTTTGTCCTGGGTCTCTCATCCCGAGGAAAAACTCTGCGTGGTGTTATTTCTTCACTGTTTCGGCTAAATTTCATGAGAGGCCCTCTGGAAGCGGAAAAACCGCATTCCATTTGCATCCCCAACCACTAACCATAGATTAAATATTTAAACTTTGTATTAAACATTAGTAATTTTGTTAGTTTCTCTTTGAGCCCTAAAAACTATATTCCAGATGTCTAAATCTGCCTTGCTCTGTGATATATTGTATATTGGGGAGCCATTCCTGCTTTAATTAAATTTCAACTGTGGAGATATAATACCATTTTAACAATCCTTTATATATTAAAAACTTGGAAGCATTCAAAACAGGCAAAGAATCTGTATTGCATGTATATATCCAGGTTTCTGTATAGGCAAACAGAAATACACACACACACAAACACTACTTTGATAAATAGAAAATATTCATGTATTTTTGAACAGGCATGCATTTTACGAAATTCCTTAAAGGGGCACAAAGCATCTGAGTTGCAAAATTTTCTCACCTGTATGAGGTTTGGCAAGAATTTCATGACACTTACTTCCTTTTCATTTTGCGGTTTCACACGAAAAACCTTTGCACTTTAGAAGAGAAAGTCAAGCAATGAGCAGCATTCCAAGGCATGGAAACAAACAAAAAAACCCCACAATCCCCTTTGATGATGTGAAAAGGCTGTACCTGTCAAATCGTAGAGCAGAAGTGAAAACACAAGTAATGGTCATCACGTCCAGAACCAACAGGGACATCATGGTCCTTTCTCTTTGCTGCCATTCATCTCTGACATTTTTATTCTTCTGTTTGATGATCAGATAATATCCACAGAGGATTTCTTTGGACGATGTGAAGTTTTGCTGTTATGTCTGCATTTAGATTTCATGTACATTTACTATGGGTATTGAAATCTTACACTGTGTTTCCCCAAAAATAAGACCTACCCTGAAAATAATCCCTAGCTTGATTTTGAGGGGTGGGCCTAATATAACTCCTACCCCCAAAATAAGCCCCAGTTTTGGGTGAGGCCCATGCTTAAAAATCAAGCTAGGATGGGGATGGTGGGATGGAGCTACCCCACGCGCCCTGCACCCACTTACCATTGCAGCCAGCCTCCCATGCTCCAACACCTGCCTTACTCATTGGCCCACTTCTTCTGCAGCTGCTTGTTGCCGCTCACACGCGCACGTCACCCCCAGCCTCCATTTCACCATCAGAGGCCTTCAGGAAAGGCCTCTGCAGCCGAGAACTGAGCTCCGGATTGACACGGGTGGTGCCCTTGGAGGCCGGGGGGCGCTGCATGCATCCGGAGCTCGGTTCTCGGCTGCAGAGGCCTTTCCTGAAATCCTATGATGGCAAAATGGAGGGTGGGGGTGCTGCATGCATCAATCCAGAGCTTCATTCTCAGCTGCAGAGCCTGGGGACAATGCACGTGAGTGGCGGCAAGCAGCTGCAGAAGAAATGGTCTGGCTGGGCCAGGCTGTTGGTGCCACCACCACAAGGTGACACCATGGAAAAGACAACCCCCCAAAAATAAGACCTGGTGTCTCTTTTGGAGGCAAAAAAAAAAGACCGGGTCTTATTTTCGGGGAACCACCGTAATAATTATTAGCACCTTTAAGAATGTTTAGAAAATGACTCTCACAATGATGTACAGTATTTGATAAATGAGAAAACATGTCCACGGACACAGAATGCATTTGTACTTGTGTATTTGTATACTTGAGAGTACAAGTCTGAGAATTCTCTTCGAGGTTAGCCCTAATACATCTAGAGGTCCTCACAGTTTGGGAAAGACTTGATTTCATTCTCATGCCCGCTTGAATATATTTATACTTTTGCCTTTACTTTATTATTATAAAGCATTATATGTACTTTTACATCTCCATCTTTGTGTAGATCCTATGGCTGTCCCATCCAGATCTGAATCCCCCCCGCGCGCTGCAACCAAATTTATATCATGCCTTTGTATAATAGGAGCTGAAGATATCATATACAGCAGTCTTTCCACCTAATTTTCTTCACAGCAACAACTCTTGTAAGGTAGGTTGGACAGAAAAGGGTAAGACATCTTCTATTTGGATTTAATGGAAACATGGGAAATTAGAGGAGCTGCAGGTGATTAGAGGGTTCATTGTTCAGAGTAAAACAGGCCACTTCACCATACTTCTGGACCATATTGCACCTGAGATAAGTACCAGAAGAATGTGTGTGTTTCAGGTTAAAATATGTTAAATTTATAGATAACCTTTAAGTTAATGAAGATACAGTACCTGCAACGCATTTGTCTAGATCAGTGATGGCGAACCTTTTAGAGACCGAGTGCCCAAACTGCAACCCCAAACCCACTTATGCATCGTCGAGTGCCGGGTGGGTGTGGCCCATTGGCTGGGTGTGGCCCATTGGGTGGGCGTGGCCCATTGGGTGGGCATGGCCCATTGGGTGGGCATGGCCCATTGGGTGGCCATGGCTGTGGTGGTAATGGCAGACTGGGTGGGACTAAAAAGTTCAATCAATCAATTCCAACTTTGCAAGATCTTTTTTTTCCCCGTGAGAAGTTGAAATTGACTAATTGAACCTTTTTTTTTTTTTGCACATGGCGGCGGAGGACTAAAGTGAAAAGGTTTTATAAAACCCAGCTGAAGGCCTAGGACTGGGGCGACGGCGTGCGTGCCCACAGAGAAGGCTCTGAGTGCCGCCTCTGGCACCCGTGCCATAGGTTCGCCGCCACTGGTCTAGATCATGAGTGTCCAACCTTTTGGCTTGCCAAGGCTGCACTGAGGGAAGTCGCATATGAAATATATAATATAATTAATGTATATAAATCACATAATAATGTGAAAAGTTTAACATTAAAAGTTGGGCTGCATTACTAGCTATCCAGGACTGCATGCAGTCCATGGACCATGGGTTATTACAGACAAATGTAATATAGTTCAATAGATGCCACGGGTCGATGCCAATTACTCTGGCTTTTATAAGATAAACAATGAACTATATAATCCAAACAATGAACTATATAATCCAAACAATGAACTATATAATGTATTACTGTTTAGAGTACAGAGAAAATTCTGTGAGAAGCTGTCTTTTGGGGAAAATAACCCATATTTAACTGGGAGTGATATGTTTCACAAGAGAGAGAGAGGGAGGGAGAGAGCAATAAAGGGAGTCTTTTCCTAAAAACAGTTATTTTTGTTGATTTTTCTTCCTTCTATATGAATTCAAGAAAGTAAGGTTTAATTGGTTTATGAGTGTAGCTAAATGAAGTTAAACTGTAGACTTTTAATTCCCTACCTGTTTTTCACTTTTTCGAATAATTGTCCTTAATTTAATTCCCTTCTCCCATGTGGATTTCTTGCCTCTGGGCTGCACTTATTCAGAGTACAGGCCAGGAAGAATTTAATTCTCCTGGGTAAACTAACCATGGCATGGAACATGATCTCATGGTGCTATTTTTATTTACATACGTTTAGGATTAGCGTTGTGCAACCAAGTATACTAGCAGACTGAAGTCTTTAAGGAAATATTTTATTTTTAACTGGTTGTTATCAACCTTTATCCACATATTTTTGAACTGACTTATTTGCTGGGCATTTTCCGATAGCTTCTCATAGCGAAGACTTCTAAACTTCAAGATGCCTTTAGTTATGACTTCTTACCCAGCATATAGGAATTGGATGCAGAAAGAGTTGTCTTTTGACTAAGCACCTGCTGTGCCTTTTGACCTGATTCAACATAATCCTGTTCTCTTTCATAGTTTTTAAACTGTTTATAACTTTAAACATCTACTTTTACAGGCTTTTTACTAAATTGCTGTTGTTTTAATGGTTTTCAATGCATTGGAAACAGTTTTTAATTGTGTTGTTTACTTTTCTGCTTTGGGGTTGTTTCTAATGACAAAAAGTGGGTGAACTTTTAAACAAACAAATAAAAGAGAAGTTCAGATGTTTTGGATGACAATTCCAAGTAGCCTTAGCCAATACGATCACTAATCAGGGATGCTGGTACTTGAAAATATCCATGGGGCAGGAATTTAAAAAACGTTGATGTGCTTTTTTGCTTATGTTGAAGGATGCAGAGAAGCCAGAGTCTTCCTATGGCAATTCCAGGTGCATAGCCAAGGAAGAACTGGATCTTTTATGATTGTTAAACCAGATAGTACATTAAGTGTCTCTTGCTGTTAATATGTATTTATATAAATATAAATATAGTCATAGTGTGTTGATAGTAATTGGAATCTCAAGATGTGGGTGAGGCTTGGTCTTTTGTTTTCCCAGTACAGTTAGGATGAAATCAGTTCCTTTCAAATTGGTCTTTGTTTTGGGAAGAAATTCCCAATGAGACTCTTGTTTAGCTTGTAAGTACTTCTAACATTTGATAGATGATAAATAGATAGATAGATAGATAGATAGATAGATAGATAGATAGATAGATAGATAGATAGATAGATAGATAGATAGATAGATAGATAGACAGACAGATAATTCTTTTTCTTTCTACGACCCACTAATCCCTTTATTCTGGGTGGACTCAGGGCAACTGAATGGAGCAGAGAGTTTACTGGCCAGATGCCCTTCTTGATGCCTACATGGAGTTCGCAGCAAATATTTTCTCTTTGCAACCTGATAAAACATCTGCCACTGATTAGAACTGAACTCTCAACATCCGAGTGGAAAGGTTGAAAATATTCTTATATTCCTTTAAAAAATCATTTTTCATGTTTACTTCCATATTCCATTTAACAGTGTTTTGAGGTTGTTTTTTAAACCAAGAGAAAATGAAAATACAATTAAATTGAAAACTATATTTCTAGACAGAATACTAAATTCATCAACCTCTATCAAAAAGCCTGGGTGGGCACCTAAAAAAAAAGTATTTCCTAGTAATGAAAAGATAATAGTGACAGTATCAGAAATATCACAAATCGAATATTCTCTACTGCAATTTGCTTGCCTTCAGAGGGCCGGGGGACCTGAAGACAAGGTGTCACGGCAGCAGAAATTTCTTCCTGTTCTTGGATTCTAAGTTAGATACTGCTTTAAAAAGGAACTGAGCCTTTGGTGAGAAATTGGATCCCAGCATAGGTTATTCCTCTGAGAGCTAAGGCTGTTTCTGTAAGTTAGATACTGCTTTAAAAAGGAACTGAGCCTTTGGTGAGAAATTGGATCCCAGCATAGGTTATTCCTCTGAGAGCTAAGGCTGTTTCTGTACTAAAAACAGGCCTGAATAAAACTAATGCTGGTAATCAGCTTTTGTCTAAGAATACTTAACCACCTCATTCACCTTTTTCAGGAAAAGACTGAAATAAAAGACTAAATATAAAGCAAACAAACACTGATCCTTCTACATCTTTTAGCTAAAATAGGTGAGGTGATTCACACTGACCACAGTTTTTGCATGAGATAAAGAAGATGGTTGAAAGTATCCTACGGAGATAAGGCTTGGAATAATTTAAATATGTGTCCTGATTTTTTTTCCAGATGCTACTGATTTCCTTCAGATGTTTTAACCTTTTCAATTAAATATTATGTGCAGTTAGACTCTTTGTATAAAATTGAGCAAGTACCCTCTAGTTCTTTTCCCATTTCTTTTAAACACCCAAAGGCTACACAATGGAAATGATTTCTCAGGAAAACAAGGTCAGAATGAGAGGAAGAGTATTCTCTTAGAATTCTCATACTGTGTACTCAGTCATCCCATCCCAATCAAAAGGTAAGAAATTAACTCTACCCCTTCTGAATGATTCGGACTGTGGTATATCTGCACAGGAAGAATATCTAAAGGCCATTTTCCTTTAAATTAATGCTTGTGTATCTGTGTGTCATAGTAACTGAAGAATGCTTTCCCAACATTCTATAGGACCTCCATCACTCATTCTCTTGATGGTTGGCTGATTTAACAGAATAGGTATCTATTTGATAAGCCTGTAATCCAGTATTTCACAACTTCTGGAATTTTCAAGCTGGCTAGAAAATGGCAGGATGCTGGTCAATTTCATCTGATGATTTTTAAAATATGCTGTGTCCACTGTTGTCTGATAAAGAGTTACTAAACTCATACAATGTTTGGTGGCCTATTTGGTCAAATAAAATTATTGCCCTCATGAGTATGAAGGATGCTAAGGTTACATTCTAATCATAATTGAACTGTCCAGGCAAGAAAACAAGGTATAATAGGACCTTGATTTAGGAAATACTTTTCAGAAAGTTTTTGGTTTCATGCATTGGATTTTCTGTATTAAGAGAAGTATTGCTATTGCTAAGTAATATCAACAGCAAACATTTTGTAAAAGGAAGGAATAACTGTAAGCAGGCAGATAGAAAATAAAATGTATCTATTCAAATTTACTTTTGCTACTTCAGTTAAAATAGGACTGTAGGTACGTTTATCAAAGTCAAAATGAATTTTATTCTTGCCGTTAACAATAAATTGGATCTAATTTAGTTAGCTGCTTCGCTGGATTGTGTATGAAATGTAGATTAGTTCTTGCAAAGTGAATGAATGGTGGCACATTAAATGATGAACTGAACATGTAAATGCAATGACCCCATTAATACTGAATTACTAAATAGCAATACAATGCCTTGAGACAGTGCTGTTATTGTGCAATTATCTTGCCTCATTCCCAGAACTGAACTGAGGGGAGACCAAACATCATTGTCTTCCCTTTGTAACTTATGTATTTTCCCATGTTTTTTTCTTAGCACAAAACAAATGGTTTAGGAGGAAAAGATGGAAGAGCCTTCCAACTGATAGTTGCAAGCTCTCTTTTCATTGTCAGAAAGAACTCAGCAGCAAAGATTATTTTGGGACAGATATATGTCTGAAAGGTGCTTTTTCAAAAGGCAACTTTTGAGACAACTATGAGCTGGATGACTGAGAATCTCCACAGACGGACAGATACATGGAAGCTAAATTCTGATATTTTAGGACAGGATCATAAGGCCTCACCATAGGTATTAAGCTTTTGAGAATTGAGACTTCTTTTCTTCATAGCCTTCCATTGAACTATATGAAAGTGCTATTTTGGATCTTCATCTAGTTGACTCTCACAAAGAAGTTTTGCTAAATGACTGGTGAATAGGTTGAGAAAGATCTATATGATCAGTTCCATTTCTGTGTTTATGATATTTCTATATGTATATTTCAGCCACAGCAAGTAATATCAAAGGAAAGTAGTTGTGACATACTTCAGAATATCTGTGCCCAAAGATTTTAAAGTTTATGTTTTAGATGAGCAGGCCAGGCCAAAAAACTAAATTTGGAACAAGCAACAAATATTCAAACAAAGAGCAATGGAGGAATCATCATCAGATTTATCGGAGATATCTTCATTAAAGGGGAAATCCAGGAATTCACTAAGAGGTGAGCTAACAGTTATTCAGCAAATGTCTTCCATATACTTGAATAAAATGAATCTAGTAGGAAATTTGCCTCTAAAATTTCAAATTGCATTTTCAAAGTTTAATTAGGGCTGAAAGCCATCAAAGGAAAAGACAACAAAAAAAATCAGTGGAATAGAAAAATCAGAAAAGAAAATCCATAATTGCGGGTAGAATCAAGGAGACAATGGCAGCCAGGGAAGAGAGAATTTCTTTTGTAAGGAAATGTGACCAAATTTCATTGAACATTGCTGACAATGTGCTTGGCAATTTCTTTGATTGCCAGCATAGTTTCCTTACAGGTGGGTTTTATCTGACTTTCAGGCAGGAGGAAACCGTACTGGCCACAGTCACGAAGCTCAAAGACGAATGAATATTTTATTCCTTCATCGTAAGCCCAATCTATGGAGGATCCGGAACAAGGGTCTGAAAAACAGATAATGTTAAAAACAACTGGAACACAAAGGAAATGGTGAAATAGGAAAACTGTCTATGTAAGATTAGCCTGAAAAGAAGATTTTCACCAGAGCTACCTCCATTGGTTCAAATGAAACAGAATGAGGACTAAGTCATGGGAATTTATTGTGATACAATGTCATATGATGTGGCATTTCTTTGTAAAGATTACATAGAAAGATGGAAGTTCAAACCAGTACTTTCAGTGAGAAAAGGGTTAGATGAAAAGCTGATACAAAAGTGTATTGTCTGATTGTGAAAAGTTATCTGTTGCAATCATAGAGAACAAAAGGAATATAGGATAAATGTCACTGCTTTTCATTTCAAGGCAAAAATGGACACTAGTTCAACAAAGTTTGCTCAAGAAAAAAATATCCGAGCAATGAGAAAGAAGTTTGCAAAGATAGGCATTAAATAAAACTTCATTTCCTATAATTTTAGAAACATTAAGAGATGAACTGCTTAAATGGAAACCAACATTCAAGTAATTGTAAAGAATTGGAATATTTGAGTTTGAAGACTCATGATGATTAAGAAATACATAATATTTTTGTTATGATTAAATATGAAATTAATTCATCAGAAAATATTTTGTTTCTATTGTTCCCTCAGTGGATGTTGAAAAAGATTTTTTAAATTTTAAATTGTTTTATGTTGGCATTGTAATAAATTTGAAGGTTTTTTTTTTAAGTCATATGGTACAGCTATGGGCTCATTTTGGTTTTAAATCATTACCTATGTCAACACAATTTTGTGAAGAAATATTATAGTTTATTTATAGTTAAGGAGCTTAATCTGATATAGAGCTAAATTCATAAAACATGGAATTTGTTATTGCATGAAAGGTTTTGCCTACATTGAACCTGGAGTACAGCAGAGAGAGTATTTTAAAAGTAATTTTACTTGATTTTGAGGCAAGTAGAGAAGATTGTTATCTACTTTGAAAAGTCTCTGTATTTTAAACTACCAAGATGAAGCTATATTTTTTTATGTGGCCGAGGCTTAATAAGCTCACATTTAGTATATATCACCATAATATAGCTAGTTTTTTTTAACTGCATGTCTTTTTTTCTGTTAATATTGTAGTTTTTTTTGCAGTTCAGTCTTTTGTTTTTAAAAAAGGAGATCTATTTGGACCATAAACAAACAAATGTGAAATTGCATTTAACAATTCTTGAAGTAGCTTATAGTAATTAAAATACAAATAATGAAACATTAAAGTATAGGTAAAATATTTAAAATCAAAGCAAACTAATCACAATCATTAAATTTAATCAGCCCTTAACAGCTTGGACCTTTTCATAATTTTCCTAAACCTTTGGGAAATGGGGTCCAAATACTCTCTACGACACATGATATAAATATAGGAGGTGCATTGCATACAAGAGAAGGCCATTTTGTATGTATTAGATAGCAGAGATTATGGCAGGCAGCAGGGTAACTTCAACAGAGTCTCCCTTGCTGATCTAAATGACGGGGCTGGTAGCAAAATAGTTGGTTTCTCAGAAAATAAGTCCTGAAGACAAGAGTCTTATTTACTGGATGGCTGGAGGAATCCACAGTAGAACCTCCGCTATATCCAAACCCCTGTTAGTTTCTTAGAGCTACAGTATCAGGTGGGGATAAAAACATTTTTAGAGGACGAAATATTACTGTATACATGGATGTGCCTTTTTCATGCTCTGCCTGAATATTTGAAATTATCAGATGGACTGAAATGCAAATTTCACATATAATCCCAGTCAATAATACTATCTTCAGGAGGGAGCGAATTTGGTATAGTAGTTAAGGTATTAGAGATTTAGTTTTGTCTTAGGGACAAAGCCAGCTGGGTAACTTTGGGCAAGTCATTAGCAGAAGAAGGCAATGGCAAATCATTTCTGAAAAGAAAAAAAAAAGACTTGCCAAGAAAACTTCAGGGACTACTCCAGGAAGTTGGTAGGAGTCAACACTGACTTGAAGTCGCAAAAACAAAACAAAACAAACAAAAAAAGCAAAGCTTATGTGAAGAAAGCTTATGTGAGAAAAAAGCATATGTATACAGCGGAAGTTGACATGAACTTCTTATCCCCAGAATTAAAGAATCTTAAAAAACACTCTGGCTGCAAGGTACTCTTGGAGGTTGAGCTTTTTTTTTTTTTTAAATAAAGTCTTTCCTCTTTGAAATCTATCAAAAACCATTGGGGTCAAGTTAAAGAAATGAGAAAAACGATGATGAGAAAGTCTAAGGTTCTATATGTTCCTAAGATAACTTCAGTTTCTCTTCACTTGTGGAGTATGAAGCATGGTTCAGACCTGATGGCAGAACTTTCCACAGTCCCATTGAGGATGCCTGTTATAGTTCTCCTCTGCCCAAGATGAATGAAGTTTGTACCTTCCTACAAAGCCTTATAGCATTGTCTCTTAAGTATTTATAAGTTACGGAATAAAATATCCCAACATGTCAAAGCAGATATGTAGACTTTTCAGTGTAAAAAGCATAAAAAAACGTTTTGAAGCAGAGTTTTGCAAATACAAATACTTACAAATTGTGGTTGCAATTGCTCCATATATATACTCTGTTTGATAGAGACTATACAGGGCATTCACAGCTTCCTTAGCCAATTTATTCTGTATTTGAAAAGAAGAAATATTAGATCAATAATCCTTTCTTTCTTGGCAAATTCAACTATATACAAATTCAATGATATCCCAATCACTTTCAGATAATTTATATGAACATAGGAACTTGCCTTCAGCCAGGAATGGTTATTTGTTCCTCTAGCCCAGTATGACAAGCATCTGAGGTCCTATTTAACACCTGCTAACTGAGCCCTATGTAGTGTCACAAGTGAATTAAATTTTGGTTGATTTTAAAGCTCTTGGACAATCCTAGATTTGGGCTCCAGTCCATAAGTAATTACACATAATGGAGCATTGATGTGACTAGAGGCCACAGGCAATGAATTTGGATTCCCACTTCTGTTGAAAGACAGTTGGGAATTTTATCCCTATCCAAGCTGTATAATTTGAACAGAAAATCTGCTGAATGATTCGTGCTGCATCTAGAGATTTGTTGTCATACAGATGTATACCTAATACGCTCCATGTCTCCTGCCGAGTCTGCAACAATAGTCTGCATGCAAGCCAGGATCCGAATATGCCTCTCCATTTGTGTATTGGAGTATGCACTCAAATGCATTTTAATCCTTAATAATAGAAGGCCTAGGACCTTTCATTTGAAGGAGTGCCAACATCTATATCTCTTTAGATGAAAGGTATATAATACACTTTTCTTTGTCAGTTTTTTTCTGCATGTTTTGTTCTTCAGAAGTACAAAGATAACCTACAAAGATGTGGCTTTTTCAGTGGTTACATTCCTATTACACAAGAACTTAGCCTGGTGCCAACTTTTTGATGCCAAGAGAGAACATTTTTTATATACTGACACATTTTAACATATTTTACTGAATTAATTAAGTTTTCCCCCTGTTTTGAAGACTTCTCTGACATTTTTGTAAAACTGATGGGATGAAAAGCTGTATAAAACGTAGCTACATTGTTTATGAGAACATTAATATTATGAATATGTTGGCAGGTAACATAGCATCTTCTTTACTTTGGAGAAAAATGAATTTCAGAGATGAGAAACTAAATCCTAATTTTAGATGATTAGCATTTATAGCATTCTGCAGTCTTAGCAGTCTTCTCTAACTTGCTACCCTCCAGATATGTTGGGGTGGCAAATTTCAGAAGTCAATGTCATTGGAGGGCAATCTGTAAAAGAAAGCTTTGCCTAGAATCAAGAGAAGAGAATATATGCAGCTCAGGGTTGAACTGTGGAGTCCTTGGTACTTTTTGAATTGTTTGCTTGTAAGTAAACAACCAAGCTCAGAGAGCACCAAGGACACCACAGATCTTTAAATCGTCTCATGGAGCAGATCAGCTATACATTTTTCAGTCCATTAATCTGTGAAACTTTAAACAGATATAAGCTATTTCTGTGATATGAATACCAATAAGGGAAACTATTTGTAGCTCAGGATTGAAATGAGAGGGTCCTTGGTGCTCTCTGAACTTGGTTGTCTTCTTGCCAATGTTTCATTACCCAAACTAGGTAACTCATCAATGCTAGTAAGAGGTTCACTAGCATTGATTATGTTACTAGCACCTTACTAGCATTGATGATGTTACCTAGTTTAGTAATGAAACATCTGCAAGAAAACAACCAAGCTCAGAGACCACCAAGGACCCCATTGTGATATGAGTCTAGGTTAATTATTATGCATTGTATTGTATTGTGTTTTGTTGTGTTCTGTTTTGTTCTATTCATCATTGATTATGGTAAATGGTCAGAGACCCATTTGACTGGTGCTTGTTGTTTTCAGGAGGTGGCTATGCTCCGTTCCAGGGAGAACAATTTTGTTGTTACAAGTTCTTGTTGATTTATTTAAATAAATAAATAAATAACCTTTATTGTCATTTTTTATATTGTGGGCACAATGGCACACATAAAATAATGAAATTTAGTTGCCCGCTCTCAAAGTGAAACATATACATGACACACACCTAAACATACTATGTACAACATATATATAGACCCACATCCCTACATATACATAGCAAATAAATATAAAATACTGTCCATCTTGAATATATAACGCAAGGAGGAAGTTTGAGAGTTCGCAAGGTTAATGCTGTATGGAATGAAACTATGGCTGAATCTGGATGTTCTGCTACGGATACCACGAAGCCTCCTCCCAGAAGGTAACAGGGAAAACAGGTTGTGGAGAGGATGTGTAGTGTCCCAGAAAATCTTGCGGGCCCTGCTCAAGCAACGCTTCTGTGCTATGTCCTGGATGGTAGGGAGGGAACTGCCAATGATCTTTTCGGCCATCCTCACCACTCTCTGCACTGCCTTCCTGTCTGAAGCAGTGATGCCTCCAAACCATACTGTGATGCTGTATGACAGGATGCTCTCGATTGTCCCCCTGTAGAAAGTGGTCAGGACAGGGGAAGGAAGATGTGCTTTTCTCATGCGGCGCAGAAAATGCAGGCGCTGCTGTGCCCGCTTCACCAGTTTCTCACTGGTTAGCGACCAAGTCAGCCTACTCGTTAGCTGCACACCCAGGAATTTGATGCTGGTAACCATCTCCACAGGAGAATCATTAATGCACAGAGAAGTGTGGCTGTGCCTGCCTTTTCTGAAATCAACAATGATCTCTTTGGTTTTTCTTGTATTTAAAACTAGGCTGTTTTCTTTACACCAGTTCACCAACCCCTCAACCTCCTTGCAGTAAGCTTCCACCTTGTCATCCTGAATAAGGCCCACTACTGTTGTATCATCTGCGAACTTCACAATATGGTTGGTGGCAAACCTAGCACAGCAGTCATGGGTCAACAGGGTGAACAGCAGCGGACTTAAGACGCAGCCCTGAGGAGAACCTGTGCTCAAGAAAATGGTATTTGAGGTATTTGTTCCAACTCGCACATATTGGGGCCTGTTGGTAAGAAAAACCAGAATCCAGTTGCACAAAGGAGTGTTTAAGCCTAAAAGGCCCAGTTTGTCTACTAGATGCTGGGGAATGATTGTGTTAAACGCCGAACTGAAGTCGACAAACAGCAAACGCACATGAGTATTTCTTTCCTCCAAGTGCTTCAGGCTCAGATGGAGAACGGAAGAAATAGCATCCTCCGTAGAGCGATTTGGTCGGTAGGCAAACTGAAGCGGGTCAAATGCTGGCGGGAGGATAGATACAATAGTGTCTTTTATCAGCTTCTCAAAGCATTTCATGATGGTGGATGTCAGTGCAACCGGACGGTAATCATTGAGGCCTGTGATTGTGGACTTTTTTGGCACTGGCAAGATGATGGCCATCTTAAAACACGATGGGACCACTGCCTGCTGCAATGAGAGGTTAAAAATATTTATGTGCATCTTATTGCTTTTCTTCTTATGAGCCATGGCCAAGAGGGCATTTTTATTTATAGGCAAATAATTACCCTCACCCCACCCCAGATCATCTCCCAACTGCACCTTCTGTTATTTGTTACATGTGAATTCAGGGAGGCAATTTAAATATAGTAGATAAGCAATAACCGTCTGGTTATTCCTTTCATTTTGGTCTATTAATTTAGAATGTGGATTTTTTTTATAATCAATGAACAACTCAGTGCTTCAGGCTATAAAAGGAAATAGTTTTTTAATCTGAACTTTCTATACTTTAATATTCTCTCACCAGACACCACTAATGGAAAGATGATCCTTGTTGGCATCTGCTTGTATTGGATAGGAGAACCTTTCAAAATTGTTTTGCAAAGAAAAACATCTCATTTTGAATGTGAGAAGTGAGGTAATTGCCAAAGTGCAGATTATTTTAAAAACTAGCATGTACTTTGTGATAGTACGTACTGGTTGGGAAGCTGGAGAGTGGCTTTTACAAGACTTTTTTCTGGGGCTGGATGGTGTCAAGACCAGCATTGTTGGGCACCTGCCAAAGCCCATGCTTCAGAACAGGGCCTCTGCCAATCTCAGGGCTTTTTGGCCTACTATAACAGCTGCTGCTGCTTCCTCTCCTTCTTGAGTTTTCTATCCATGTGCTATCTCTCACCAAGCAAACAAGCAGGCAGAGAAGATGGATGAGGAACTATAAAATGGTATGATCTGCCAAGATGGATTCTTCTGTGATTATTCACAAAGCCCCCTGATCTCTGTTTTGAAATAGCCCTCAGGTCAAAAACTGCATTAAAATGTGTAATTTAGGGAAATTGTGTAAGGAAAAAAAAGGTCTCTTGGGGAAAAGTCTGTTTCACTCCTAATATGCCAAATTAAAAAAAAGTCTAGATGACTTAGTACATGAAAACAATAAAAAAAATTTGTTGTGCATATATTTGGTGACCAAAGAAGGGTGCATATATAACAGCCTGGCTCTGTAAACTGCACTGGATGCCAGTTTGCTTCCAGGTCAAATTCAAGATGTTAGTCATTACCCATAAAGCCCTACATGGCATGGGGCCAGGCAACCTATGGAACTGGCTTCATCCCATCCCATCAGCCTGTCTCACTTGTTCAGACAGGGAAAGGATGCTGCAGACAGCCTTGGTCTTGGAAGACACCCTTCTCTGCCACTGCCCCTGCATTATGGAATATCTTTCCTTCAAATATGAGGTGGGCCCCCATTATCCTGGCCTTCTGAAAAGGGGTCAAAACCTGGCTCTGCTTCCTTGCCTGGGGGGCACAAAGGACCATGCAATAGTGAAGTTGGCTGGTGTCATGAGAGCCCTGCTCCGCCTTTATTAACCAATGTTAAATGGGCATCTTGGAATTTTTTATTTCTTTGAAATTTTACGTTATAATATAATTTTAAAATGTTTAATTCAAATTAATTTTAATATTCTAATGTTAAACTTTATATGCTGTTTTATATATCATATGTACACTTCTCAGAGCCCTTCCTTGAGAGAGATGGGTGGTCTAGAAATACGAAATATAAATAAAATAAATAAAAACAAATGGGAAAACATAGTTAAACCCTCAAACGTAAATAAGCAAATAAAAAGGGCAAGCAGAAACTTTTGGGATGGCCAGGAGTCGTTTTAAAGTTTGAGAGGAGGCAAGAACAGTGGGAGAGGTGAGAATTTTATTTTTTCTTAATTTTTAAAACATGTCCTTGAGCCTGTTTCAGGGCTTTCACCACAGTTTTCATTTATTTCTAATCTTGAAATAGCAAGAAAATGTGCTACTGATATTCACAATAACTAGCTTATCTAGTTGTTGTTGTTTTTAGCTCCCAGAAGAGTTCTGGAGACCGCATATGGTCCTAAGGCCATGCATTTTTGTTGTAGACTGATGAAAAGCTCCCCTTTTCTACATACCAGTTTGTCATGAGTAGGTGCTTCTTGTATTGTATAGCCATAAGGAAACAACAGCATCTGAGAGTAGGAGTGGATGGTTATATAACCTTTGATAGAAGCATGGTGTGCACGAATAAAGGCTGTGACTGCCTTTGTTTCTGGCTCAGATTCTGCAGACGAACCACAGTATATCTCTTTACAAGGGTTATGCAATCCACCTTCTATGTTTGCTGCAAGGAAAAATATTAAGAAGAGTTGCTTACGGTGTATATGAAAGCTATTTGTATTTCTTCCTAATACTGATTCATAGGCTGGGCATTCATAATAGGTTCTTTATGTAAAAAATTCCTAAGGCTTTGAGTTTGTGATAGCAAGACAATGAAAGCCTTGAAATATTGGTTGCTTATGAATCTACATAGTTTGGGAACCTCAGTCTTATAGGCAGAGTTGTGATTCTTTTTGAATTGATACAGCTTTTAGAAAAAAAAAGATTGGCACATTCTGATTATTAATTACTTTAATATTTCTCATAATGTAGTGCTAACAGAACAAATTATTATTGGAATTAATTAATTCTTGTCTAACTTAGAGATTGTCCCTGATTCTGCTATGCATCCTGTACATTAATATAGTCTAGAAAAAACTTTAACTTCCATCCAGAAGTGACTCAGAATCTACCATTTTTATCCCAAAATGAGTAAGGTAGCTCTGTATTTTTGTGACCCAAGCTCTACTCCCTTTGTGTGTACCTGTCACATCATGAAGCACATATAAAAGTGCCAGGGCTTCTGTTGCATCAGCATGGTGCTGCTTTCATCATTTGTGTTACCTTGACCACCCTGCAGATATTGTTGCTTCTTTCAACTTATTCTGCAGTTGATATTTGTGGGATTTAAGGAAATCACATCATTCTCTTTTCTTACATATCATGCATTCTACTTACAGCCCCAAGAAGCTTTGAAATTCCTGTTCAGGTCAGTGCCAATACAATCACTGTTTGAGTTATTGGAACGGTTTTTTCTCCACATGCGGTCCTGTAAGGCAAAAGTGATTGAAGTCCATTATTTCTTGTTTTTTATTTCTTAATTCTGAAAGTATTATCAACTTATTTGCAAACTATGTACAACTAAATGTAAGTGGGTAGAAGGACTGTGGTCCTATATACTGCTTCCAGTCATGTTCTCTTTTGCATTATCTGCCAGTGGTGTAACATCCAAGTTACCTTTAATGTTTATCTCTGAATAAAAATAAATGTACATTATATAAATATACATTAACTTTTGGAATTGCTTACACATTACATTTATTACATTTCAAATCTGAGTTGTTATCAATGGGCTGGGTAAGTATAATCCTACTGTCCTGCTGTGCTGACATCCAAGTAAGGATGACATTTGAGTAATTGAAAGATATACTCATGTGAGAGAAGACTAATACTCCTATATGCTGATTATTATAAGCTGTAATTTCTTATGGATTTATTCCATAAGAAGGGAGCTATAATCTGTAAAAGATCAGATAAGAATATACTCATTTGCTTTAATTTGCATGTTGCATTTTTTAAAATCCTTGGAAGTAATTAACTGATATGAAGACTAATGAAGCCCTAACTTATGACTTTTTGCTGTCCTTAGTTAACAAAAGGATTACATGAGGAAGAAGCTATGCTTTTAATATTAATTATGATAGGGAAAAGAGCACCAAGGAAGGATAGACAGATATATTTCTCTGTGATGATTTTCATTTTTTTTGTGTTAGAACACAAATAACTTTTACAGATAGAAATTAACGAACCTTCATCCTCAAATAGAGATTATATTCTAACACACCTGTAGTAACGCATCATCCTTTGAAACTTTCTATTGTCTCCATAATTCATTTTAGCAAAAGAAATGGTGTTTTCTAGAAATAAATAAATATGAATAATACTTTGGTCCATGTCCAGACATAACCATCAATGTTGAACACTGGGAGAACATAGAAATTCAAGTTGTCCAAGAGTTGTGTCATGCCCTTGTCTATTCCATAAGTCGTGACAGCCTGTAACAGAAAAAGACTTGCATATTAAAACAAAACAATTTCCAATAAATTGAGAATACTGGAAATGTTACAATAATTTTCTTTTAAAGTATATTTTCATTCTATCTTCCCTCGTCTACCTATAGTAGCTTACACTAATGAAATCTATAATGTAAATAATAATTTACAATTATTTTACAGTATTTACATTATGTGTGTTTTTTCTGGCACCTATTGATGTCAAAATTAGTTCTGGGCAAATTTCTTTTCAGAGGGAAAGCAAAGATCACTCTTTCTTGAATGCTCTCTCCTGTTTCACCTTATATGGGAAACTTCCAGGAGGGCTTCAGAAGATTATTTGGGGCCTGGAGAGACTGGCACGGAAGAATCTAAAACAAGCCTTGAGGAATCAGATCAAGAGATTATTTAGCCCAATATTCTGTGTCAAATCTGTGGCCAACCAAATGCCTACAGAGAACTCATATAAACAGGGATATGAGATATATATATATGAATATAAGGGCTAAATCAGCAGATTTCTAATAGCTTGTACCTCTCAGTTCCCCTCAGTGTTAATTAAGCATATTTTACTAACCTCCTTTACAAACCATTGGCAAAAGGCTGGTGAGATCCACTCTCGTGCATGAATACCACAATCCATAAATATAGCTTTCTTTTGGCCACTCTGTTTCCCAACCTGTTTCCAGGGAAAATTGAGTTTTTACAACTTTCTTATGTTTACTTTGCATAATAATTGATCTGTTTCTGGTGTTAGAATTAATTTGCATTTCCTTTGATTTGCCTACTTCTAGCTTTTATTGAAATTCTCAGTTAAAATTGTTTATTTTAAGGAACCAGACATGTAAAATTGTATTCTGAGAAAGTTGTGTAATAAAATACATGTACATTTTACTACATTTTAAAATAAAAGAGAGATGAATATTTGATGAAGTGTTTTTTTAAAATGTATGGAATTGAATGAACTAGTGTAGGTTTAATCATACTTTCCATTGTAGATCAGCTAATCCTGGTGTCAGCTAATGCAGTTCAATACAACTATCTGTTAATCTACTTTCTCATTATGCATTAGCTGTAGATATACACTTATTTATTAAATGCTTGAATTATACTGACACTTTTACCTTAAGGACATACATAGGCCGTTCCTCATACGTCTTTCCAATCTCATTCCTGGATATCAGTTTGGGATGTTTTTTGGCCATTCGTTCAGTCCATGCAGCGATCTAAGTGGATCACATAATAATAGAATTAAGACAATAGAATTAAAGGGATAGAATATGCTTTGTTATTTTAAATTATCTAAGTAATTAAAAAAAACACTTTTTTCAGTGCATAATACCTTTTCCCATTCATTATATCTTGTGTAGAAGTATTTCTTACGGAAAAGTTTTCCTCCATCCAACTGTTTCTCAATTTCATCTTGTAGATTGTGGAATAAAATTCTGTGATAGGAAGCATAATTAGATTAAATATGTAACTTTGCTTTCCCTGAAGTCTTTTTGTTTAAGATTTCTTTGGCTCAGGTCTACCCTATAGGCTCACATACCTACATTAAAACGTTTTCCTTCTTTTTCTTCTTTTCTCTTTGTTAAAACTTGATTATAAATTGAACTGGGGCCCCCTTTGTGTTTTGCTTACATTAATCTGTAAATTTATAGGAATAAAGCTAAATTTCAAAAAAGAAAACATGGCATCCACAATTAAATGATCGACGCCCCACTCCTTTTCTTCAAAGGGATGAGGCTTTGATTACACAATTGTGGTTGCCATCCTGTACCTGAGGACAGAATTGATCCAGTGACTGGCAAGTGCTGCATTGTATCTTTCCCCTAAGTTAGAGGTCCCCAACCTTTTGGGCACCAGGGACCAGTTCCACGGAGAGAGATTTTTCCACGGACCAGAGGGTGTGTGGTTTTGTGTGCTGCCTGCATCCTGCAGATGGGACTTTGCTTGTTTGTGCGGACCGGTTGCTGGCATGCCATGGCCCGGTACTGATCTACGGACCGGGGGTTGGGAACCCCTGCCCTAAGTGAAACAAACCCCAAGCTACTCCCTTCCCTATAATGTCACACAGCCCAAAGCTCATCACTGCTTCAATATATACATTCTTAAAATAAATAAATGATGGATGGATCATAAAAGGTTTTGGCCCATGTGTGAATTCTGGTGAACAGGTTATTTTATATATACAAATGGAAAGAAAACACTGGGTTTAAAATAATATGGTGAGCCATTCTGAAATAGGTTTTTAAACTGAGAATGGTGGAGAAGTTATCAACCATGGATTTCTCCTGGGAAATCATATTAATAAGTGCATCAGAAGTACAACATCATGTTACTTTATGCAACCTTTAATATGTTACCTCTGCTTAAGATAGGAAGTAAGTAAAGGCTTGGTAAAGGCAGAAATCAGTAACTGATCCTGTGATATCCAGAAAGGACACATACATACCTTAGTCACAATGACATAAATTAGCTATTTCTATTATAAATGTATTGTTTAGTTCAGCAAAATAACTGAAGAATGAATTCCTGCTTAAGTATCATTTTGTCATGGTTCCGACAGATGAAGCCCTTCAAAAGAACTTTGAGGCATTGTTTACCTTAAAGAATCTTTTATTCGAGAAACAAAGTATCGGCACTACATAGTTGAACCCAAAAACTAAATGCCCCTCCCCTGGATACAAAGTAACAAAGTACAATTCCCTCCTCCAATAAACAGTCATAAATCACATTCCCCAATTAGCTTGAAGCGCGGGCTTTCTCCCCAGCTCTCCAGCCTGCCAAAACACTATCAGCTCTGGGCCCAATGTCCTTGGGTTCCCATGGCTGAGTTATTATTGTTATGACTAGCTGGACTCTCATCCCTATTCCCCTTCCCAGCATTGACTAATTCTAAAAGCATAGAGAAAATGGCTGCATTTCCATCTGTTGTCAAAGCAAGAACATCTGATGTTAGCAGCGTTGACACATTTACTGTTTGCTAACTTCCTATTTTTCTGTTTTGTATTGGATTGTCCTCATTAAATAGAAATGATATTTAGATGAAATCAATGGAGGAACTCCCACCGCTTCTAATGTCTCTGGATTTTAAAAATCTGTAGTTATTGCAATACTACATCAGAAGAAACAGTCAGGAAGTTGAATTGATATATTATTGAAGGAGCAGTAGTAAAAGAAAAGGGATATGGTCATTTAAAAAAGAAAGCATGTCAAACCTTTATGTTTATATAGGGAAGAGATTGCGAATCAAGCAGAAAGATCGAATGAATAGAGAAATAGAATCTTACACTGATTACCCTTTATTCAAGAACATATGAAGAATGGCTGTAGGACTTGGGTTTGGATAGTCTAAAGAAAAGAAGAAATAGGGGTGACATGATAGCAATATTCCAGTATTTGAGGAGCTACCACAAAGAAGAGGGGGTCAAACTATTCTCCAAAGCACAGTAGGGCAAAACAAGAAACAATGGTTGGTAACTGATCAAAGGGAGAAGCATTCTGAAATTAAGGAGAAACTTCCTAACAGTGAGGACAATTAATCAGTGGAACAGCTTGCCTTCAGAAATCGTGGGTGCTCCATCACTGGAGATTTTTAAGAAGAGACTGGACAGTCACTTGTCTGAAAAAGTATAGGTTCTTCTGCTTGAGCAGGGGGCTGGACTAGAAGATCTCCAAGGTCCCCTCTATTCTATTCAAAGAGCAAGCAGCACTGATGTAAAGGGACTTACATCATACATAAGTATGTACATAATATTGTAGATGTAGATGTAGCATAATATACTATTTTAAAAACTGGATTAAACTAAGATCATCAATCCTTTTTACCTCATATCTCAGCCTTTTTTTTGTTGTTCATATGTTTCAAAGTTTGAGAGGAAAGTTAAGAGCAAAATGGATGCTTTAAGCTTGGAAGAGACCCAAGGCATCTGTTCTTCCCCTTAAAGTCCCTGAAACCTATTCAGAAATGGCCCCTGGCCCCATCTACTTTCAAAGTGTGGCCCTTGATATGTTGCATACTCTGCATTAAAGAGTAGTTCTTTTAAGTTGATTTAAATTGTCTTTAATTAATTGACATATATTCACTTTTCATCTCTGTCTCCTTCCTTCTGTCTGTCTCCTAAAGAAATTTGTTTAATTCTATTTGGATTTCATTTATATTTTTTAATTAAATTGCTGATAATTTATTTATAATCATTCTAATAAATATAGCATACATTCTCATGAATCTGAATTGTGAACCACATACCTATATTGGATTTGATTTTGCTCCAGGATCTTTTGAACAAAGTTTGTCTGGTCTGAACTGACTCGGAAATCCACTTTTTTCCCAATAAGAACATGTTGAACTGAATGAGGATGCCAAAAATCAAGCTAGGAAAAAATATATATTTTTAAGCATGTAAACAGAAAAGAGGAATCATGTAGGAAAAAAAATATTTTTTATCTGTTAGATGCCTTTCTTGCACTCTTTGTTATGTGAGCCAGAATAGGATATTGTGTTACAACAACTGACCCTATCTAGGTTAGTTGAATTTAACTTCAGCATTAATGATATAGAATTTTCCTTTTTCCTCAGCTAGGAAACTTCGAAATTTCACTGCCACAATCCATAGCAATAGCTGCTCAATATAAACATTTCACTATACCTAATAGAGTCATCCTGTTTTATTTTCTTTGCAAATGAATTAATTATGCAGAGCAAAAGTAATTGTAGTTTCATTTAATGACTATTCGTTCAGTAACTATTCGAAGCTATGATGGCTTGAATGAGTAGACTGGTGCTCAGAGAAACAGTTATCATTGGACCTGAGGACTACTCATCAGAAACAGGTAGCTTTGGGAGAAAAGAATGCCAACTGATAATATGAAGCCATTGAATGACCAGTATGAAACTACGAAAAGGTTGTATTAAGGGATGTCTTCATGTACTGTTTTCTACTTTATAGATTTCAGCATATCTTCTAAATTAATAAAATGTCATATAATCACCAATATTTGAATGTTTCATCTCTCACAATGTATTGTTATTAATCTTCCCATATTTGATGTAAATATTTTACAATATATTGTTGACATGCAATGTTACTTCATATCTGACAATCATCAGCACCAAGATCAAAGCAATCAAAAATGCCAAAAAGTTTCATGCAATTTATGTTTTACTGCAAGAGTTTACATTTTAAAAAATCATATAAATATTTGGGCAGTAGTTTAAGCTAAAATAGATTTTTGGCATATTTGCACATACAATATGTATAGAGAATGTATAAGCTGAACTACCAGAAATGGCTTCTCTTCATTTGCAGCTTTCGCTATGCACTGAAAACACATTTACATAACTGAAGCATTTTTTTTTATTTGCAAAAACTTTGTAGAATGACATGGGGAAAAAAATGGTGCATATGTTAAAAGACTCCTCACCTGTATTGTAGAGGCCAGGTCCTTCAAGGCATTTAATTGATTTTCATTCTCAAGTTTCACTTGAAATACTTTGTCACTTCAATAAAAATAAAGCATAATTAAAATACATTACCATCGAATTAAGTCACATTTTGTTCTATTTCCTTCTTCTCTTCATCTGATGTATGGTTATAAATCAGTGCTATGCCAGTGCTATGCCAGATTGCATCTAATAGTTGCTTACATTCCTACATACAGTGGTGAAGCTAGTAAAACCAGTAACTTTGCTTTCAGGAAATAACCACAATGAGAAACATCTACCTGTCAAAGGAACGTTTGAGAACAACCCCCAGAGGTGTAAAAAGGAGCCCTAGAAATGTAAGAATGAACCTCATGATTCCACTTTGTCTGTAAAGCTAGATCCTTACTTTTTATATATGCCTTTATATGCACACATAAGCAATCAGGTGACTTCCTCTAAAGCTTTCATTGGATACTATATTATGTCTTTTGAGTTTGCCAGTTAATACTTTTAGTCTTCCACTCATTATCACAAAATCTGAGCAATAAAACTAACAAGGAAAACTAAAACTCAGTCAGATGAAAAATACCATTAAGTGTCATGTTGTATGGTGGGAGAGAAACAGCTCTGCAGGAGACTTCAGCACATATCAGCCTAGATAGAGGTAAAATAAAGATGAACAACATTTACATACCATTCAAAAGTGACTATCAAAAAAGCTAAAAAGGAAAGAAAGAAAAAAGCAAAATACTTCCTCACCTGCAATCAACACTCAGATAAGCAAGGATTAACATCAGGATTAGTATTAGACCAACAATCAAGCAGTAAACAATATTCCAATCAAGGAACTACTAACTCAGACAAACAGTCAAACAGTAAACAACAGTCTAATCAAAAACTACTTACAAGAAAATAACACTTCTCCCAATACTGATAAAGAGCATTAAGGATTCCACAGATAGCTGTGACTCAGAATGATTTTTTTTGGTAATGTTTTTGTGTTTTTACCTTTGTAAGTTGCTCAGAGTCACGTAGGTGAGATGGACAGCTATATAAATTTGCCAAATAAATAAATTTTCAGTTTACTTTTGCTCCATTTGCTGGCCATTTTATCCTAACAGCATCCTAGCAAATGCTCCCTCCGACTGAAGGTAAGCAATTCCTTGTGAGTGCATGGAGATAATGTGAGTTAATCCGGGGCATTGAACCAGATCCTGTCCAGATTGCTGTGGATGTAATTTGGTCCAATTTGAGGGCAGAGTCTGGAGTGAGATTTGGAGAAACAGAGCATATATATGGCAGTTTTGTTGTTTATGGGGGAAATAGGAGGATAAAAGAATGTTAGGCATGTCTTGAGTTATTTATACAAATAATAAAAATGGATATAACTAACTAATGAATAAAATGGCTTCATAACATCAGCTGCTTTTGAACTAAAGCATAAACCTACAACATTAAACAGGTGTTGAATCATGTCATAAATAGGCATATATATTGGTATGCCGACCCATATTGGACAGTTTTGGAGAAATTCTATTGTCTGTGTGCTTCACATGACTTGCTTTCTCTTTTTCATATATAGAGAAATATGTGGGAGAAACCAGTCTCCTACTGTCCTTTTAAAAGCGCTGTTGACCCTTATATAACACTTCAAACAAATCTGCTCTATTTATCAGAACAGGGCGATTCAAAGAACTTCAGCAGTTATGGTTTACATTCCTTCTTGACTGTTTATCTATTTCTTTCTTTCTAATCTGCCTGCTGCATCCTTAATGTCTTCATTCATTCTCTGCTTCTTCCCTCATAAGTTTGGTTTAACCAGTTGAAACACCAAACTTTGCACGATAAAGTTTAGCATATGCATAATTATTTGGAAAATCACCTTTGCTGACTGCTTAATGTTTTGACTCAAATTCCCCGTATATCTTATCTTTTTAATTTTATTTTATTATACTGTCTTTTGATTGAATTTCATATCTCAAGAACATCTGAAATAGATAAGCCCAGAAAGAGGAAGAAATGACCAGCCGTTATTTCTGTCTACTTCTAGATAGAACTGTGTCAGTTGTATAAGAATCTGATTAGGGTCAACACAGAAGTCTGTTGTAATCTAGACAAGCTCTTGTACAAATTTCCAAACTCTGTTTTCCCCCCTCCTGCAACAACCCTTTTGATTAGCTTTTCTGAGCTAGAGAGTTTTGAGAATTGAACTCTATCATATGATGGATGTGTTGGCTGAGAAAGACTCCTTTGTGCCATGCCATGCTGTTCTTGAGTGTGCTCCTCTCTGCAGGTTTAGGGAATTATGCCAAAGGAAGGGGTAAGAAGGCCATTCCAGGACACAATGCCATTTACTATATTTATATTGGCAGTTAAATCAACCTTAACCTAAACCTGTTCCTGCATTCATCTACTCATCCACCTATGTCAACTTTAGCTTCCTCGGAACAATTATTATTATTTAAACAACAGCATATTAGGGAAGCTGGCAGGCATACATCTACAGTTTTTGAAGAACCCAGAACAAGCTGAAGGCTAAAACATATGAAGAATGGTTGCAGGAATTGGGCATGTCTAGTCTAGTGAAAAGAAAGACTAGGGGAGACATGACAGCAGTGTTCCAATATCTGAGGGCCTCCTACAAAGACAAAGGAGAAAAGAAGGACTAGCAGTATTTCAGTATTTGAGAGGCTGCCACAAAGAAGAGGGAGAAGATATTTTCCAAAGCTCCAGAAGGCAAGACAAGAAACAATGGATGGAAAGTAACCAAGGAGACACGCAACCTAGAACTAAGGAGAAATTTACTAATGGTGAGAGCAATACACCAATGGAGTTGCTTGCCTCCAGAAGTTGTGGGTGGTCCATCATTGGAGGTTTTTAAAGAGACTGGAGAGCCAGTTATCTGAAATGGTATAGGACCTCCTGCTCCAACTGGCAGTTGACTAGGAAACCTGCAAGGTCCCTTCCAACTCTATTATTCTATGTTTTATATTTCTAAGTTATGGGGGCGCATAAAATTCAGAAAATGTACAAAAGCAATTGTGCATTAAATTTTATTTATTCAGCTTGGAAAGCTATTTTTTTAGTACAAAGAAAGCATATATTCAGCAATATATTTAACAGCAATCATAGTTTCTTCACAAGTGGGCTTTATCTGAGATTCAGGAAGAGCAAAACCATATCGGCCTTTGTCACGAAGTTCAAAGGTGAAGGCATATTTTATACCCTGGTCATAAGCCCAATCATCTGAGCCACCAGCAGCAGGATCTGTAAATAATAAGGAATGGGATACATATGCTAAAAGAAAGAAGCAGGTAAATAGAACTGATTTTCATAAATTTAATGTATGATATCAACTTGGTATCCTCTTGGATCTTCAGTACCCATAATTTCCAGAACATATGTCTATGTTGGATGCCTACTAATCACCTGAAGAATAAGACTGTATTTCTTCCAACATCATTATGCAGTGTATGAGACACACCAATGATTGTATTTTCCACATTAATAGATAATTTTACCATGCTTGTTTCCTTTGTCTTTTTTTAATCAATCATGGAATTTCATATTAAAGTTATTGAACTAAAACAGTATAGTTCTACTTGCTTTCATATATATCATAGTCAAGGCATTATATTATGAAAAATAGGAGAAATCTTTTTTGTAATACTTCTGCAAATCACATATACTGTAGTCATACAGTATTCAAGAGTCCTGATGTTTGAAAAGTGGGAGAATCCCTGTGTATATACACTGTCCGTAATGTTTTAATTACAAGTTTTTATGAACAATAATCTAATCATTACCATAGTTGTATTGCTATTAGTATAATACTCACAAATTGTTGCAGCTCCTGGACCATACGTATATTTGGTGCCATACAGTACTTTTAGTTCTCGAATGGCTCCTCTAGCAATAGCATTCTTTAGAGAAAAGATAAATTGTGGTAGTCATTCAGATGTTTTGCTCAGAGTGGAAGCCAAGATGGGAAGAAAACTTTTATTTTGGGAACTAGATATCATATTTTTATTACCGTATTCAGCCCTTAATTCCAGAACTTCAGAGAGAATGTCATACAACAAAGAAGCTTGTGGCACTTCAAACATAAACTAATTAATTTTCACTTAGGTATTAGTTGCTTTGACAGAAAGTTTATCTCTGAAATTTTTATTGTCATGGCAATATCTATAATCCAAACAGGATATCAGCCATATTAATTAGTTATTTCCCACTGCAATAATAACTTGCAATCTAATATACAAATAGTCCTCGATTTACAACAGTTCGTTTAGTTCAACGTTTAGTTTAAAGTTACAATGGCACTGAAAAAAGTTACTTATGACTGTTTATCAACTAAACCAGATTGTTGGGGGCAACATGCTGATGTTGTAAATTACTCAGAGAGTGCTTGTAAAGCACTATGGAAAGGTATATACAGTAAGTCTAAGTGCTATCGCTATTGCTAAAGTCTTTAAAATTTCACATAACAATATACGTTAATTAGCAGAGAAAAGTTAGAGCAGGGAGTTTTTGGTGCCAGAAGAAAGCAATTAGGAATTTTTTTAGGTTTGGAAATTATTTCATCAGAATGGCCTGCATTTCTATAGGGATTTTATTTTTATATTTTTAAATTTATAATCAGTTTTTATCCTCTATGAATTTTAAGCATTATTGTTCAAGTACAAGGAGAGTTAATTTTGTTTTGATTCATATTTGCTGCAACTGATGGACCATATAATTCTCTTAACTGGAACCCAAGCCAAAGTCTGAGCACATTCTGAATCAAGTTTGCAATATTTTTCAGAAAAAAGAGGTGATTAAATATACAGAGGTTTTAAGTAGCCCAATATAAATGTTAACAGAATGTGGTAGGAAAATCTAATTACAAAGATAAGGGAGGCAATTTACTTTTACAAAAAAAAACATTATGTGAAACATTGTGAAATAGAGGTTGATTTAGTACTTTTCAAGAAAAAAAGAGTAATATTAGACTATCAGTTATGGGCGATATGCATATATGTATGCATTTTTGCAGGCATGATGGATGCAGTAAAATAAGCTGTGAAAAAAACGGGGGAATGTATTTTTTTATTAATCAAATTCTTCCTCCAAGAAGTCACCAGTGGTGAGATTCTAGCATGAATCTTGAGTTTCTTGTCCAGGGGATGTGTGTGTGCATGCATATGTGTGTAGAATGTTATCTTTGTTTATCCAATCAATAGGACTACTCTTTTGATTCTAGTCACTTTGCCAAAAATAATGTCGTATATGTATGCATATGTATGTTATATGTATATGTATATAATATATGTATGAATGAAAGCATACTACATTAGTATAATATGATTCATCATTCAGTTGAGAGCATCTGAAGATATATTGCAAATAGCATGGTTTTTTTTTAGTTATTTCTTTTCTAAAGCAGCTGGCACTTGGTGGAATTTAGATTATGCAAGTTATTCTAGTCTGCAATAAACAAGGATTACAGAAAGGGACATGATAATTAGTCAAGACAACTTTACTCAGTTTCTAAGTTTTCCAGTGCTAAGTTCATTCCACTCTTTTTGCATCAACTTTCTAAAAGAACAGTACCCAAAATTTGTACTCAGTTTTATCTGCAATTTTCCTCATTTTTTTTGCATTTTTGCAAATGCTGTCCCAAATTTAATTTCCCTTAAATTTTGTCTTTTGTGTGTGTGTGTGTATTTGTTCATTTTGTGCTAACATATGCTTTTCTTACTCATACTCCATTGCAACTTACTTCACAAAATTAAGAAAATATTAACTGAATCCCCAATTGGTTTGGAAAAAACAAACTGAGTCAGGTTATATTATACCATAGAACCAAATAAATAGTTTAAGAAGAAATATAACTAATGGTGGGCATAGGCATTCACAGGGAGGAAACGGGGGAAAATAAGAAAATGGAAATAAGGAATAAGGAAATAAGAAATAGATGTGTGACAAAGACTCTGTCTTTCATTATACTTTTGTGCAATGTCACACATTTTATCATTTGGGCATCAACATGGTTAAGGATGGATGTTTATGTTTCTGGATTCCATTATTTAAAAATGTTGAATTAAGCCCAGGGATTTCGATTTTGATGCTGCTATAGTTTTTCCTTTAAAAAGTTATTCATGGGACCCCAAACCCCGAAAAACTGTAGCTAGTGATGTGAATCCAAATTGTACATTTACAGGCTTTATTCAGGCCTTCGGAAAAACTCATGGAAAGTATAAATAGGGAGAGAACATGAAGACTTCATCACTCCATCTCCATTCATTCAATAAACATTTGACAATGTATCTCTCAGAAATATAAAGGCATGAAACGAAGTTCTAAAAGATTAGTATAGAAGGGGATATTTTTAAAGAGACAAGTCAGACTGTGGTTGGAGCACTTATTTTATCAGACGTGTGCCAGTTTTCTTTATCATATTTCATGTCAGAACAGAAATGAAATAAGATAACATTCTGAGAAAAAGTATTATCATTACAGGCTAATCTTAACTGATCTGGTTAATAACATTATGGGAACAAAATCACCATACATATTTCCTCTTTTCCATACTAAAGTTAGATCACTAAAATAACACAAATTCTATGAAAATCTGTATGCTGTTAAAACCAGGGACAAGAGAATTCTATTGTAATCTATCAATTTTATATTATTGCATTTCAGTTAAATATTGCTTTGTTAAATGAAAGGCAGAAAGAGGGGCAAATGGATCTACCCTTTGAATAATACTTGTTAAAACATTGTGGTTTAAGGATAAAAATGTATATAATCTAGCACAGGGGTAGGCAACCTTGGCTCTTTTATGACTTGTGGACTTCAACTCCCAGAATTCCTGAGCCAGCCATGCCTATCCCCGATCTAGCATAACACCATCAAAAAAAGTGTCCAAAATGTCCAAAGCAAAACTGTTAATCTGTTCTTACTTTCTGTCTCTGGCCCAAATCCTGATATTTCCACTTGGGAAATATTATGAATCTGTCTGAATTCACAGCAGTACGTGACCATTCTGGCAACTGGAAATTAAAATCCTCTCAATTTTTGAAATACCTTATTTGTCATAATGTATTGTAGTGCAGATACTTCTACTTTTCAAATATTCCTAACTAAAGAACTAAAGAAATATTCAAACTTTCAAAAAAATTTCTATTGTATAATGTTCTAAGGCACTTAGTTTAGGAATTATCTTGGACAAGGAATACATATCTATTGTTATTCCTGTGCATCAACAAAGAAAGCAAAAATGGTGTATTAAATGGCATTGTCAAGATTCTGACTGATGATAAATTACTATAATCTATAATGCCAAAAGCAAACTACATTATGGTTTAGTGTGTTGCATAATCCAATCTAGAATCTCATTCCCAACTAATAACCTCATATGTTCCTGGCCTAACCTCACTTTTGAACTGGAGATGAGCACTTCCCCCTAGGGTCGGCAATGACACTAGCAGAGTAAAATCTACAGGTACTGCTTAATCTCCCTTTGCTAAAATCTGGTTCTTGAATCTGAATTCTATCTTTGGACTTTGATTTTGTTTGATACCTCACCTTCTTTCTTATTTTAACCATGTATGAAATCTGTTGTGTTTCTGCATTACTGTTGAATCAATGGTTGCTTCTTCAGCAGTTTAAATGGTCTATCCAGGTCAGCCTCACACAGAGTGTGTTGTCAGAATTAATTTGTCCCTTGACAGGAAAGTGGTTTTTGTCTATTGACATTAACTTTTAAAATTAAGTTAAAAATGAATATAATGTAAAAGAAGAACTTCATATGAAAAAAATACTATTTGTTCAGAAGAAAAGGGAAATGAAACAAACTCTTTAGTACGTCTGTGATAGAAAATATACTCTCAGGCCATTTCTGGGTCAATGTCTCTAATGTTTGGGACTAATTAAACAGTACATTATTTTGGAATTGATTTGCCTGTGTCTTCACTGCTATTTATTCCCTGCCTTCCCTTTGTTTTTAAACAAGGTGAGAATGTGTGGAGACACACTAATAATAGGCAAAGAAAGTTATCTGAAAAAAAAATTGAGAAATATATGCCTAGATAACCACTCCTGTTCTAAGAAAGTAGCAACTAGTATTTTCCCAATCATTCATGATACATCCAAACACCTGTTGTAAATTTAAGACTAGTCCTTTATAGTCAAAGCAATCTGGATTGAAGTGAGAAGGAGACTTCATATCCCTTGGACCCTGGTTTAATGTTTCCATTTAATCATTCAAAGGAATAGAGGTATGGTGGGAAGGAGGCAAATTGCCTATCTGGAAAAATAGAGATGTGGCAAACTAATTGTTATAAAAATTAAACTAAGGTGCTGAAAAGTTTGAGACAAGTTGGGAAGTGAGCGAGAGCATGGTTCACTGGATCTCAGCTAACAAGACTGTCTTCTATGAAAAGAAGACAAGTGAACTTTGTCCTTTAAATGAGCAAATTTGGTATAAGAAGGACATGGCTTTGGGATATATTATAGTTGGCATGCAGATTTGAGGGTTAATGAATGAATTCTGTTCCTCTATATTCTGTAGAAAAGTCCAAGTTTTAATTCTAATAGATTATGTTTCTTTCATAATCCATATCTCAATTCATATACACCTTGTTTAATTAAAACAGTTTTTAAAAATTGCATTTTTTAACTCAAGGGGGCAGACATTTGTTCTAAACTAATTCAGCAATAGACAGGAAACAAATATATTGCAAAACTGAATCATCTCAAATTGCAGCCCAAGATAAATTATTTGCTGAAAGGTTCACAACTAATACAACTTTCAACTTTATTTCACCGAATTCTACTTACCAGTTTTGCATTGTTTGATGTTAGATCATAAGTATAAGAGTATGGATAAAGGAGCATCTGGGAGTAAGAATGAATGGTCAAGTAAGCCTTGATAGTTGAGCGGTTTCTTCGAATGAAGTCAGCCAAAGCTTTGGTCTCCTTTTCTGATTCAGGTTTACTACCACAATAGGTTTCACTACAGGGATTTTTTGAAGCACCAACCGCTGAATGAAGTAGGAAAAAAAATAGACATGATTCAAGGCCACTTTGGAAACTGCTTCCAGCTCTCTCCACATGAGTGTAACTGCACAGTCATTTTGCTTTGTGAAGCTGTACCCAGCAGTTGTTTTTATAATTCCAAAAGCAGAAATTAGTATCTGCTCCTGTGCATTTTGAAAGACCTCTCTTAAGGGATTTGCAAAGTTTATTTAACAAGACTTTACCCTAGGACACTATTTTTTGTGTTAATATATGCATGTGAATATTTTATTTTGCTCTGCCACATCACTTCTAGTGTGAATATGCTTCATGTAAAAACTAACAAAAATACTTTGCTCATTAGTTTCTAGAAATATGTTATTTATGTGGGAGGAGTTAGGCTAATTCAAAGTATATCGTATACAGCATTATACAGACTCAGATTTCATTTTAGTTGTATATATGTATATTGTTCTCTGAAAAGAGGAAAGTTTTTTTTGCCTCTTGCTGACAGAGAGAAAAACCATGTAACTTATGTGGAATAGAGTTCAATTCTAAACGACAGAGCACTTCCTTCTTAGAGATGTTTAAAATGCCTCTACAATATGTTTTAGTATTTCAGTATATTTCCAAAGAAGAATGTGATCTTATTTTCTTTGAAAACTTATGTCTGGACATTCAATTGGTCAAGTATTGTTTATTTTTGTAGGGCTGCATTAAGAATTTGGAATTCAACTAGAGTTGATATTTGTAAACTTTAAGAATTCATCACGATCCACATAGGATTGGAGCATAGATTTTCCTTCTTAGGGTACAGGATACTTACTGCACCATGCAGCATCAAAATTTCTGTTGGGATCAGTACCAATGCATGTATTACCAGCATTTACAGAACGAGTCTTCCTCCACATGCGACTCTGAAATGGCACAGATTTGTGAATGTACCTTTTGAAAAATAATTGATACAATAATTATGATCTGCTTATTGTGTATTATTTACCTGTTTCCAAGAATAGACGTAACCATCAATATTCAAGACAGGCAAGACATAGAAGTCTAACTTATTCAGAAGCTGAGTCATAATGGTTTCTTTTCCATAGGTTCGAGCAGCCTACATACAAACCACAGAGATAGGTGATAAGGATAATATAAATGACTGGCCTGATGTCATTTTCATTTGCATGATTACCAAATAATATTACATGTTTTTGGCACAGGAATAGGGATATGAAGAAAAATATTGAGAGAAGTAAGAACAGCAGCATGAATCAAGAGCACTAATTCAAATTTCAGCTGCTCGTCAATTATCATCAGTTTAGTAATACCTTCGTGGTATCCATAGCAGAACATCCAGATTCAGCCATAGTTTCATTCCATACAGCATTAACCTTGCGAACTCTCAAGCTTCCTCCTTCCGTTATATATTCAAGATGGACAGTATTTAATATTTATTTGCTACGTATATGTAGGGATGTGGGTCTATACATATGTTGTTCATAGTATGTGTAGGTGTGTGTCATGTATGTGTTTCACTTTGAGAGCAGGCAACTAAATTTCATTTTTGATGTGTGCTGTTGTGCCCACAGTATAAAAATGACAATAAAGGTTATCTTATCTTATCTTATCTTATCTTATCTTATCTTAATTCAAATTTCAGCTGCTCGTCAATTATCGTCAGTTTAGTAATACTGATGATACCAATTGCTAAATGAATATAGAGATTGGAGAAAATTAATAGTCATAGAATTTATATTGTTTAGAAGTTAGGATGTCACTGAAAGACTATAAAGAGATCCTTTTAGTATTCTGTGACTACCTATCTGCAATATTAATTGATGGATTAAGGTTCTGAATAGATATATGAAACAATTTACTTGTTATAATGATATCTGTGATTATTTTAGAAATTAATTGTATAGCTTTCCCCATTATTCAAAATATATGATAGTAAATATGTTAAATGTTTAATAGATGACAATAATGGAGTCTCTGATTAGATTTGATAACTGTAATATTGTAAATAAGGCAAATTTTTGCTTTCTGTTGCATTACTGGAAGGGATAAGGAAAGAAGAATCTGAATAGCAAATACATTAATGTGATTTTCACTTTTCAAACTGCTTCTCCTTTTAAAGGACACGAAAAGAATTTGTATCCTGCCACCATGGCAAATCTGTCAATGCTCTAGATCCTGTTTACGTTCTGTACTTTATTGGGTTTAAAGAGGGTAGCTTTAGCAGCTCATGCAAAGAGTTAAAACAGTGGAAAAAGGAAGTTAGAGTGAGCTTTTTCAGAGCACAACAGAATGCTCCTGATCAGCTGATTTCTGTGAAATGGCACAAGAAATTACATCCCCAAATGATCTTGGGAGTAGATGAGATTCTAATACAATCTTTAGGATTGCCACAGCACAGAAAAGGACAGGTTTGGGTAAGAGTTAGGATTTGCTAATACTATTTGCAAGTCATTGACCCCAAATATTACAAATTTGGGCATAAAAAGAGAGAAGGTGGTGTAGTGGTAAAGATGGACTAGGATTGGGGAAACCCATGTGTTGGTCCTTTAGCTGTTGAAGTTCCACTCAACTCTCTTAACCCAACCTTATTATAGGGGAGTTGTGGGGAAAAATTGGAAAAGAAGATACTATGTACCCCACCTTGAGCTTTTAAAAGAAAGGCAGGAAGAACAACAATAACAACTGAAACTTTTTCTGTGCCTTCATAAAAGACTATGGTCAACTCTGGCATTGATTCAGATCCAGAAAGATGAAGGCTATATATTTCTCTAGACATGTTGCCTCAAAGGGCTGCAGATCTGAGGAAAAGGAGAAATTCAATCCATAATGCTCTCATGTTGCTAGGCTTTCGTGTACCAGATTTTGTAAGTCCATGTCTTCTGAAATAAATATCCCTAAAAGTGAACTCAAGTACTGAGTATCACCAGAACTGAAAGACAAAATTTTCAGCATGCTTAGGCAGTGCTAAGATTCTTAAAAAAAAACCAACAACCTAAGAAACCAATAAACTAAATAGTGACATTAAAAACCAGCTATGACATCAAGAATAGAAGAAGCTGCTACTTAACTGTTTTAACATACTCTGGAGAATGTACAGCTTCTTTAAACTTATCTTAGAAGTGTACATTAATTATTAGATACATTTTATATGGCACAGTCTGCTCATTATATTTTAATTATAATCTAATGATATCTTTTTACAAGACCTCCCCAATTTGTTATTCTAACCCTAACACTTTGTTTAATTGCAACGGATTTTCTCTTAATAATGAATAGAATAAATTTTGCAAAGGGGTAATCAGGATTTTGTTTTGCAATAGCAAACTCCAGTGTCATGTTCACAGTGTAATTATGCTTCAAAATGCAAACTGGAAATCAAATGAAAAATCAAAGTAGAGTGTTATTTTATAGGAAAGACGGCAACTTTGGAATAACAATGAGAATATGTTGTGGAATTGTAAATAATTTTTCTTTAATTTTACAATCCCACCCAATTCCATTTTCAGTTGAGTCAATAATTTCTTCCACTGATATTTTGTCACCAACCTCTCGTACAAACCACTGGCAAAAAGCAGGTGAGATCCATTCTCTGGCATGGAAGCCGCAGTCTATAAAGATAGCTTTTTTATTTACACCAGGCTTTCCAACCTATACAAGAAAATGAATGAAACAAAGAATTGGATACAAATTATTAATGGTCTTCAAATAGCATAGTACAAACAATATTACATAGTGCAAATACTCAGAATAACAGAGTTGGAAGGGACTTTTGAGGTCTTCTAGTCCAATCCTCTGTTCAGGCAGGAAACCCGATACCATTTTAGACAAATGGTTGCCCAATCTCTTCTTAAATTTTTTTAATAGTTTTAAAAACAACTTTGAAAAGTTTAAAAGAAAACATTTATTTGTTTAGTAAGAAATGAATATGTTGCCTGTCCCCTCAATAGTTCTTAACAGTTTACAAAAACACAGTAAAAATATCCATGAAATCAGTATTAAAAGAATAACAGATATAAAACATAAATGACAACTAAAACCAGAATTGCTTTCCATTATTACTTGAGTTCATGTGGAAAGAGTCCGCCTCCTTTTCCTTTTTTTTGTGTGTGTTTGGATGGAACCTATGTCTTAGTATTTTTCGTCATCCCTACAAACCACCATATTTTATCCTTGGTGATTATGGTGTATCTTTAGAGTCTGGCTACCTGCAGTATATTGCTTTTATATAATTCTGCCTCTTACATAAATAGTAAGATATAAAATATCCAGATGCAAAGGAAGACAGGGCTTCCTTATCTTTAAATGTAGTTCACAAGAGGGATGTTTATTGTGCAGAAGTATGACAAGCTCCATCTGGTGATTTTCCCAACCATTAAAGGAATAAGGAATTGATTTCTTTCCCAGCTAATCTTTCTAGTCATGCAGTTTCTGTCCAAGTTGGGATTTAAAAAAAAACATGTTAGAAAACTCAGAAGTCATTTCATATACAAAAGCCTCATTTATGTACTCAGACTGGACCACAATGTTAAATTTTAGCAAATTAAACCTCAGATCACAGAACAATGGAAAGCAAAAGTGCAACATTAGCTCATTGGCTGGAGAAAAGCACATAAAAAGCAAGAGCATTGAAATCTGGTCAGTGTTTCTTATACAAGTAAAGAACAGTGGTACCTTGCTACTCATCATTAATTTGTTTCAGGAAGTGCGATGAGTATCAAAAACGTAAGTACCAAACAAATTTTTCCCATAAGGAATAATGTAGTGAGTCACAAGGCATTTGACACTGACAAGTTCTAGCTTGTGTGTCGAGTACCAAACAAACAATGAGTACTGGGACAAAACATTTAGGTCAAAATGCATTGAGTACCAAATTCAATGAGTTTCAGAGCAGTTGATTACCAAGTTACTACTGTTTTAGGCTTCTGTTTATATTAACAAAGTTAATATCTTTGGCTAGACTAGTGTTTTTCTGTGTAGAAACATTGATTATGAAGATCTCTCTCTCTCTCTCTCTCTCTCTCTTCAATATTTTCTTTTTTGTAATTTTTAATGATTTAATTGAAATATTGCAAAATAATAATAAAATACAAATTCACTGTTATTGTTTGTTGGAATGTATTAAGGACAATTTGGGGGTGTGAGATGGATTAAAAAGCCTCCCAGAGTTACCTTGAGTAAGATGGGTGGCCTATAAATTTTATAAACAAACAAACAAACAAATGTTAAATAAATACAGGTTTGACTTGAAACAGATAGCAGCAACTAAAATCTCAACCTTGGGCTTCTGTTCAGGTCTTCAGACAGCAGAGGAATATCATCAATCCAAACACTTATTGAATAGCACATAGCAGACACAGATGTAGCCAGGACCCCAAACTTTATTGTTAGTGAACCCAGTAGGTACTATGCCCCCTTATGGCATAACTAATTAAACTCAGAGTACCTAAACATAGAAGTGCTTTACTCTGGCATGATGTCATGATCTCCTTTCAGCTGTGCCTGAAAGCCAATGTTGGACACACAGAAGCAACAGGGCATATCCTTCTCCAGTGTCTGTACTATAGAAACATTCATGTCAACCTCATCTCACCATAACTTCATAAATACCCAGGATGGACAGGATAATTTTATATCACCCTGTGTTTTCAGACATCAACACTTGTCTAACATACAATATTTCCAGATTCTGTGCAACAGCACTCAAAATTTGTTGGATGAGCTTTTGTATAAACTAGATTTAATAAGCATCTAGTTCACCATGGTAGAGTGTTTTGTAACTTGATAGTCTTCCACATACTAGCCTTTATGTTTTCCTACATCCATGTAGTGGTCCTACCCCTTCTTTTACTATCTATCTATCTATCTATCTATCTATCTATCTATCTATCTATCTATCTATCTATCTATCTATCTATCTATCTATCTATCTATCTATCTATCTATCTATCTATCTATCTATCTATCTATCTATCTATCTATCTATCTATCTATCTATCTATCTATCTATCTATCTATCTATCTATCTATCTATCTATCTATCTATCTATCTATCTATCTATCTATCTATCTATCTATCTATCTTCTAATTTTTAATTATATATATTTTATATCTTCTAGCTTTTCATAATTTTTAAAGAGTTTTATTTCTATATATCTATATGCTTTTTTCAATGACTATACATCAGGCTCCTTATGCTGGTCTATGACTGTAATAAAGATTTAGTCTGATTTGAACAGATTCGGAGTGCTTATGTTTTTCATGTTGGAAAACCTTAATTATTTTAAAAATGTCAGCACTAGCAATGGTATAATTGTCATCCCCACCTCATTATGCTACAACTTAATTTCATGGACATATTGAGGATGGAGAGAAATAGTAGCTACAAGCTGGAAAATGTTAAGGGCAATTCTGCTTATGCTGTTTTCAAGACAGTTCCTAAAGAAACTTGAAAAGTTTAAAACAAAACACTTATTTGTTTATAAAGAAATGTATATGTTGCCTGTCCACTTAATAGCAATTGACAGTTTACAAAGACACAGTAAAAATATCCATTAAAACAGCATTAAAAAGAATAACAGATATAAAACACAAACTACAACTAAACAGAGTTGCTTCTGTAAGATAAATGGCCCTATAAATGGGATTAATAAATAAAATTAAAATAAATAAAATGGGAATATTCTAAAGCTTTGATAAATATGCTTTAAGCCTTCCTCTAAGTAGTAGCAAGGAGGTCAATGATCACAAGAGCATAGGGTTTGCAATGATGCTCACACTATGACATATGATTGCATTCCTAGGCTTGTCCCATAATCGCTCAAGCTGCTTTGCCTTATGTATCATTGGCTGTAACAGCATAGTATGCCAGGGGATTCTGAGATGGGGAAGGAGGTGTTTAGAAGAAGCCCCTGTACAAAGTGCTCAGGAGATGACTCAAACAGGCCACTGGAATCCAATTAATTATCTGGAATCTGATTAGCTTCATTAAGCTCTGTGGGTGGACCAATATGATCTGGTCCTTGCTCCTGGAGAGGACAATGTGCTACAACTATCTAAAGTTCAATAGGAAGCAAATTTGTCCTTATCATAACTATCACTTCTGAGACTTATCTTTTACTGTCAAAAATACATTTGAAATATTTCATTTTAGCTCTGAAAATGAATGACATATTTCCCATAATTGATTGCCATTTAATGGGGCAGTGAATTTTGGGAAGAGACATCTGCAATAAATTGGATAAAGGTGATAATTCTGATAGCAGCTAGTTCCTTAAGCTCCAATCTCCTTTTCCATATGTGAATATGCAGCCTCTTGTGTACTGTTACTTATACTAGCCTTCTTCTCCTTAGCACCTTCCAGATGTTGCACTACAGTTTTCATCATCCTCAGCTGGCATATTTTAGTGATGAGGCAGTTGGTTGCTCAATATATCTAGAAGTGTGTTAGTGCAGAGCTCCAGCTCACATGGAGGTGTTTACATGTATACAAAGGCAATCATGTCACATCTGAACAGCCAAGTAGCTTTTCAGGGCAGTCTCCCGAGTTATTTGAAGCAGGAAGAGGCTGTTTGTTGCTATTTGCATGTTGAATTGTGTGTGCAAAAATATCAGCTGAACAGGGCTAGGTGTTGCTTTGATATGGTTTTTAATGAAAGCTGTTAAAGAGGTAACTCTGCAAACCAAAGGCAAATTTCTGCAAGTCCCGGTACTGTGAATCTTTTAGTTTTGCAGAACAGTTGGGTCACAGCTGCATAGAAGCTAAACCAAAATGAAAAGAGGAAATGGAGCTGTAGTGCTTGGTTTATTGCACCCTTAGGAAAAGCTCTTGCAAGTCAACCCTGTGGTTCTACAATAATGATGTGGGGCCTATTCTCATGACCTTTTAAAGCAAATGTCAGTAAGAAGAAAAGTATATCCCATGCTGATCTTATCAGCTCCTCACTTCCCTGAATGGAGAAAAGTTCTAGCCAATCTGACCAGAGTTTGGCTTCCTTTTGCAGGGAGGAGCACTGGAGTCTTGTAGTGTTCTACAACATTTCTCCATAAATGTACAAGTAGAACAGAATTGGAGACAAAGAGCATAGGCAGTCTTAGCATACAACAGGCTTACTGTCCCACATATTATCCATTGAAAGAGATACCTGCATTCCCAAGAGATATTTCAAAGTGCAGGTTACAGCTGACCTTTTTCTCTACTACTCAGTGTGCACCCGTTTCATTCTGCACTTTAATACAATGAGTATAAGTAAGTCCCACTTCTTAGTGGTGGTGGCAGGGGTAGAAAAAATGGGTGAATTACCTTTCAAGGACTTCTCTAATAAGTAAGTCTCAACATAGAGAAGTGTTCCCTGGCTCAGGAATTCTAGGAGTTCAAGTCCACAGATCTTAATGTTGCCAAGGTTGAGAGCACACACTCTAGACCTTTTGACTGGCTGCAGGAAGACTTTTAAGGGGTTTATGTGTCAAGGCCAATTTTTCATATTTTTGAAAGAAAATGTTTAAGGCTGGAAAAGGCTTTGCATACCATTTTCTCCTGTGACTTTAGTGTGCTTGCATTCAAAATTAGCCGTTTTGAGGACAGTTTTGAATGATGCAGCCTTGAGCTTTGGCATCTCTAGATGAGATGTTGGCTTACTACTAGTTTCTCATTCTTGCCATAAAGAGACCTTGTTTGAACTCTAAGCCCATTAATGTGCTAGTTTTCTAACAAAGAGATCTGCTGCCATGGATTAACTAATATTTATATCTCCTAGCCCAGGGGTGTCAAACTGCCGGCCCATGGGCCGGATGTGTCACGAGGAAACCGCGTCCACCCCATTGCCAGCACGTGACATCGGGAGTTTAACATATCTGTCCTAGCCCTTTGACAAAGCAATGGGGCTGGTAGAATAAAGGCAGAATCTGATCTGAATATGGCATGTACTAAGGCAAAAAGCTCAGTTTGGCCTGAAGAGGTAGAAAATTAACATCATATTGCCATAACTGAAATCATCTAAGAGGTGAATTCTATACTAGTTGATTAGGTATTGTACAGATGTCATTATGGGATCCCACTCCCTCTCTCTTAACATTTAATGTACTATTGCAAAACAGATCAAAATTACTACATGGGGGCTGAGAGAAGAATTGGATTTTCCTTCGAATGTGATGAAATAACAAGGTTTTGTTTTTTTGTGTTAAGTGGGAAATCTGATTAATTGTTTGCATCTCATTGTCAAAAACAAAAAAGAGGGAAGGGGGTCCCTTCTGAAGTTTATAGACCACTTTATAGCAAATATGTTTACAAATAACAGATGGAGTACACAATTAAATAAAAGCAAATTACATTTACCTTGCTTACAGGAATACGGCTGAATTTTTATGTGCTATCTGTCAAAAGATTTTATTGCAGATTTTATGTGCTATTTAGGAAGACTTTACTATCAATCCAAATGGATGAAAGGAATTTATAAAATCTATGTTGGCTTCCTAAAGCATTTTTTTTTAAAAAATACAAACACATATCCAGAATTAACAAAAACTTAAGAAAAGTTGCTATTTGCTAATCGCCAAGAGGAAACCTGATACTTTAGAAACAGATTTTTGAAAATTGAATACCTTCAAGAGATGCATTGGACGTCCCTCAAAGGTTGTTCCTATCTGTGATCGGGAAACAAGACTTGGATTTTCATTGGCAATATCAGCTGTCCAAGCATCTATCTGTCAATTAAAAAAATAGATCAATGCATTTAACAACAGAAAGAAATGATGTAAAGAATGACTTAGACTAATGGTTCATGCAGATTACTGCTGCCTAGATAAGAGATGGAAAACATTTTTTTTCTTTTCCTGAAGAATTTAGACCAATGTATTAAAAGTGGTTAGTGCCCAGAGACTGAGTTATATATTTATCTTTGTTTGGTGCATAGCTAAAAGAGGAAAAAGAACTAGACATTACTCTTTACCATCTTCCCTTTTACTAGGGGAAATAACTTGGGGACAAGTAGGACAGCGTAAATTAGAAGTGGACAAATTAAGGCTAGAGGATTGCTTGTTGTCTCCACAGCCTTGATAATTTCCAGAAGCAGCAATCAAATTCATCGCTTTAATGAGATGGAACCAGGAAATTATTAAATACATGACTAGAGACAGTCAGGTTAACAAGACTTAGTTTTGATTCAGTAGAAAGAACAACTAAATTAAATAGAGGTTTTTTTTTTCCTGGCCCCATATTTCATGCAAAGGCCAAATGCAACCCTTCACCTGAAGAAGAAATGAGCACTCCTAATATAAATGGTGCCAGCAACTTGGAAGAGAATAGTGTGCATCATGAGAATCTGGAATCCTGCATTGTCACATTTAGAAGTTCATATTCGCTTTTCCTGTCCCGTTCTGTATTAACTGGTTGGAGATTCCTAGGTTTGACAGAAGGAGAGAGGCCTTTCTTGCCTAGGAACATGTTAACTAAAGAGTCTAGAGTTGACCCTGGAAAAGTATGTGTGCTGCTTCCTAAACTGCATATTGTTTATGCCTGAGAAATGATCTTGAGGAGCAGAGTAGTATTTTAAAGCAAAACTGCCAAATGGAACGAGAAGGAGAATTTTCACATGTGAATCTTCTTTACCTTTTCCCATCTATTATATTTTTCATAATTGTATCCAGCGGTCCGAGCGTGATTGTCCAGTTGCCTATCAAGGGCAACCTGAAGATTATCAATTAAAATTCTGCAATGAAACAATAATACAGATTGGACAAAATGGGTTATTTTAATTTCTTTTGTGCTCCCCCAGATTTCTTAGGGTCTGATCTTCCTACCCAGGCTAATCAGTGAGTTTATGTAAGCCAGGCTTAGTTTGTTGGGTTTGAATTTCCCATTCCAGTTTATGAAGTGGATTGATTTGATTTGAAAATCCAATTTTGTGTTGACAGAAAGATTCCCAGCCAAGCATTCTCCAGATATGAAGAGGAACCAATATTCTTAGGAATTCCTAACTCTAATGATAGCATATGTTAGTAGTTGTAATCTCAATATATCTGGAGGGCATCAGAATGGGAAAGGCTGGGAAATGTGCAACATCATATCCTTGTCCACTGTAATTTGCATTTGGAGAGTATGAGACACACGACTTGCAATACATCTCAACCTTCATAATACTGTAATTAACAATTGATCTAGTTACACTGACATGATGTCAGGGTATCGCAGATGCATATCAAAGGCTGCTATCTTTAATTGTTGCAGCAAGGACACTTCTCTGAAGTTTGTCAGGGACAATCTTTCAAAAAGCTCTGTGGTGCAGGCTGAATTGTGTACATTCATCACTGGAGGAGGTAGCATCTCCACACATAGTTAAATAATTCTTCCCTTTGCCACTGTGACAATCCTACACCGTCAAGGTCTACAGTGCTACAAGATTACCAACTGAGAGCAAAACAATAACTCCTCAGTGCACAACTAATGGATGAATCCCACCTTCCACAGTGTACTTTCCATTTTCTATCTACTATAATTGATATTTGCAGTGTTGAAAAAAAATGTAAATTATGTGCTAAATAAAGTTGATTTTGTGTCAAACTTCAGGACTTTATTTTGTTGCTCTGTTTCTTCACCCCTTATGATCTGATATTCTCTGAGGTGAAAGTCTTACTCTCTATTTCCCCCCCCCCAATCCTACCTTTTTGATTGCATCCTGGAACTAATTACTACTCTTGTTTCCGGTTGACTGTTTTGTGCTAAATCTCAGGCATATCGACTTGTCAATTTAAAAAGATCTAACTGTGCAGATATTCAGTTCTCTACAAGGTCTTAACTGCACCACCAGAAGACAAGGTCCTTCCAATATATGACACTACTTACAATAAGCGTAGGCCTACAAATGTATAAGGAAAAATCATACATAAGGCAATGTTACATATAATGTATGATAGTAGAACTATGTGGTAAAATAGATTATATTTTAGGAGAATGTTAAAAAAAATCCCAATAGTTTGAAACTGAGGTAAAAATAAGATTGATGGGAAAAACTAGAACTAGAGAGGCACAAAAACTGACAGATGCATTCAGCTCTAATCAATAGTTTTGTTTTATTCATAGTACAATCTACATGGAGATTTATGTACCATTGGACCACTTATATGTTATGTAATAAATAAATACTGCAAAAACATACTCATAATTCAGTCCACGATGCTGTAGAATGCTCTCAACTTCAGAACATCTGTCTGCTTCAATTCGGAAATCAACAGTCATTTCTGCTTTCACTAGTTCAACAGAATCTGGTCGCCAAAAGTCAACCTGAACAGAGAGAACCATGGCAAAAAAGGATGCATGATTTCAGGCTGGCTCAAACATTTCCATCAGTGCCCTTATTATAGTATCCCTTGGGGTTATGGGGTGAAATGGAATAAATATAGTTTATAATTTATTTATTAAATATATGTATATTTCCTTTAGAAGCTTAACCACAGTACATTAGGGATGTATATACTTTGGAAATGATGAAGACATGCTTAGGAGTTTTTACAAGCGAATCACCTCCTTTTTATTTAAATAACCCAAATTTTATTTAGACTCATGGAAAAGTCTGAAAAATAATATTTGGGCTACGTCATTGAATAGTAAATAAGTCCTGCATTCAGTAGATATTGGGTCCACGTAAGTTGGTTTTTGTGAAATGGCACAAGAGATTACATTCACAGGTGATCCTGGCAGTGGATGAGATGGTGATAGGTATTTAGAAATGGCCACAGTACAGAAAAGGGCAAGGTTGGGTAAGAGTAAGGATTTCCTAACACTATTTGCATGGCAGTGACTCCAACTGGATCACTGCAAACTTTTAAACTTTTGCAGTGTCCGGAAAAATCACAGAATCATTAGTGATTGTATGTTGCTGACATATGAGGGTAAGTCAGTTACTTGGGGAATTACATGGTCATTATGTTGTGAAGATAGCCAAAGTCAAATGTGTTAGCTTACCTGATTTCAATTTTATTTCCTTGCCTGCTGCTACCACTTTAATTTTTCAAAAAGAAAAATGGCAGTGGAAGGACCTTTATTGAATAGGAGAATCAAAACAGGCATAAGTTGCATTGTAAGATTATTTGGATAAAAATGCCCAATAACCTTTTAGTAATGATAGAAAAGTCTTCTCTAAGTTAATTTCATGGACAGTCTGTATAGTTTTCCTAGCAACAATGTAAAGGTGGCTTCTCATAACGCTTTTCTAGATTTTTTTTCCTGATGTCTTAATCTAGTTTAGAAGAGTGATATTTCTCAGAACTGAAGCATTCATCCAAATCATTTACAAAGAATACACAGCCTTATTGAATGTAGCACTCCTTCCTTCAGATATATCCCAATATATGAGAGTTATTTGAGAGTTAAGCTGGGATGACTTGTACAAAATCACCTGCAAGCTTCCATGAATATGGATAGATTGGATTCTAGGTTTTTTTTGTCCTAATCCAGTGTCTCACTGACTAGACCAGTGTTTCTCAATCTTGACAACTTTAGGATGTCTGTATTTTACCTCCAGAATTCTGCAGCCATCAATTGCCAAAATTCTACATCCAGCTACTTCACTAAACTTTCATTAGTTCTCCTTAATATGTTTTAGACTCATCAGCTCTCACCTCTGCTTTTCTACCTATTCTCTCTAGGTAATATGTATAATTCTATAATGTAGTTATGGTTGTATACAAGGGGGTTTCCCTTTTCCAGTCTAACCAAATTTGCATAATGTGACATATAGAAGAACTGTCAACATGAGAAAATACAGTCCTATAAATATCCTAACTAGAATGAATCTAATTCATTATTTTGGCCATTAAAAGGATCATTTCTACATTTGTTGAAAAAGTATGTCTGTATGTTAAAGTCTCAGAGCAACTGGAATCCACAAGACAATCTTTATAATGCCTTCCAATGAGAACTAACATGCAGAGGTGGTTTTAGCACCGAGAAACAAATTAACAAAAAATGTATGAATGTATTGCCTCATTGTGGCATATATATTCTTTTAAATTAGAGGTTTATAGCCTCCTTTCATTTGGATGTACTGAATGGTTCTGTAGAGACTTCTTGTGACTAAAGCATTTCTAAAAGGTGCCTGGTATCTAAGCAGTGAACAAATATTATTACTTCTGGCACTGTAATCCATAAACAAGGTCAGCTGTTATCTAAATATGCCGTGACAAATAGGACTTTTTTTCCTTAGATCATATATGGTTGTCTGAGATAACAATTAAAAATAACTATATAACTCCATTCTTACTTTTGTTGTGGCTTTACTTTATGTATTTTATCTTTTTTTTTTTTTTAGTTCACTCACATGATTGTATCATACCATTCCTTAAATGGGTGCTTTTTATTATGGACTTTTGTGCAATTCAGTCATAGGACTAATCCAAGGTAAATTTTGTTTATCCAGGATTTGAGAGTCAAATTCAGTAAAATATGAGACCTAATTCATTATAGTTTTTCGTTATGATCTGGAAGAAGGAAGAATAGCTTATTTCTAAATGTTTACATGGAAATGATGAACTCTAATGGCCTTTTATTCCCAAGAAAGCATATATAGTACTGTAAATACTTTACGTTAAAGACTGTTATCTAATGGTCAAATGTATAAGTAAGAAATCAATGTGCATATGCCAGTATTTATGGCTAAGCAAAATTTTATGAATTGTTAATGCAGAAATATTTGGAAATATTTAGTAGGATTATGTATGCTTCAAAAATGAGTTGGAGGAAGCATTTTGGACCCTAGGTGGGTATCTGTCAGCTATTAATTTTAAAAGCCTGACTTTTTGAAGTTTCTGGATGTGAAACAATCTGTCTCCTTTTCTCTTTTTTCTCCCTTGAGTTTCAATTAAGAGCTTTGAATGTTAGCCAATGTCTCACTTCCATACTAGGAAATCAGTGGTCATAGAAAAGGAAAGGAAAACGAAACAAACAAACACAAAAAAAGCTGCACAAATAATTCTCCAATTCCATTTCAGTATTCCTCACTTTCTTAAGCAGATTGATCTTTATAAAACATTGATTCATTAATTTTATTTAATTTTGAGTACCAATTCCAAACTATTTATTTAAGGTTATTGGAATTTGTGATGTTCATTTTGCTTAGACTATGATATATGAATGATAACTGAAGTAGCCTCCTTTGAAATTATTGGGAACTTAAATGTTTCCCAACTGAGATAGTTCTCTAATTATAGCAATTTTTCTGATAAAAGATTTATGCACTAGAAGCCCACTGACCCTACTCCAGTATATCAGTTCCAGAAGACCAGAGATGGATACCTATAACTTATAGCTGGCCAGATATTCTTTTTTGAGTTGAGTCCTTATAATTGTGAGGCCTGTGGACCATTGTAACTACTTAGCAACTGGGTCATTATGACTTCTACTAATCTCTCCTGTTCTCTCATCAGATGGCTATCAAACAGTGCATCCAGTTTGTTTATGAATATACTTACAGTATAATAGTGAAAATGCCTAAAGCTTCAGAAATGTGAAAAGCATAACTTAAGAGTTTTCAAACTATAATGTAGAATGGAGCTAGATATGGGAAAGACCCAAAAATGCTCTATGATCAATGAAAAGGCCTTTTGACATCTGTATATCATTGCTAAGTGCCATGTCTCATAAAGATTATAATGTCCCTTCCTCTCCTTTGCAGCTATTTCTCAACATCAAAGCTAAATGTAAATTTTGAAAACAGATCTGCTATCTCTGATGGTTCTTTCTCATGCCATAATATGTTTACATCAAGGTCACAAAACCCAAATTTGGAATGAACAAGAGGTTCCCTGAACATTCGTGGGAAAAAAACGAACAGGAGAAGCTGATAATAAGCGAAAATTCAGCAAGCAACCCTTTAAGAGAGCCACATAGAACAGCAGTTCTTTCCATGATGGCACAATTTCTTTGTACAGCCTATCATTTTTGGGGGGAGACAGAGATTATTTTTATTTAAAATTTTAAAGTAATGACAAGAAATATACAGGCAGATTTTGTATCTAATTCTTTTTGATAGAACATTTTGCATTGGTTTAAAGATTGTTCATTTAGCATCATGAGAATACATGATGCTTTACAGAGCAATATATGGAAATAAATTAGATGCCAGCCTGGATAAACATAAAATCCCACTTGTATATGGGGTATAACACTAAGGGACAATTACAGGGAAGGAACTGACCACAAAAGAAGAATATGTGTGCACTGCAGCTATGTATTCTTGGGCTTTAAGTCTGGAAAAAAGCATGTTCAAAGTATTAATCGGATGAAAATATTATTTTTATGGTTTTTCAAACAGCCCTATACATAGTGGCTGCAAGAAAATCCTGTATGTGCTGTTATCATCTGGTAGATGTGCTTCTGTTCAAATTCTAGCGAGTTAGTCAAATCTTTCTTTTGGGTAGTTTTTATTATACCTAAGTGTTTTTTCTATTTCTATTTGCAGTTGATAGTCAGCCTTCCATGCTATTATTAGACATACTTTTTCAGACGAATGCCTCTTTAAAAATTAAGATTGGTTGCATTTCTTAAATTTCTGGAATAAATATTGCAGGAATAAGATAACCCATGGTGTTATCATAAAAATTGTTATAGCTCTGAAACTGCCTAAGTTCCTTTCAAGAAACCTCAAAAACAGTCCAAACCTACAATAGTATCTTTCAACATTTCTTTATTCATCATTTGAAGCTCTTGAAAAAAAGAGGATCTTGGATTATTCCAACAGGCCAGTGCTATGCATAATTATTCATATGCATATATTCAAGAATACAGGTAGTCCTTGACTTATGACCACAACTGAGCCCAAAATTTATGTTGCTAAGTAAGACAGTTAAGTGATTTTTTTGCCCCATTTTATGATCTTTCTTGCCACAGTTGTTAAGTAATCACTGCAGTTAGTTAGTTAGTAACATGGTTTTTATGTGAATCTTGTTACCCCATTGCTTGCGGGAAGGTCACAAAAAGTGATCACATAACCCTGGGACACTGCAACTGTCAGAAATACATGTTAGTTACCAAGTGTCTGAAGTTTGATCATGTGACCACAGGGCTGCCGTAATGGTTGCAAGTGTGAAAAATGATCATAAATCACTTTTTTCAGTGCTGTTGTAACTCTGAATGTTACTAAACAAAGGATTGTAAATCGTGAACTATCTGTAAGTGTCACTGGTTATAGTGGAACTATACCTATCTGAGTATAATATTCTATGAAATTTCTTTGATAATTTTCTTGGATATGTTGAGAAGCTCCAAACAATACTGATATTGCTCTTGAACTCCATAGGACTCATCGTGATTACAGATATTGTAAACAAAGTGTACTTTCTTTACTTTATGAAAGGAAAAGAGATTAGCTACTTGCCTCTCCTTTGCAATTATAGTCAGTGACTATAATAATAAATGCTTCACTATTTTGTAACGTACAGAGAGACTAATCTTGTATCAGGGTTAGGAGAAACAAATCTTTCTGAAAGTTTTGTAGCTTCAAGCTACCATGCCAAACAGCAAATAAAATGTTACTGGGATTGAGCTGCTACAACTCTTCAAAAAGTAAAAAGAAGTGGGGGGAATTAAATGGAATCTGTTAGTTATTGGATTTCCACTCAGTTTTCTTTTTAGAGAAAACTTTTTCTGTTTCTTTCTTTCTGATGGCTGTTAAACCAAAAGGAAGATACCATATGGGATTGTAGAGCTGGTGAATCTCTCAAAGAACAGCTTGTCCAAGGCTCCCACAAATTTGGCAATATCACTGTGTTCCATTACTTAAAGTTCCAGATGTCAGTATGTGCTGCTTTTCCCAGTTTAGCCATCTTTACTGTGAGAACAATGAATGGGTCACCTCATCATTTATTAGTATGACATGCTATAAAATAAACATTATTTTAAGCATATTTTCCCCACCATATGCTATATTGGAATTTACCTGCACAATATTGGCTAAGTAATTGAGAAAATGTACTTCATCTTCATTGCGAGGTGTAACACGGTAAACCTTTTCCCTAAAGAAAATAGCAGAAAGACATGACTTATAACAGAAAAGCTATTGTGCTATTCTGAAATGTTCTGAAATATTATTTTGTGTTCTTACTTACCCATCAAATCTCTGAACTGTTGTTTCAGCAAAAGCTGAAGTGGCACCTATGAGAAACAGTAAAGGCCACATCTTGCTTCTCCTGTGAAATGGTGAGGTGGTAGTGGAGTTTTTGCTTGCTTTTATAATAACACGTCTCTTATCTTTTTCAAACCCAACTGTGAAAACCAGATCATTTCCCATTGATTAATTTCCTGACCTTGTTTTGTTTGATAGACTATTTTTTAAGATAAAGCTCACCTGTGGAAATAGACAAGAAACTCTCACATGGAAAAGATTAGAGGTTAAAAGTAAACCATGTAGTTCTAAATGAAAATTAAACATTTGAACAGGGAACTTTTGAACTAATGAAAATTATACAAAAAAATCTAAATTCTCAAGATTTCTTCAGCAGACAGACTGAGTGAGAAGTGAGAGTGGAAAGGAAAAAAACTGACTAAGAAAAGGAGCTTGCACAGTTTAAATGAGAGAATAAGCATGGACCAGTGGATTATATTTTATTAGTTGTAATGTTGTTCTCACAGTTGTTAAAGTGGATTATTTTGAAAATAGAAAATTTATATAAAATCTAAATGGATTTATTTTAATTAATTAACCTTCCTCAAGAAGGAATCACATCTGGAATCACATCTGGTACTAAGCCTTAGTTTGCTTACTATGTTTTCTTGAGCCCACAACCAACTCGATTCACATGTATGCCATAACTTATAGTCTATAAATCACAATGGATACATTCACACATAAATCATCACATTTGTGATTCTGGGTATTAAAGACAGCCTAGGGAACCTGACAGTGTACTGCACACCTTCCTGTACAGCAGGTATTTTTGTAAGCTCCTAAACTTTACCTCAGGGCTAATGGTACAGCTCCTCTGGTTTTAAGGGTTGGAAGAGTTCAATTTCATGGTCTGGGGAAGCTAAAGAAGGTAGAGAAGGCTTGGGGAATTTGTGGAAGTCATAACAAACATGTAGCAACTCATACAGTTGGTTAAATTTTAGATCTACTTTTCACCTCTAAGTAATTAATTAGCTGGTAATCCAAATCTATCTTTGATCAAATTACTGTTCTTCTTGAATTTCATACCACTGATAATCTCTGCAAGGTGGGAAGACCATTATTTCCTGTAAGTGCTTCATGGCTCCAAATGAATTAAGAAACAGTGTTTCTTCCTCAATGGATGGTGTCAGTGAATTACAATGAGGTAAGAGGGGTCATACAGGTGAATGAATATTCATCGTTGGACTGTGGATTGCTGCAGGAATCATTGCTTCCATGATTTTAAATGTCTACTTGGAAATGGTTATGCACAAGTTTGGGATGAAACATCAGCAATATACTGATGATACTCAATTGTATGTCATCCACTGGGAGAAAGTAGGGATGTAATAGAAGTCTTGAACCAGGCACTGGAGACTGTAAGGAACTGGCTGGAGAGAAAGAAGCTGAAACTGAATCTCAGCAAGGTGGAGGTGCTTTTTGTCCTGAAACCATCTTGCATTTTGCCTGCTCCAATGATGATTCTGACTGGGGAGATACTTTCCTGAAAGAACAAGTCTGCAACTTGGGAGTACATCTAGTCTCAGAGCTATTGCTACTACTCAATAGCCAGGTGAAGGGTGTGGCTAGGGGAGCCCTTTGCTCAGTTGCAGTTTGTTTGCTAATTGTACCACTTTGGGGAGCAGGAAACTGTGGCAACAGTTACCTACACCTTAACACCTCTATTCTAGAAACTACCACAATGCGTGCCGCACTGGGCTTTAGAAATTACAGTTGATGTAAAGCAATCAAACAAAACAACAAAACAAACATTCAGCAGCCCACATGCTGATGGGTAAGAGTTATCAGTGCACATAACATCAGTTTTGCAGGTGTTGCACTGGCATCCAATAGACTTCTGTGTATTATTCAGGGTCTAAAATGTGTTTGTTGTTTGCACCTGGATCTTATAGGACTGCTTCCTTTAGGTACAACTAATTATCTGGTTTATTGATTTCAAGCTAATGCTGAGTCTCTCTCATTCCATGCACTCCAGAGATTGATAAAGGGGCAAAGGTTTTTCAGCATATTATCATCTCTATCCCATTATTTCAAGAGATTGATGTTTCAGAAGACATGCACACAGAAGACATGCACACTTTCTTCAGTGCTTTAAAGTTTTAAAATTATTTTAGTGTTAATACTTATTGGGATGCCAGTGTAAGCTAGATTTGTATTTAAATTGTTTAAAAAAACATTTATCCCCCAAATAAATATTAATTTAGAATGAAAAGACCAACTTTTATAACCCCAAAAGGCAATTTGTCAGCTATCTCTTGCTTGGAGTCTGACCAAGTAAACCTGGAGATTCTATGAAGTATGATAAACTGCCAGCGTGGCATCCCAGAGATTTAAAAACTTCTCATGTGAAAATAACAAAATTCTTATCATTTAATACAATTCTTTAAGACTCATAAAAACAGTGAAGGGACAACAATGCAGAATGATCAAGAGCCCAGAACTTACAATAAATAAATGATGAAATGGAGTAATCAACCAATTGTAGATGTCATTGTTCCCTGTTGAGCAACAACAAGAGACTCAGAAATGCAAGACTGTCAGGTTTTCCTACATTTGAATTCAATTTTAGGGAATTCTCTGTGCTTTGTAAGCAGCTGGAGACCATTTTTGAAAAAAAGCCTAAAACACATCATTAGCTCTGGTAGCTATGAAGTGTCCACACTATATGGAATGTAGTAATTCTGCAAGAGACATCTTGTAATCAGATATATGATTAGAAACACTTCCTGACATGAGATGCTATTGTTCATTTTATATCCAAGGATGTATGGTTATTTGCAGTGCTTTTTTTGTAAAAAAAAAAAAGGTGCCGGAACTCACACATGTCATACAACCCACTTTGCCTACCCTACAAGGTTCAATCCAAAAAAGGTGCCGGAACTCCGTTCTGAGCGTTCTATGAGAAAAAAAGCCCTGGTTATTTGTCAAATCAGCACAGAAAATAGTTCTAAATGGATGTTTAGTTCCCCCATGACTATAATAAACAATGTTCCATATAGAGTTGGTAAAGGACCAGCAGAAAATTTGGAAGGGCCATCTTCAATAATTACCAGCATGTAGGTAAACTCCCAATCAAGACTGCATACATTGTTGCTTCTATATATATACCACTTTTAGTTAGTTGAAAAGTTTGGCATTTCCCCTCCCCCCACCAAAAAAATAAATAAGTTCCTCTTAATTCACTGAGAATGAAAAACACTGTTGGATGGGAGGAGAGAGAAAGGGTAGATGTAGAACTAACTGCAGGTATCACTACTGAAAACTACATGGATGCTTGTAAAGATGAGTTATTACAGCAGGTTAAACGTGTAGGGCACATCCTTTTGCTTGCTTTGTGGATTTTGCCCTTTTTAAATGTCTACACAGGGCTTCTCAGTTCCCCCTCCCTTCTCTGGTTTTTGCTTCAGCTCCATCCAGGTTTCTTTTCTCTTCCACTTCTCTTCCTTTTGCAGTTCAATTACCACATAAATTCCAAAAACAAACAAACAAGCAAACCCTCTTATCAATTCTATCAGGTGTTATTTTTAATTTTGTTATAGGAAGAGAGGGGATGTGTGCATTCATACTTATGCACAGGTAGCCAATTTATTCTATTCTATAAATGGGGTACCACAACGCACAGGCAATGTTATTTATGTATGTATGTATGTATGTATGTATGTATGTATGTATGTATGTATGTATGTATGTATTTATTTATTTATTTATTTATTTATTTATTTATAAATTTATTGACTGCCCATCTTATCCCAAGGTAACTCTGGATGATTAATTGTAATCAGTAGCCAGTAATTCATTTTATAGACTGTGGCTTTTGGAATATATATATGACTTCCTTTTCACCTGTAAGGATGGTATGTGTCCTAATAGCAGAATAACAACATAATAACAACATAATAACATAATAACCGAGTTGGAAGGGACATTGGAGGTCTCCTTGTCCAATGCCTTGCTCAAGCAGGAGCCCAATACTATTCTGAGCAAATGGCTGTTCAATCTCTTCTTTAAAACCTCGACTGAAGGAGCACCCACAACTTCTGGAGGCAAGCCATTCCACTGATTAATTAATTCTCACTGACAAGAAAATTCTCCTTAATTTTAAGTTGGATCTCTCTTTGATAAGCTTCCATCCATTACTTCTTGTCCTGCCCTCAGGTGCTTTGGAGAATTGTGGCAACCAAAACTGGACACAATATTCCAAGTGCTGTTTTACCAATGCAGTATAAATTTTGGGTCTTCTACCAGAGTTTGAGGTAGAAGACTGGCTGTTCCTAGTACTGCACTCTTCTGGACAAAGAGCTCTAATGTTGTTTCTAGAAATTCCAGAAATGTCTGCAACTGGGTTCATAAGATGTCATTGAACCACATCTCTTTTGGCTGCAGCCTTTACCTGCTGTTTAAACAAGAGGCACAAATCCAAGAGGACCCACAGATCACAAGCCAGGTCCAATCAGGGCAGTGCACCATTGCCAAAATTAAAGTTAGACTATCTCTAAACATATTTGGCTTTTAAATTCACAACTGTTTCATCTTTCTGGAATTCATTCTAAATCTGTTTTTCCCTATCCAGATCCTTATAGCCTCCAGATTGTAGGTTAGAGTCTTCTCAAACAGTAGCTATGAGAATTAGCTGAAGAATTGTCACATAAGTAATAGAAGCTAATTTAATTCTCTTGGTCCAACATTAACTGCTCACTGCAGCTGAAGCTTCCTCCATGTCTTGAGGTTTTTGGGAAGTATAACAATATTAAGTAATGTATCACCTCAAACTTTCCAGAATTGTAGTTGGAGATGCTCACATTGCTTCATGCCAATCACATTTCCCAGAGTGTCATGTTGTGAAATGATGTTGCATTCTTCTCAAGGAAGTCTATGGTGGACAGCTGCAGAAAACTTTGGAAAAGCACCAAATATTTCTGGAGTGCTTAAGGAGCACTCAGATATGGTAGAAAAAAATGCTATGGGGAGAGATTTGTGTTATGGTAACTGGTGGAAGGTACTTACTCAAGAGGTCAATATTTCTTTTTTCATGGCTTTTTAAAAAATATCTCTTGCAAGACTGTAAAGTAAACAGCAATCCTACCTTACTGGAAATGTTAGAGAAATTTCTCCCTATTCCAAATAATTGAGGATGATTTCTTCACCTTTACTCAAGGAAATATCAAACCACAGATTATAAAATCTGACTTAATTCTAGTTTACTCACAAATCTTCACGGCTGCCCAAATGTTTTCAAGTCACTGTTATTTATGGTTACTTAGAAGAATTATTGTTATCTGCTATACACAGCTTTGCTGCTGACGCAAGAACTAGAAGACCTCCAAGGTCCCTTCCAACTCTGTTATTCTGCATATAATTATTTATATATTCTGTTAATGTTTATTAAGGTTTCAGTAAGGGATGCTATAGTTATTATTTTCCAGTGTTCATAAAAAATACTGTATAATTTAAATTTTGGGCCTGTTATCTCAAATAGGTATACATTTAAGATCATAAACATCAACACTAAAGCACCATATACTCATTCCACTAAGAGTAGTTACAGAAATGTATTTGATCTGTTGACATACTTAGAAAATTGTGTTTTGTTTTGTTTAGTAAAAGCCTTTGACAACATATTGTGCTTAGCAGCCTTCCATCAATAATAATGTAACAGCAGGAGCACCAAAAATGCCAAGTTATAAAAAATGACACCAAAACTTATATTAACTACAGTTCATTTTGAATACCCTTGCTAGTTAATAATGTTGATACTATAAGGAACAAAGCTGTTCCAGAATCTAGTTGTTCTGTTTTGGATACCACAAAGTCTCCTCCCAGAAGGCAACAATAAAAACCGTCTCGGTGATTATGTGTAAAGTCCCTGACAATACTACAGACCCTGCTCAAACAGCACTTATATGCCATGTCCTGGATAGAAGGAAATGAACTTCCAATAATCTTTTCTGCTGTCCTCATCACTCTCTGCACAGCCTTCCTGTCTGAAGCAGTAATATTTCTGAACCAAACATTAATACACTACAACAGTATGTTTTCAATAGTCCCTCTATAGAAAGTAGTAAGGAGAGGGGAAGGAAGATGTTCTTTTCTTAAATGATGCTGAAAATGCAGTCGCTGCTGTGTCCACTTCACCACTGTTTTGCTGTTAAGGGACCAAGCAAACCTATTTGTTAGCTGCACTCCCAGAAACTTAATACTACTAACCACCTCCACAGTTGAATTATTAATATACTGAGGTGTATGTCTGTGCTTGCTTTTTCTGAAATTGATGATGATCTCTTTTGTTTTTCCAATGTTTAGAGTCAAGCTATTCTTATTACACCAGTCCACCAAGCCCTCTAATTCCTCCCTGTAAGCACCATCATTGTCATCCTGAATGAGGCCTATCACTGTTGTATCATCCGCATACTTCACAATATGGTTGGTAGCAAACCTTGCACAACAGTCATGGGTCAGCAGAGTGAACAATAATGGACCTAGGACACAACCCAGAGGAGAATCTGTGCTCAAGATAAATGGTGTTAGAAATATTAGTCCCAACTAGTACTTACTGGGACCTATCAGTGAGAAAATCAAGAATCCAATTGCACAAAGAACTATTAAAGCCAAAAAGTCGCAGTTTGTCTACTAAATGTGGAGGAATGATAGTATTAAATGCCAGACTAAAACTGACAAATAGCATTTGTATATGAGTATTTCTTTCTTCAGCAAAGCAGCTTCTTTCTCTCAAAGTTGCTTTGCTGAGTTACTCTGCAAAGCACAAACATTTTTTCTTCATGCTGGATAGAAAAACCTATGTTTTATAACCTGAGCTAGTAGCAGTGTTGACACTGAGAACAATGAAGTTACTTTGCCTCAGGTTTCACAATGGGCTGAAAATGAGGCTGCTGGCCTCCTTCTTCCCAGCCTCCTGAATTCTGCAGATCTTCAGAAGGCAAGCACAGGATTTGAGAGATGGAGGTGACTGTAGAGACCCCAAGGGTGGGAAGCAGAACACAGGATATCTCGGTGGTGGTGGGGCTTCAGAGGCCCAAGACAGGCATCCCTGAGGTACCCCATGAACATTTAATGACCCATGCATTCGTTTAATGTATACATTAGGGAGAGCCAGTGAAACAATGAGTTTCATTTAACATCCTCCTGTCTTACAACTGTAATGGGCAGGCTCCATTACTGTCATAACTTAAGGATTACCTGTATTGCCCTTTTGATTAGGAAATCTGAAATATATGTTGCAGGATCCAATCTGTGTGGGTCACCACCACAAGAGGTTTAATCTTCTGAGCTTTCAGACTTGTGCTGGAGCCCAGACTCTGAGACCCTCTTTCTATCAGAATGTGTGCTTTGGACTATTCCATGTGTAGTAACTACACATAGAATAGCCCAAAGTACATATTCTGGTAGAGAGAAGTTCCCTGAGGATGGACTCCAATATAAGTTTGAAAGCTTTGAAGACTAAACCTCTGGTCCTGGTGACCGACACAGATTGGATCCTGTATCATTATCCTGGGACATGTATATTTGACTTTGTTTGTGAAATATATGTCATCACTAATGCTGCAATTAAGAAAGAAAGCCACAAAGAGACAAATAAATCTTAATTTGCTTCACCTCCTCTCAAATACATACATACATACATACATACATACATACACACATACGTACACACTCAAGGAGGAAATACAAGTCAGAAAAAGTGTAGTTCTGCTAAAAGGTACTATAAAGTTAAAAAAAGCTCATAGAAAATTTCAGTTCCAAACAGAAACTAGAAAAACCTATCTATGAAGAGTAATAATGAGTAGCTGTTTAGTTCACAGAATGAAGAAAATCTATGTGGACACTAAGAATCAATTTTAACTTGATAGTGCATAACCAGTTCGAGCAAAACTTAAGTTATGATGTGACAGGATATAAAATCATATTTAATTGGGAAAACATGATAAAGTTTTAATTCTTTCACAAAGTTAAATTTCCAACTGGTTCTACTTATATTCTTATAAAAAGGTATACTAATCTACTTATACTGTACATTTAAAAATACTTTATCATTCAGTACAGAATGTAGAAATTCAATATGGATCATGCTATATGCTGATGGTAATGAGCTTCCCAGTCTAAATGTTGATGAATTAAGTTTTTACAAATCTTGAGTCTGGACACGAAAGCCCTCAAAGATGTCTTTGTAGAGGAGATTATTATCCTATGGTAGGATCCATGGCTTTGAGATAGTCATCTGCCTTTCTCACAGGAGTTTTACAGTTCCACATCCTCACATAATTATCTGTTCTATTATTCCTTCCTTCTTTTCTTTCTCTATGATGTGAGGCTTTTGGTATATACTGCACTATTTCTGTTGAAAGTCTGGAGGTTTTCTATAGAGCTGGGTTATTCGACCATCAAAATACAGGTGGAACAGAATTACTTGCCCTGATAATTATTTGCCAATTGCCATCGCATATTCTGTAGATGATCTGTTTTCAGATAGCAGAGTATCATGTTTCTAATTTCATATCAGAAAGAAAAAGGAAGGGAGCCCCTCAGAGAAGGAAATATTAAAAGGGCAGAAAAATATATTTCCTCCAAGGATCTTAAAGAAGCAGGAAAGCATGCCCAGTTTTTCTTAATAGCCCCAAGTCTGCCTCCCCCAAGCAGAAACCAGCTCTATAGAAATGCAGATGCAGACCATTCAGGAAAGTTGGAGCTAGAAGATTAAGAAGACAAAGACCTAAAATCTGCATACCTCACCCAAAACTCTCAAGAGTCATTAGCCCAGCCCCAGGGAAGCAGGATATGACCTTTGGGACATAATAGGATTAAACCACAGATACCAAGGCCCAGAAAAGCACACTCAGACTCAGTTCAAAGTTCATGCCACAGGAACAGGAAACAACTCAAAACAAAAGGCTTCAGAGGCTATAAAAACCCACTCCCTACATGTGTTCCCTCTCTTTTCTGCCAGAGCCATCTTTCTGTCTAGCTCTCCTCTCCAATAAACTACAACCTTCTTCCCAAAGCAGTTGCCATGTTTATTCCCAGCTTGGATGAACCAGGATGAAGATTTTTCTTCCAACAGTACCTTTCAGTTTTCACAGGGTGTAGGAAAACACTTCACTACAAGTACAAAACCTTGACCCATGGCATAACCTGTTGTTTTGCATTTGGTGAGGGAGTGATTTTCAAAACTCATCACTGATAAGAAACAGCAGCTTATTTTTCTTTTACAGCATTGCTCTTGAATGCACTCCAGAGGCCTTTGAGAGTTCTTTGAAGAGCTGCATTTGCTTAGGGGAGACCTTCTCTTTACTGTTGCATTATTAATAGAATCTCCTTTCAATTCAGCTCAAAGGACACTTTATCTCTCCAACTTCAGAGTTTGGAGACCAAGATGGCCTATTTTAGTAACTTCACTGAGGTACTTTCTCCTCTCTGACTCATTGTGTATCAATATAGCAATCTGCACTAAGAATACTCTCATGGCCTTTGGTGCCATTGTGTCTGCTTTCTTCTGACTGGACCAGGCTGTAAAGACTCCCTCCTTTTTAATACTTCCTATATTAAGATTCCACATAAGCCTTTTGCTCACACTTCAGATACTTCACTTATTTTATGATTAATTAGGGATGGGGTTTTTTTGCAGCTTGCCCAATCCTAACAGATCAGATTCTATATAACCATACTGTATTTGGACACCCCCTCCAAACTAATGTCAACAAAGCATTGAAAACATGTTTTAAAAAAACCTTCTGCAATAAAATTAACCTGTTGTCAAATGCTTGCCCAAATAAGGACTTTATAATATTTTCAGGACTAATGAGCTAAGTAGTGAATTGCTGAGAGCTGGAGTTAACAGAATTATGGAATTGCTATCAAGACTTTATCTTCAAAGAATTATGCATAAATCATATAAACAAGAACTGGGCCCACATTATTTTGCAAATATTTTAGTAATCAAAGAAAATGAGATGTGTCTATCGTCTCTGAGGAATATTGGCTTTGATGCTTTGTACAACCTACATGATCCTAGTAGTTACATTCCACATTTCATTGGTAAAAAATATTCTGGGATTTACACATTGTGTTAAATTATGAATTATTCAAAGTTTATTAAATAAAACACCATTTGCTAAACTCAATCTGATGGTTGTGAGTTTAGGATTGAGTTTACCAAATGGTGGTTTATTTAATAAACCATGAATAACTAATTCATAATTTAACACAATGTGTAAATCCCAGAATAAATAACATTACCTTTTAAGCCAAAGCCAGACAAAAACCATATAGTGGTTTCATAAATGTGGGAACACATTTACGTTTTGTAATAATTATGTTTTAAGGTTTCGAAGGTAGAATGAAATTCTTCCTCATGACTGTATAAGGGACATATGGTTTTTCTACATAGCAAAAAAACTAAGCACTATGAACATTGGTATTTCCAAGTTCACTAAAGCAATTTTTCAACTCCAACAATCCCTAGCCATCATTGGAGAAGGCCAAAATAACTCTTATTATTAAAAATACCACTCATAGAGATGCATCTAACACAAGGTTAGTTTGAACTCTTAAAGGTGGATGTGCAGTTCCAATAATGAGACAATGTGAGATTTCTGCAAACACACAATATTGTAATTAAATTCTTACCATCACAGAAATTACCAAATCATCAATGTCTCAATGATTTTCCACATAGCAACAAGGGCATTGGATCTTTAAGCAGAAATTGCCACTGCACAATTTTTTTTCAAGAGATAGCCTGTGGATCTCACTGGACTCTGGAGTATATTATTAGCTTATCCAACCTCCCATCTTTAGATAACCTTGTCGTTTTTTTTCTGTGGGCACACTGGCACACATTAGTGATGCTGTATGGTGTATGTAGCCACTTAAAAAGTAACCTTCATATCAGCATAATACCATAGAATGGAAAAAGATTTTGTTACAGAGATGCTACCAATTAACTTTCACTATTTTTATGACGGCAGAAAGGAAGAAAGAGACTTACTCTGATGAACTGCCTGTTCTCTGAACTCAGCTGCAGGCAACAAAGGCAAGTGTTGATTGGTTGTTAATTTTATGAGCTGTATAAACTCATGAATTTAGGAATAGTCCATGCTCATGACAACATGAAGCCTGCAATTGGTAATCTAGAAAAGTCCCAGCTGCATTTTAAATAAAATCAGAAGACTTGGGAGATGAAACATTTGAGAATTCCTACTTTTCAGCCTAAGGACCAAACTGATCAGGGATTGATATGTGGGCCATCTATTGGTAATGGGAATTCTACTGCCTAAAAAGTATAGAGCTAATCCAGCATGCACTCCCATACTCACCCAATTGTATATATTTATGTATGCTCTGGGTAGGCTTTGTTAACTCAGCGGATCCATGCAGAAGGGTTTGCAATTATTTCCCTATCATTGTTTAAAGTTCACTACCTCATTAGATAGATTCTATAAGCATGCAAACACAATTGTAAATTTCACATGGTTATATTTCTTTGCATGTATTACACAGTTTCTTTCTTAGTGGCATTGCTACATCTTCTTAAACCATCAACTACTACTTCTGTAGATCTAGCACAGAGAAATTGTTGAGTATTTGATGCTGTGGCCTTTAACTGAAGTCTAAGAATTAACAGATTAAATAATAAGTAGTATGTACTTCACCTGATGAGAAAGAGTATTGGCTCTGGGAAGCCTGGAAGTAGCAAAAGATGAAAATGTTATGTGTAATACTTGTAAAAATCTAATAAATTGTATCAAAATAATTCCAGAGCTTCCAGGAAATAAGTTGGCTTCCCTTGTGTCTCTTTGGAAATCCTAAAGAAACTGTAATAAACACCAAATACATTCTATGAAATCACCAGGGATTGCAATAGGAGGGAAGGGAGATGTCAAACATTTTCCTCAGGATATTGGTGGGGAGAGGGGAAATTTGAAATTTGAAGTAAAAACAAGCTTTTTCTTGGAGGAGAAATCCTGTGCAAAATACCATTAAAACTAATCTAGCATTTGGCAGTTTATTACCCTGTCACTAATAATTATCTTTAGTCTTTTGGGAAGATAAAGGACCTGTATACAGTACATGATATTTACAGCCCTGTTAATTCTGTCCTAACCTATGGAATTGTTTTTAAAGGTCTGCTTTCTTAGTTGATTTTAGTAAGGCTGCTAAGGCTGTAATTGTAGATACACATATCCAACAGTAAGTCTCATATACTCCATTGATTTACTTTCAATAAATGTTAAAAATAGCCCTGCTGGATCAGGCCAAGAACTAGTTCAGTCTAGCATTTTGTTTTATCACAGTGGCCAACAAGCAAGAAAACTCCTATCCCATTCCAGATTTGCAAAAAATTGAGTTTAGGTTTGGATAATATGCTAGGCTAACATATGGTTGACTACTTTGTTTCTTTTTTTCCCATCCTGGTTTGACTGGTTTTCAGGATTTCAACATCCCATGTTGAAATAAGTTAGTCTTTTCTATGTCAGGCCATTGGGCACTAAGAAGGAATTCAACATAACTATGTTAGGTTTGAGGAGTAGAAGTGAACATTTGGTCATTTCCTTGGGTCTCTCTGACTTGGAGTTTGAATTCCCTCTTTAGTTTTGTCTGTATAATTCTTAATCAAAAGGCTGCTTTGCAGCTCTTGTAGACATTTAGATATAGATACAAATCTGAGATTTGTGATTGACTGTGTCTAATTGAATTTCAACATATGGCAATAAGACACATATTGGTCTTGCTTTACCAGAAAAATTGATTGCTACAAAATTGACTATGAAATTCCCCTTCAAACTGATCTTATGAACTGTATGCAAAGATGTATCAGTTAAAAGCAAGCTAAAATGATTGACCCAAATTACTTGCTAATGACTGCACTTTTGCTTGGTGCTATAAAATTTTGTTTACATCATATAAAATTGGTATAGGATTGCAGTATTCATAAATTTTCCTGAACTTGTATCAATAAGCTTTTCACATTTTTTCAGAACTAGGCTTATGAAATCTCCTTGAAGAGAACAGAAACAGAAGATGACTCATTTTGCCCTAAGTTGAAATTTCTCCACCTAGTTCACCATAATTTACAACTCTGTTTTGCTTTCTGCACTAGCCGGCCTTCACAGATGATGTAAATTACAAAAGGCCTCTTCACTGTCGTTTGTGATCTGGCGGCATGATAACATTAACTGCAAGAGAAGTACCTTCAACTCCAGATAGTTTTAACATGTGATAGGTGACCTTTTGTAGGATGCAGTTTTCAAGCTAGCTTGATCAGAGAATTCCTTTTTAAAGGCAAGTAAAAAAGGCAACTGGTACTGCTTGTAAAGAGACTTAAAGTCCCATTGAAATGAATCAGATCTCATCATCCACAGAAGGCATGCATGAAGGAAGTTCTTCAATGCTGTGTTCCTGCCTCTAATGAATAAAATGTGTATCGGCCCAAACCTCTTGCCAAAAACAAAGAAACAGACGAAAACCACTGACATCTGCTGGGCAGACAATAAATTCAAGATGGTGGACATGGCCATGTGATCAAATGACCACCCTATTTAATGTGGTTGTCACATGCATATTAAAGGCAAAGAGGTTTGATCAGGTGTTGTGCTTCACAATTGCCGGATCAACCTAGAACTAAGAACCTAGCAACCTAGAACTAAAGAGAAATTTCCTAACAGTGAGAACAATTAAACAGAGGAATGGTTTGCCTTCAGAAGTGTGGGTGCTCCATCATTGGAGGCTTTTAAGAAGAGACTGGACAACTACTTTTCTGAAATGGTATAGGGTCTCCTGCTTGAGTAGGGGGATGCACTAGAAGACCTCCAAGGTCTCTTCCCACTCTGTTATTCTGTTGTATGTTATATCCTGTTTGTTTTTTCCACTTCCTTTCAAACATGCAGTATGAAACCAAATTGAATTCTGCAAACATATAGAAGTTTTGCTCTCCATGCAAGATAGATACTAAAAACTACAATACATTATTGACCATAACTAACTACCTAGGAAAAGGCAGTATCCAAGAAATAAAGAACCATATGCTTTACTGTAGAAATTGCAGAATCTATATTTAATACATGGAGAACACTTTACATAAAATCTAGTAGTATCAAGTAAAATGTTCTTCAAACCATTGCAAATGCAAATTAGCTTTCATATGTATTAACTATAAGTGTTAATCCAATAATGTAGGATTCTTTTCTTTAATAAGTAAAGGATGTTCATTCAATTAGTTCAAGACCAGCACAAATATTCCAAAGGTGCTTTTTAAAGAGGCAACTGGACTTTCTTGTTTTTCTGTGAAGATGTTTCGCTTCTCATCCAAAAATGTTCTTCAGCTCTTGTGAAGCAAAAGAGCTAAAAAAGCTTCATGGATGAGAAGCGAAAGAAGAAGAACAAGAAAGTCCAGTTGCCTCTTGAAAAAGCACCTTTGGGAAAACCATGACCTGGATGACTGATACCAACACAAATAGTAACATAAATAAATGACATGCAATTATAAAACACCATTTAAAGCAGTTGTCATCAGAATAACGAATAGTAGAAATTTGTATACTGCATTTTGGGTGGCATCAGGCCATACTGGGTTATCTGGAAAATCAGATAAAGCCTATTAGCTACTGATGTTTGGAGTAATGATGAGGCAAGAGGAAGTAACCCATTAGGAGTGATTTTGTCCAGAACTTCCTCTAAGTGAGTAATTGTCACATGGGACGTACTGCGAAAATATTTATTTATTTATGCAATTTCTATATCTATCCATCTCAATCAAGTGATTCTGAATGTAGAGTTCCATTTTCTTTTTCTTCCCAGCAAAAAGTCTTCCAGTAGTCACAGGATGAAATGTGAGATACTGTATTGTTCCATTAGGTCACTTTGGACAGTGAAATGAGTGGCATATATGTTTAATTAATTAATTAATTCAGTAGAGTATTAATAGAAGATATCAGTGAAGACAAATAAATGTTGGTACTTCATGTTGGAAAGTTTTTAAAGTGCTGAAGCTTTTTTTAAGAATGCAAGCTAAAGCCCCAGTAACCATACATTTACATTACATAAAAATGTTAAAAAATACCCATTCCTTTAATAGTTTGAAGAAGCTTTGTTGGCAGCAGTTCTGATCAGAGAATAAAAGTTGCTTAGAACAGCATTTAAAATCCAACCTGTCTCATATCAATATCTTTTGACTTCTCTTTTTTGATGAAATGAGCCAATTAGTGTAGCAAGGGAAGGACAGAGCAATTGTTTTTAGTTTTATAAACATTAATTACATTTAGTTGGGGATCTTCCCTGCAGACCTCTCTTGTATAGTAAGAGTTAGGATGGAATTGGGAAGATTAAAGAAGCATCAATTAAATTAATATATTACTATTACTACTATATTACTATAGTAAAAAGATATTATTATATTGTATGAGATTATGTTTGGAATATTATATATAGTTTAATTACACATCACAGCAAGGACGTTATGCTGTAAAAGCTATAGAAAAAGTGTGTGTTTGTGGGGGAGTTTGTTGGGAATTAAGGTAGGCAACGGGAAACACGATAGAGCAATAAAATAATCCATGCTATGGAAAATATGAATAGGGAGTTTATTTCTTCTCACACATTGTTGCAACTGAAACATGATGGGGGAAAATGTAGTTGATAACATGAAATTATTATTTTCATATAGTTAAAGTATAGAATATGATGCCATCAGATAATAACTGCCAATAACTGCCAACTGAGATAACAATGAGATTGGACAAATTCACAGAGGATTTGACTACTAATATTGATGTCTGCTTATGCAGAGGATAGGTTTACAGGCAGATGAACCCAGACTTTATAGCATGCAGATGATTAACTCAGTACCAAGTTTCCTCAAAATTGGTGCCTTCTAGATCTAAGGGCTTCAGCTTCCACTATGGTCTAAATCAGGGGTGTCAAACTGCCGGCCCATGGGCCGGACGCATCATCCAGAAGCTGCGCCCACCCCATTGCCGGCAATGGCAAAACCGTCCCGATACGTTGCGCGACATCACGTGACGTTGCGAGTTTGACACCCCTGGTCTAAATCAGTTGTATAACATTCCCTTTAATATAGGCAGAACCAGATTCAATAGGGGTGTTATCCATAGTGAAGTTGGGTAAACCACTATTGAAAATCCATACAGTGTAAACCCTGACATATGCAAGATGTGAAGAAACAATATAAAGAAACATATAAATCTTGCGGAGTTATTTGTTTTATTGGTTGTGGATTTATTTATTTCATGGTTCACCTCAATGGGACTATAATCCAAGCTGTGTCTTTGTAATTAAATATTTCCTCTTGCTTCCATAAACTCAAAACAATATTCAGTTGACACGATGGAGCCATAACCTTTCTTCATATCTCTAGGGAATGACTTCCTCTCTTCTGCCTAATCATATACTGAGTAGCTTGTTTACCAAATGCCACATTCCTGACCTTAAAAAAGGGGGAAAAAAGCATAGCACAGATAATTTAACTGGCAGTTAAAATATTCCAATTTGTACTTAAATCTATAGGGACTAATCTTGCTAAATACATATTTCCCTTCTGCCCTCCCCCACTCCCTCATAACTGACTTTTGGCAGTGAAAGTCCATCTTTCTTCTGAAATTAGTAATAAACATTAGTGGTCTCTGACCTATTTAGTACAGTTCCTTTTTCCTGGGATTCCAGACAGGGAAAACTTTACTCAGAACAGTAATATGGGAAAAGGCTTCTTTCTGTTCTTTTCACAATAAAATGTTTGGAAATTCACTGTGGGAACTCTTCTTGGCAGGGTTTCTTCACAGAACTTCATGTACTCAAGTGAAGTAAGAAATCGTTCAGTTTGCATTTAACACAAAAATATTTCATATTTTAATATACTAACTGGAATTCAATATATGTTGACGTCTTTGGTTTCCTTCCTTTATATTTTATATATTTTTGCATAAGTTGCAAACATTATTTTAGAATAATTTTCTCTTTTCTCTCTCCTCCAAGCTCTCCCTCCCTCCTTATAGTTTTCTTTTGGTTTTACATAAGCAATTCAAGTTGTTTTAGTTAAAAGGAAGGTATGCCTGTTTTTTTTCTTTTTCAGTTGGAAACCAGCTATTAATTACTGTTATAAAACTAAATTTATAGATTATTGCAATTTCATTAATTTTAATATTGTCAGCATTAAATGATAGGTTGTTGAGGACTCGAAGTGAGAAATATTAAGGAATTTATTGATCAAAGTGAAAAAAGAAAATAATTATTAAAAAATATGTCAGCAGCAAACGCCATTATCTTTCTTTCTTAGAGATGAAGACTGAATCTGCACTCAGCTTTGACTTTTCTACACTTGATTCGTTATGTCTCTTTTCTCAAGTTTTAAATCATATAATAAAAGAAAATAAAAGCAAAAAGAGATATGAAGTTGAAGACTATCTTCTTTGGCTCAGAAATTTACAGAATGGTGACTTTAGCCAGAAAATAAAGATATCTCTTTTGACAAGTTTAGACAAAATGTTAAAGTGCAGAGATTGCTGAAAGTGAAGGTATATATTATCAAGGTTGTGGTTTTCCCAGTTATAACACATGGAACTTCAGAATGTTGAAATAATGATAAATGGATGCATTGGAATTGCGATATTATAAAAAAAAACAATGAAAATTTTTTGAGCTCTGGAATAAAAATAATAATTCAATGCTAAATAAAGTGAAAGCTAATTGCTTGGCTGAAGCACTAAAATGAAGCTAAACTTTAGATATTTTGGACATATGATGCAAGGAAAGAGAAGCTGGCAGAAAGCATGTTGGCTAAACACTATCAATGCTGACATAAACATAGAGATACAAGAAATCGGAGAAGCTACTAACAAATTATCTTGGCAAAATTATGCCCATCAGGTCACGGATTATTGAAGGGACTAAGCAACTGAACAAGAACATATTTGCTTTTATTTTTACAACAGCATCGAGGGCCTTGTTTGGTTGTGAAATTGGGCTCATGATGCTCATATTTTTTTAATGAATATACATGATATTTGGTTATATTATAATACTAGTGGAATTAAAAAATGGTACCTTAAAACTTGACATTTACTGAAAACCACAAGAGCAGATTAGTATAGCAAAGCCATAATTTTAAAAGCTATAGTGCTGTACTTTGAACACAGGACGATTTAAATTGAGTTGAAATCCTTGGTTTACTTAGTTCAGTATGTAGATACTGATACTATTTCTCATACGTTTTAAAAGAGTTTTAAATGGGACCATTATCTTTCTTTCTTAGAGAGGAAGACTGAATTTGGACTCCACTCAGCTTTGACCTTTCTACACTTGATTCATTATGTCTGTTTTCTTAAGTTTTAAATCATATAATAAAAGAAAGCCTTGATAAAGTAAGGCTAAATGTGATTTTGCATTTATGAAAGGTAGTGCATAAATCTAGATAAATGAAGGAATATAGCTAGCCAGGCTCTGGTGTAGCCTGCACATGTTCAAACCCCAATTCAGTGGGGCCGTGTTAGTAAAAGTGTAAAGCAGAGCTTGGCTTATTGAATATAAAACTAAGCTTTTATATGAATACAAATACAACAGATGTGTTACCAGAGACTGGCAAACATGCAAGTGTTTGAATCCTGTGTTCTTAATGAGAGCATCTGGTTTTCTTCTATTGCTGAACATTGTTTTTTTCTTGATGATAGTTTCTATTTGGCCTTAAAGGGAAAGAGACCCATATTTAAGAATAGGGCTGCTCAGAAACCAGTCCTGCTTCATTCAGTGGGACTTCTCCTGCATCTATTTATTTAAGATGAAACTATAAGGTTATCCCTATAATGCATAAGATAATTTTTTCTTGAAGAAAAAAATAGCAAAAAAGAGAATAGCTGCAGGTTGATTGCTTTTCTTTTTTTTACTAAGTAATGAGGCAATTAAACAATGTTCTGAAAAATGGATGTTAAGACGTTCCATAGACAGCAAAATAATTATATTAAATGCTAATTTAATAGAGCAGTGCTACCATATGTCTACGATGGAAAGCAGGGTAGAGATTTCATGGGAAGATAGGAGAATTTCATTTGAGAAAAAACATAAAATTAAATGTTAAGATGTTATTAACATTCCAGAATTTCAGGTGTAAAAGGCAAGAGTGGGATCTCTCATCAAACTTCTGTTTAAAGTTACAATGTCACTTTGTAATTGTACAAAATTGTACAATGACAATTTTTTATATTCTTATACTTCTTTTTTGAAGATTACTAGTTCTTCCTATTTACAGAGAAATCTTATGAGTGTTTATTCATAAATCTATATAGGACTGCAGCCTTGCAGGCTAAATGTATTTTTTTTCTGGGAAGTGAAACTCTGCTGACTTAAATTCAGAGAAAAAGAGAGAAAGGCCCATATTGGATTACCAGGTTGAATAATATAATTATCCCGAAACTGTGGATAGTGGCTGAATATTAATGTTATTTTGATTTTGATTTGTACTTCTATTGCTGTCTCTCATTTAAAATGACTCCTGTTTCTCTTGTTTTTTGCTGTTTTAACATGATAAAGTGTACACTTAATTTTGCCTACTTCCCATTCTGAATGAAACATTAAAGTTTTTTTCAAAGCAATAACAATAAAAATTGATGAGGAGAGAGATCTTTTATACTCTGAACTGTGTATACAGCACATGCAAATTCTTGCTTTCATAATAATAAGGTGCCTTTCACAAATTTATGTTGTCCTAGTTATCTATATCTATATTATTTATATTTGTTTGAATATGTACTTCAGCTCATCACCTCATATTTGTGTCATTATAGTCATCATATACATTTGTCCATCACCATTGCACAAAGAAAATGAAATGCTCAAAATCCATAATTTCCTCCAGATCAGTTCCGTGGGGATGTAGTATGACCATTCTCTTCTTGCAGCTGTTCATTTCTAGGAGGTGGCAACCCTTTATCAAGGAGGTTAAAATGCTGGTATTAAAATCTTGCTATTTTTGTTGTGCTTGTTCATAGAGTAACATGATATTGTAGGCAGGAATGGATCTGTCAGATTACATCTGCCATCTATGTCCTATTATCTCAACAAATAACAAATCCCCCATTGGTTTTAATGACCACCTTAGGTATTACATCTTGTGGGGACAGTCTCATGACAGTTATTTGAGCTGTATCATAGTCATGCAATGAAGCCAGCTGTCTGCTGTGGAACTGGGTTGACCCAGAAACTGGGTATTCGGCCTTTTCAATCTTCTACACATGATCTTCACTGCAACAAATTATGCAAAACTTCACATCATTGTTAACAAACAATTAGCAAGTTGTGGTCCTTGCAGGACTGACAGAAATTATCTGGAGGATTTCAAAGCTAGGCAAAGATTTTTTTGCTTGTTGTGGCTATCACAAACATGTTTTTGTAAGAAAGCAACCAAATATTTCCTATCCAGCCTAGTTAGTAATATATGAAGAGCTTGGGAGTAAGGCTACTAGACATCTTATTGGGCTACCAGATTTAAGCTGCACTATTAGAAGGTAGCATAGAGATTGCTGTCATTTAATGATGATCTGGGGTTTTGTAGACCTGAACAGAAGTTCTATATGCTTTGGATTCTGCTAGTCCAGCCAGTTTGATCAAAGGCACAGAAAATAGTCCTAAATATCTAGAGGCAGGAATGTAAATGGAATTCCTCCACAGATTTTATGGGAGCAATCTGAATTCACTGCTAAATGAATGACAGGACTGAAATAATTTCATTTGCTGGGGTTGGGGAGATAAACATCCCTGCCACTCCTTTGTTTGTATAACATGTATCTTGAAAATGAATTTCTGAAAGCTGTTTACAAAGAGCTTATATTTACATATATCTGTGTTGTTTGGTATGTTGTGTTACACACATTTCAGGGTAATTGCCCCCAACATTTCTTTGTTAGGGAAAATTGTGACAACTTATTAAGATAAACATATTGCTGTGGCATATCTACCTTCACCACTTTGGCTCAGAAATTTCTTAAATAAATGTATAAATAAAATATTCACTTAGATTTAATTTCCATGTGAAACAATAACTCTGCAAAATCATTTGCGAGAGCCACTGACAACTCAACTAGCAAAACAAACATGAAACAGAATTTATGATATACTGACCTTTATTTCTTTCACATTTTTCTTCTTTTGCCAACACATCTCTTTGCTTTAGTTGATAATGTTTTCACTTCTGCTGTCTCATATAATCTTTTCTCTTTTCTTGGGTTATGCGTTTGCCACCTTTTATGACACAATATTAGTGCTGAGCAGTAAAGTGAATGTTATTACTTCAAAGAAGCATTACTTGCTGACAAGAATTAATTAGGATTCTAAATTGTTACCGAAGTCTTCTATTCTACAGTGAGAGCTTTAGTGAAATGATGGAAATAGATAATTAGCACTGCTATTCTGTCTGTTCAGTTTGGATAGTCCATAAAAGATTTGATGCTTCCTTTCCTGAAATAAACAAAACCAGCTTCTGAACTGTCAGAAAACAACAGCAGTTCTTGAAGGCTAATCATTAGCAGCTTTTGTCATGGACATATAATTATTTCACAAATTCTGCTTCAATCAGGGAAAAATATGCTTAAGTGCCAATAAAGTTTTAAACCTAGTATAATTTTTTCCACTGGGAGGGAGAAACCCATTTCTCCATTGGAGAGGGGAGAACCGGTTTTTTATACACTTTTCCTATATAGTATGCATTAGAGAGTCTTGTCTTATCTGATTCCTTCCAGATGAATTGAACAATCTAGCGAGCATGCTGGCTGGGGATTCTGGCAATTGCATCAGGAAACACCAGGTTTTTCAGCAACTGGAAGCACATTAGATGGCCTAATGGATTTGGCCAAATAGATTCTAGGTTTGTTAAATCCAGCTCTTCCAACACAAATATAATCCTCAACATGGATCATGTCAATTTTGTTCTTGGCAAGACATCACAGCTGAAACTGAAAATCTGCCAAGAATTCTTCAGCTTCATACATGAATTTTAATTTGCCTTGCGTCAAAGACTTTTTGGTATCTTTTGTGCTTTTGTAACACATATGTGTTTAAAACCATGAAAATGATGAGTGAAATAATGTGGCTTTCTCTTAAAGAAGGATCCAGAATAAATCACACATTTTTAAATCTAATTCTATTTTTTTCTACTAAACTACATATTTTTAACTTCTGTAGTATCTTTAATAAAGCTGTGTAGTACTTCTACTTGTGCTTCCTGTTTCCCTCATTTGTGTGTCTGCAATAGCTACCACTGTTCCTATGAGGTCAATATGGCTGCCAACTCCTTTATCCAAAGTGAATGGGAAAAGGATCTTTCTGATGCTAGAAACAAAAACTGGACGTATTATGTCACACCAAATCTGAGATAATTTTTCTGTATCCACACCATTTTGAACTCCAGACCATGAGAACCATTGTGCAGTGGAACAGCCGGCCTCCTACTGTCATAGGTGCTCCATCATTGGAAGCATTCAAGCAAAGCTTAGACAGCTGTTTGCCTGGGAAGGGAATTGGACTGTAAGATTCCTTTCCATCATATTATTTTATGAGTCTCTTTACATAATATCTTCCCAATATTCACTTGGATTGGAAAAGTAAAAAGGCAGGGAAAGCAAGCACAGCATGTGTTCTGGGTGTTTTTCTACCCCTTCTACCAGCAGTAGACATGAGTATTTAAGCTCTCTTCTTGTGTTGCCTCTGTGTGTACATGCACACTGGGAAGCATAACATTTAATGCATGTGTTCTTTCGTTGCTCAAACACCTACACCAAATTTGGTCTTGATTTTTTTTATTTTTTTGGAAACAGCCAGCTCATAAAGAGAATCTCAAGATTTTTCCCCCATAATTTATTTCCAACATTCAATTGGATTGGGACAAATAAGAATCATGCTACTTGGAGGTTAAGTAAAAATATGCAGAACAGCATAAGAAGCATCTGGGACCTGTGTGTGAAATGGGTCAATCTGACAAAAGCTGTGCTGTCCTGTTGTGATACAAGAGCCTAGCTCTCTTTGTACATATTGTTACTCGGTGTAATTGCCCAAAAGTGAGGAAAGATTTGATAGTGCAGTGCTGCTATCATCACCTTCTCAAAAGTAGCAGCAGCTGCAAATCCCCATGTATAACCTAAATATATAACCTAATCAGTAGTAGGATTCAAATATGTGAACAACCAGTTCTGTGTGTGGATGCTGCTTCCAGAAGCCCATTCTGGGCCTGGGCAACAAAAAGTTATCTACCGGTTTTGCCGAACTGGTGTGAACTGGCTGAATCTCACCACTGAACTTAATGTATAATCTAAAAAGTTCCCAGCTGATGGTTTAAATGGATAGTCTGTTTTAGAACTGAGATACTGTAGGATTGGATTGTTTTCTATTAAGGCTCCTGATTCATCTAAAAATGCTTCAGATCCTATGAAAATTGGTATCAATTCAGTGGTTTCCCTAGGGGTTATACAGAAAATAAAGAAGTACTATCAATAAAATCATATTCTACTATAATCCCTGGACGCATTCTCTGATAGTATTCTCTTTTTCCCTTATGGATTTTGCTATGATATTTTTCACTTGAACAGAGACTTGGAATGTACTGAATTGCCTTTTACTCCTTAATCTGGCAACAATATTTGCTCAATGGTGCCACAAAAGTGCCACATTTCAGATTCTGTATATATAAAATAGGATTTCAGAATAACAGACTATACTGTAATTATATGACAAATGTAATCATTTCTTGTTTTAATTACTGCAGTCAAAATTAATTTGTCAATATTAGAGTTCTTCAGCCAGCAACATCTTCAAGTTGGCCAGGTTGAGATACACGGGCCAACTCTGCCCACAGCCTGGAGTTTGATCTTGATGGGCTCAAGGTTGACTCAGCCTTCCATCCTTCTGAGATCAGTAAAATAAGGGCCCAGATTGTTGGGGGTAATAATGCTGACATAGTAAACACTCAGAGTGTTGTAAAGCACTGCGGAGTGGTATATAACGCTAAGTGCTATTGCTATTTTGTTCTCTGTCAACTTTCAATGACATCCTGGATGTTAGGATACTGTGGTTGTTCTTCTCTTTGATACTTGGAGACAGGTCTTGTTTCATAGAAAGTGTGAGTTCACATGAGAAAAACTGACCTTTCAGAAACCTGGACCCAAGGCACTTAGTCTCAAAGATCATGGTAACAAATCCAGGACAATATTTTTAAATGAAATAGCCATCTGCACTAAAACAAGCGTGCCAGTAAATGGAAGATTTTCATTTAAGCATTCCAATGTACATGGTTCTCTGCTTTATCATGAGTCCTTTTTATTGGGCTGCTAAAAAAATGACCACATTTGCTTCTTTTAAGAAATAGCATTGGCTAGCTCTGGACTTAGTGATCTGTAATAACAGAAATGTGGGAACAATTATGATATTTTGAAATACTAATATATATGAATTTTATTTTTCACAGCTTTCATAAGATATAGAATATATATTATATAGTTTTTGATGCTATGCATGTGAACATTAGCTACACCATACTGAGCCAACAAAGGAAACTACAAACATTAACAATTTGTTTGCTTTTGATGTTAGATGTATCAAACATGAAACTAAATTTCAGATACAATGAACATTTTTGTATGTGCAAGGATGAAACTATTAAAAGAAATTTAAATCCACAGATAATTCACAAATACTTTAAACAGACTTCTAATATCAGTGTTTTCAAATATATACTATTGTGGAATCACTAACAAAATATCATAAAAAAATACATTTTGTTTTGCATGTTTTCTGTACCACCAACTGATTGCTACCCTTCTGCAAGTTAATCCATTCTGTGGATGTTTACATTTTATACTAAATATCCAAGAAATTACTTTACATTCATGATGGGAGGAAATGAGTAGAATAAAGTACTGTTATTAATAAATAGAAATAAATATAATTTCATTTACAAATTTAGCAAGCCAACATTTAAAAATAATTCCGCCAGCAGAAAAAAAGTGTTTTTAATAGATGTGGCAATAACTGAAAATAAAAAGAATTGATGTATGTTTTTTGTTTAAACAGAGAGCAATGTGATCTGTTTTCAAGATGATACTTTGAAATGAAGATGACAATAAAAGTAAGTGCATAATTTTATGTTGATCCTTTAAGAAACAAATGCAGATGTTCAGTTGGATTTATAAAGGACAACTGCACTCACATTTGAAGTTGACTACCTTTTGCCATGTGATCGAAGACTTAAATAAAATTTTGTCTCAGCTTATGAAATAGTTTTACTTTTATTGTGCATGCATGCATCTTACTTTCCTTTAGACTTTCCAGTAGAACATCTGGACATCATATTCTATCTTTTCTCTATGTAATTTGAGTCCTTCATGTTTGGGGAAATCTTTATGCAAGAGAATGCTTTGGACAACAGAATTTTCCTTTTCTATTTATATCTTAATGACTTATGGCAGTGTGATGCATCTTTCTCTTAAATATATTGCTAAGCTATACTCTTAATAGTTCCAGTCAACATCACCAATAGTAAAGAATTGGTATTGTAACAGGTGAAGGAACACAATGTTTTACTTAAAGGCATTAAAGTAATGCTTTAATTAAAGGTCTTGCACCCATAGAAATGTTAATAGAGATAAAGGATCCTTCTACTATCTTCAAAGCAGATGTTATCAGAATATATATTTTTCTTAAAAGAAAGTTGTAATATATTATTATAGCAATGTTAAACAAGTAATCCATATCCTTTGACTGTTTGGCAATGCAGGATTGACCACCTGGAGACTAAGATAGCCAGTTTTACATAGCCTTAGAAGCATCGATCCAATGTTCTGTTAAAAAGTCAGAGATAAGTCCAGCAGTGGGTATGACTATTAATCTCTGTCTTCTTTGCTTGCAGTTATTTGACCATTATCTGATACTGAATTAAAATACTGGATATTAATCCTCACTATGATCAAGGGTACTTTTAATTAATGTAAAATTATAGCTGCATGATTTTCTTTGCACAATATAAGTGTTTTACAGATTTAAAAATATGCAAAAAGTATACACAGAAATATAGTGATTAGGAGCTCTGGGGATTGATAACAGATGCTAAAAGAATATAGACAGCACAGGTGCTTAGTTTGCAATTAGAAAATAAATCCATCTGATTTTAATACCTACTGATCTTACCAGAGGTTCTATACCAGGGTGTCAAACTGCCGGCCCGCGGGCCAGATGCATCATGGTAAAACCGCGCCCACCCCATTGCCGGCAATGGGGGAAAAAAGTCACGATACGTCACGACACGTCATGTGATGTTGAGAGTTTGACACCCCTGTTCTATACTATCAATACCTCTTTCTTTTTATTGCTGACATAACCCTAGACTCTGAGTATTCTTCTGTATACTTTTATGGGTCTTGTTCATATATTATAGAGCATTAATATAGTATGTCTATTTATTTGTGCACACGTGTCTATGTCCACAGGAATGGTGGATGAGTGCCTTTTTGGCATCAGCCCATATTTGGTTGGCTCTACTGTAGTGGTTGTCAAACTTGGCAACTTTAAGATATGTAGAGTTCAACCTCCCTGAATTCCCAAATGCACATTTACCACATGCAAATTTGAGTACCTGTGAGACATTTTCTGTGTATCAAGTTGCCCTGTGACTCCCCTCTCCCTGGAATCTAAGTATCTAGAAGCTACAGCTGGTGCGAAATATGATGGCACTGGTAGTTATATGAACCCCAAACTGATGCATGTTGAACCTCTGCTCTGCAAACAGTATTGGTTGCCAGTTTGCTTCTGAATTCAGTTAAGTCAAGATGCAGATTATGACCTATAAAGTGTCTCCCAGATACATTGCACTGAGCTGATAGTACAGCAGTCATTATAGTTGTAATCTGGATCATCTAGAAGATACTAGTATAGAAAAGGCTGTATTATCAAAACCTTTCTGTATTAACGCCCATTTTGAAAGGAACTGTACTAAATAAACAATAGCAGTGATGTAGTAATACTTCTGAAAGGCAGTTAAAATTGTGTGAAAATAAATTTTCCACAGATATATTTTGCCAAAAACTCATAGAGAGGGAAATAACTTCAGAATGAAGCTTTTGTTCAACTACGTTTAGAAACAGTGCTATATTCTGAATGTGATACTTTAGTTGTATATGTGGCAAGTGTTAATTGAACATGGAAAAATATTTTATCTAAATATGGATTCATTCTATATTGCATTACACTTTTACTCTTATTTCAAAACTTTATGGTATTACTGATATACATGAGTTCAGTTCTGTACTTTTCAGGCTCTGAAGAAGATAGGTGTATGGAATTAAATGTATACAGGAGGATTTGATTATAGTTAAGCAGGGAGTTCTTTCACTTTCTTGAAATACACCTTTCCTTTCTTTTCCTTTCCTTTCCCTTTCCTTTCAGGACTCTGAAACAAGTCTTCTATAGAACACCTATGTATAAGGGAACACAAGATAATTTCAGAGATTTTTCTACATGTAGATGGATTAGAAATTCTACCACACATTATCTCCCACCAAGCTCTGACACTGGAAGGCATGATGCCTGCATTCTTTGTTTAAGACGTTTCTCTTCATAACATGAAGGTAGGCCCCAGTTTTCATAAGGATGAAGTATTTCAGATGGTCCAACTCTGCAGAAGAGGAGTAGTGTCGCTTTGAGCAACTAACAGCAAAACATGTGCTGCCATATTATCACTCAACAACCAGAGATCCTTTTTTTCTGGAAGTGCGGATTAAATCTTCTGAGGGTCGATAAGAAAGAGAAGTCATCTTTGTCGACAAACTGGAATGCCTGACATTTGGAGGGATATATTTGAGTAGCTGAAGGAAGTATTTTCTAAAGTTTTTTCCCCAAAAGCCATAAAAGACAGGATTCAGGCAGTTGTTAAAGTAAGCTAAGCAGATTGTGAAGGGCATAGCTGTATCCACAATATCTTCAACATCACAGCTCTTAATCACATCAAGCTGAATCAGCACATCTATAAAAGTAAATATTTGATGAGGAATCCAAGAAAAAAAGAAAAAAAGAACTATTGCAACAATCAACTTGAAGATGTCATCACCTCTGCCGTTATTCTTCTGAAACTGGTAAGCCTTTTTCAGAGTTTTCCAGATTAATATGTAGCTTATTAAAATGATCACAAAAGGAATTAAGAAGCCCAGAATATTTTTAGATAGGCCTAATCCAATGTTGATAGTTATGGGACTGGTTGAATTCCTGCGTGTGCCATACCAAAAAGCACATACTGTGATGTTTTCATTTTCAAGGACATATGCACGGCGGTGAATCCCAACAGGCAAGCTGGCAAGGACTGCCAATAGCCAGATAATGATGCAAGTTACCCGGGCAACAAGCATTGTGCGTCGAAGGCGGGCCTTCATGGGATGCACTATTGTTAAGTAACGATCTACGCTGAGGCACGTCAAGAGAAAGACGCTGGCATACATATTGAAGGTTGCTGCAACTGAAGCAATCTTACACAAGCAGTTTCCAAAAGGCCAATGGTACTTCATGGCCGTTGTAGCTGCCCATAATGGTAGAGTTACTAGGAAACACAGATCTGCCAGAGCTAAATTAAGCAGAAATACACTGGCCACAGTTTTCAGTTTCATGTAGAAGTAAATGATAATCACAACCAAGCTGTTTCCAAATATACCAATGATGAAGATGATGCTGTAAACAGTCGGAACCATAATGAAAATGTAGCTGTGTCTTCCCAAGGAGGGACAGTCAATGGGATTCTTTTTATCGGTCTCTTCTGCAGAGATATTTAGATTCATTGTGATCAGTTTTGCTAGAGGCTGTGTGGGAAATTGATACCAACAACACCTGAGAAGGGAAAATTAAAAGGTTATTATTCTTGTTTTCTGGTTCAATGTATTAAAAGCACTCACGTGACAGCTCCTTAACAGCATTTTATTAGATCTTTAAACTGCTATAATACATCAGGTCCCTTTGATGGGTTAGATACTTTATCCAGTAGTTTGGTCTCCTTTGGCATATAAGCTGTCATTGGGCAGAGACCATATTAAACTAGCTGAGTGTGCCCAATGATACCCCTGAAGCAACACTTTTGCTTAGTATTACATTGCATTTTATGGTTTCTTCCCATTCATCCATTTGTTGATATAACAAATTAAATAGCATACAGACTTAAGCCTTGGATTGAACTCTATAAGTAATAGTTTAAATATTCCTTGAATTTAGGTATAACCAGTGCTTTTTTTTTTTTTAAAGACTTCACTAGAACAAAAGGTGACCTTTTAATCTGGACACGTTACAGTACTGTAAATAAATGAGATCTTGCTCTTTTCACAGTGTTCTGTTATCAGTGCAAAAACTAAATATAGTTCAGCTGCTAGATTCCAAATACCTTAGAGTTCTGTATCCATTACATTAGGAATAGATTTAATAAGCATCTGAGTAAGTTTCTCTGGCTGGTCTTGGAATACCAAGACAAAGAACACAATTAAATGTGTATTCTAATGACTCTTTAAAGGCATTGTCTGAGATCACAGAGGTTTAGCAGACATTAAGAGAACATTTAGGAACTTTTATTGTTTATCTGAATTGATGTAGATCCCTTGACATTTAGGCAATTTTGATATGATTAGGAAGTATATTGGCTTTATTCTTAAATTCACATTGCACATGCTAAAACCAATCTGGTTAAATCAGTAGGACTCAAAACAATGTTTTAATACTGATTATAACAATTTTTTTAAAAATTGAAATAATTTTATATTTTGGGTCTGCTGTCAATGGCAAATGATTAGCAGTACATTCTGTTGGGGAAAAAACTTATTAGAGTCAATGTTTGACTGTCATGTGAAAACTCTTAAATAATTACTTAATAAAAAGATCTGGGTTCTGTGTGTGTCACTTGTGAATTTGAAGGCGTGTACGCCTACATAAAAGGTAAAGTAAATGAATTTACATTTGGAAGGGCTAACAAATACCATACTTTCCTGTCTGTGTTCACACAGCATTCTTATCCAGGACCAGGTGACTATATTTGTATAAACTGATTCGTGCTAAACTTGGTTGGGATTTTTATGGCTTAGCCACTTCTGCAAACACCGATTGACTGGTGACTTCAAAGTACTGCATGAATTAAAAAATGGTTAAATCAGAGACAAGATTAAAAATATTTGGTATGTCAACACAGCCACTTTGCACATTTTCTACAGTTGCCCTATCATATACACAACCCAGTAATTAGTTATGTGATTGACTTTAACCAAAAATCTTTCGCTGGATCTCTGGGGGGGGGGGGAGAAATCAATATTGGCAGTTTTACAGAGGGAAGCAGCCATCTGGTCCCAACTGTCAGCGATCTACTAGCAAACAATCACTATATGAAACAGAATAAATAAATAAAATCCATTTAATAAAATGTAATCCTTTGAATGTAGCATGTCATAAGCTAGCTTTTCCCAAATACATACACATCTTGTTCCATATTTTAAACTACTTAAGTAGAGAAAATAGGAAATTTTATTTCATTTTACATTTTACAGGTGCTTTTCTGAGTGAGCTCTAAAGTGCCTGAGCCTTCAACTCAACATGATGTTCTTAAAATATTTTTGACTACAATTCTCAATGCTTGTAGAACACAACTCCTATGATAGTCAGTTGTGATTCACAATATGTGCAGAACATTAAGCTGCTCTCAGTAATTTATACTGTTTGCTACTGTTTGTTGTTTAAGAATTTTCATTTTACATCATGGAGTCCTAAAAAGTAACACCTGTATAAATTTCTCATGATAAGTTAACAGTGAGACATATTATCTTACCTGTCTGACCTTGGCAGTTATTTATTTGACATTTTTCATATCTTTCAGATACAACAGCCCAGTACTTAACTTACATACAGGAACCTCTGCTAAATCCGAATTGGATTTTTGTACCAAAAGAGAACTTCTAATGTTTTGAAAGAAATTTGTTGCTCTGAAATTCACAGCAATAGCACTAGTATAGAAAATTGAAAAACAAGTACTGTACAAAGCATAAGAACTAATCAATATATATTATTGCTAGACTAGAAAATCAAGATGTCAGCTAAAGGAGATAGATGGCACATGACAGTTCTGAAAATACTTTTGTTTTTCACTAAGTTATTCCTTTTCCTTGCTAAATATAATAAAAATTACAATGCTCCCACTTTAAAAACAGCAATATCTACTTAACATCCATTAAATTTGCCTAGCACCAATCAGGAAAAAAAATGTTAAATCCCCAAATAATGTATGAAATATGTTTAAAAGTAAAGAATTTCACATTATTATAAACGATTCTTTGCTCTATTTAGAATGTCACTTGTGGCAGGTTATTTAACAGCATTGATTTTAGCTAATCAAAATACAATTGGGATTAAACCTGGCTCAAGTAAAGCAATCAGTTGAGATTCTATTTTCATTAGAACATGCATTTTGAAAATTTGTTACCTTTTTTATTTTTACTAGCTATAAAAATGCAAATAATACATTTTGGCCTTGACCTTTTTCTTTTACCCCTCTGTTTGGTAAATCACAATGTGATTAATTATTATCAGGAATTCAATGTGAAGAACCTTGCAAAGCTGAATATTTAATTAACCTAAAGAAATTAAGAAAGGACACTTAGTTTATTTGTGCCTTCTTTGATCAGAGTTCATATTATGCTGCCATTTTGCTGATTGCCTGTAACAAACAGATTTCATTTTTAAAAGAGACAGGAATTATTCAAATCTATCTTCCTTCCTTCCTTCCTTCCTTCCTTCCTTCCTTCCTTCCTTCCTTCCTTCCTTCCTTCCTTCCTTTGAAACAATAGTACACGAGAAGAACAAATGTGTGTATTGGAATGAACAGTGCCAGAAATCATTAACACTGTAAATCCCAGTAGCATCATGCTTGTCATTATCCACCTCTGTATACTCAAACAGTGATGCTTGACAAAGTAGCATTCTTGACTGTGAGGAGTTTTCATTTGCATTGAAGTGAATGCATGGAGAAACTCTTTGCAATGCTTCCAGCTCAGTGTAGGAAGATGTTTTGCCAAATGTCAGGACAGTGATCAGGTGCCCAGACAATTGTTTCTTTTGGATCCAGAGACAATAAGCACACCAGTGAATAAAGGGGCTTTAAGCTTTTTTGTTAGCTCAGCCAAACAGAGTTAAAAAGTAAAACATAACAAGCAAGATGATACCCAAATCTCTTACAAGCTGCCAGCAGCTCCTTAATGCTACCTGAGATGCCCTGAGGGTAGCCAGTTTCCACAGCTCCAGTTTCTACCTTGATCTGTGCAGAAGCTCCCAACAACAACAACCCCAAGGTTTTTATTAAAACCTGGCTGATTTCATGGCCCTGCTATCATCAGGAGATGGCAAGACCTGACAGTTACTGGCTGGCACATAACTCTGGGATGAGAATTGAAAGTCTAAGACAGTGATGGCGAACCTTTTAGAGACTGAGTGCCCAAAAACCGCCCCGCTTGTCTGAAATTCAGGGACAACAGAGTTTGAGAAGCCAATGGTAGGAATCAGTTTGAATTCATTCTATGCTTAAGTAACACTGTGTTTTAAACATAGTTCATTGAGCAAGCCATTGTGGTCTGAATATCACATATGAGCAACAAATCATAGTTTGCAAGCCACAATAGCTGAGTTTACATATCCTACTTAGCCAAACCAAATAAACCATATATATGACTTTGGAGATCAGTCAGCATAAGGAAGCTTCCCATATCATGTTCAGATATTATACAATTCCCATGAAATGTCTACTTTTTAAGCTGGATAAATATTGTGACAAACATCACAACTATAGCTGCCAAATTGCTGTTTCTGTACCATTGCAACTTGCATAAGTTATTGTGGCAGATTTTTTCCATAAATGCCAGCGGGAAGCTTGGCAATAGTGCGAGATTGTGGACTGACCTCCCTAACACTGAGAGGTAAAAGTAGTCTTTGTGAATAGGCCCTCATTCAAGGGGCATCAAATGTGATGATCACTGAAGGCTCAGCCTTTCATCAAATTATATGGAGAGCTGCTAATCCCTGTTGTATATAACTGTCCTGGCTGACCTTTTATTTTCTTTTTTAATTGTGATGATTATAATAAGTCACTGATGAGAATGTGCTGTTGCTTCATACTGTTCCACCAACTATTATTTAGCACTATGCTCATTTCCTATGTTGGATGATCATACCTTCTAATTAAACTGCCTGAGATAACGGAGAAGGATGCTGGGCCTCTCTACAAGGTAAACAGCACTTTGCTGAAATGAAAAACAAGATGAGATACTGGTGGCTGCAGCTTCCTGTGACAACTTCATTAACAGCAATCACATAAGCAAGGATTGTAAGCCAGATTTCAAGGAAAAATAATTTTTCAGCATTTGCTTTCCAACAAGGGCCTTCTTGACAGTAAGTGGATACGTTCTGTAAAAAGGTCACCTGAACATCTTATTTGAAGGACTATTTCATTGCCAAATCTCTAAATATTTGCTCTTGTGCAAATTGAATGAAAGTATAGCCTTATATATATATACACAAAATAATTCTCATGTATGATTTATATTCTTCTATTTACAACTTCCTTAAGAGGAATAGAAAATATCTGGGAATATGACCTGAAGCAAAATAAACCTGGAGATAAAAAAAAGTCAGTCAGCACTTTCTTTCCAGCAAGTTCTTGCACAATTTGGTTGAGATTATGAAGCTGCTCAGTTCTGCAATTAATTCATAGCTTCTTGGGTTTATCCATGTCATCAGGAGAGAAAACCGGATTCACAGTAGTGGCTTTTTGTTAGATTTCAGCAGAAATTCAGTTCTAGTTAGCTAGAGAATATTGCAATATTATTATGTGCAGGTGTAATTTCTGATTGGCCAGCATTATTTGTGAAAGAAAGGTGAATAACAAATAATCAAACAGAACGTGAATAGTTTCCAATTCCTTTATCACCTCACATATGGGATCAAAATTTAGATTTTGGTGCAATTAAGTCCAATCATTACTTTCAGAGTAAATGATGACTCTGAAATTAATTTGGCTCAGCATTAGTTTGGAACAATATAATTTATTATAAACATACTTTTAAGTCTTCACTTTAACCAATAATTTGCTCTTTCATCCATTTTTCATGGCACCCAATTTATCTGTTTTAATTTTAAAGGGGGGGGGGGAGAGATTCTAATTCTTTACTAGGCTGTCTTTCTCTGTGAGTAGCAGTATTAAACCAGAATCCAAGTTTTTCTTTTATCAATTATTTATTCATTTGATTTCTTCCCATCACAGTCAGCACAGTTAATACAGTTTATTTTTCCCATCATTTTTGAGCCTAGGTTTATCCAGTAAACATTGTTACCAAGTAGTTTAGAACAAGACTGTGATGTGCATGATAATTAACTATAAAATTTATGCTTTTTAATTTAGAAATTTGAATTTTGGGAGTCCTTCAATAGGGTTATACAAATCTCTGAAGAGGTTTTTTTTTATTGTTGATATCCATAAAGTAGGGTGCTGTTTCTAAAGGTCAAAATATAGGGACTGCCTGTTAGGTGGGAAAGACCAGGACCACATATGAAATTCCAATTAAACTGATGTATTATTACTCATGCGTGTGCATAGGAATCTACCAGTAGTGGGATTCAAATATGTGAACAACCGGTTCTCTGTGTGGATGCCGCTTCCGGAAACAAAAATTTTGGGGGGAAACAAAAAATTAGCTACCGGTTCTGCCGAACTGGTGCGAACCGGCTGAATCCCATTACTGGAATCTACTCAACTACAGATTAGCACAATTTCGGTGCTAGATAAGGGTCAACAGAATTCAGGAGGGGTTGGACTTTGTTTATGGCTATGTAGCAATTCTAGGCTGATTCCTCTTTTGACTCCACCCCCAGGTTCTGCCACTCCTTCTTCTACACCAGGGGTGTCAAACTGCCAGCCCACAGGCTGGTTTCATCATACCGAAGCTGCGCCCACCCCATTGCCGGCAATGCAAAAAGAGTTGCAATACGTCGTGACACGTCACATGACATGGCGAGTTTGACACCCATGTTCTACACTGCCCCAGTTCACTGAGACTTCTAAGAGTAGCTTCTGCTAATATCAACCTTATTGAATTGATATGCTGATTGATTTGGATCTTCATTTCAGTGCTTTATCTGTGTAACATAAAGCACCCTATGAGAACGATTAAGAGTAATTTGGGTAAAAGGTGAACAATTGGCTTCGAGAACAATTCAACTCGTTTTACTTTCATATTTAGAAATGCTAACTGCTGCTTCTTTTATCCCCAGGAAATTGTTCATACCTTGATTTCCTCTCTGCCTTAAAGTATCTGAGGCAACATACATAGATAGATGAAATAGCAGACATAAAAGCCCACCAGAAAGTTTCAGGACAGATTAAACACCACTAATTATGACATCAGAGGTGAATATGAATGAGGTCCAGCTGGACTTGAAGAGGAAACAATTCTGTACTTTAAGCACATCTAGACTGAGTGGGGGATTTACCTTGCATGTCTGAGATTGTATTAATGTGAGCAAATTATCTCACTCTTACTTTTTCTATACATTTACTCTTTTCTCTAACTGAGGATCAAACTAATTATGAAATCATTCATGCAACTATGTGAAGGTATTTATAAAAGGAAAAGGCCATGGACTCCAGACATTTGCAGCATTTCTGAATCTGATTCTAAAAGTGTGTCTATGCATGTAGTACCCATCTGTAACTCTTTAAAGCAGCTAAATCTTTTCTTGGGATCCCATGTCTGCCCTGCCATATCATCTTAGGAAAGCACATGCCTGCTTTACACACCCACCAATGTATTTTGAAGCACCATCTTGGAATCAAATCTGAAGCAATGCTCAGCCATAATAGCCAGTAAGAATAAGCTTGAGAAACAAGAAACAAGAGCCACAATCAAGATAAATAAGATAAATCTGAGTCCAAAGCAGGAATGGGGATGGAGAAAGTGTCTCAGCATTGACCCTACTTAGTTCACTGGAAGATAAAGGGAGGGGGGCATTCAGACTTGCAAGATTCTTATAATAAAATTAGTAGCATTCATTACTATGTTTTCCTAATCTGGTCTACCTCGATGGGCTGACATGATGGCATCTCCCCTAATTGGGTAGATCCACAAAGAATTGGGACCTCAATGGTGAGAAATGTGTGTGATGAGGCGTTGCCTTCTTTTGCCTGTTCTAATTCATTTTGGCTCCCATGTGTACCTTCCCATGGGGAAGTGGGAGAAGTTTCATTTGACTTCTATGGAAACTTTCCCCTCAGGGCAAAGGTTAACATCTCTCCCATGTCAAGATTCTAACTTTACTCTTGTAGTGTACTTTGAAAAAAAAATAGCTTTTATCGAATTGCTAATTGCTGAACAGCAACACTGTAGGTAAGCAATATCATTTGTCCTTTTGTTCCTCGGTTATATTAGCATAAAAAGAATGGAAGATCTGAATCAAAAAAGCAGAATTTTAAGAGTTTTTTTTAATGTTTAACCTGTCCAGGAAGCAAAACAGCTTAAATGTAGGTAACTGAAGCTCTCAGGGGAAGCAGATTGTTTTATTTTTGCCACCAGCCATCATGGGGTGCCTTTGAAAGGGGCCTCTGGCTGTTGTGTGTGGGGTGCTGTCGGAGGGACAAAGAAGACTATTTAAAATCCTTTGTGCAAGTGTGAAAAAAAATAAAGCTTGTGACACCTTCAAATAAATGCAATTTTGATTGCTTTGTGTGAAAATATCTGCTGAAAGCATGGCTAGAGACAGTTGAAAAAAAATAAAGCTATTTTCAGCTAGATTCTTTTATTTTTTTTCTGAAGATGATTTCAGTAGAAAATGAAGGTAATTATATTACTCAGAATGAAATGGTTTCATTTGGTTCAAAATGTACTTTTCAACAAATACAGGATTTGACCACTAGAGGTCTGTATAACATATTTATTTTTAGAAAAAGAATTTACCATTACTGAATAGTATCTATACTTTTAAAGAATTTCTTCATGTTCCAGAATTAATAACAGAAGGGAGGATAAACTTTATTCCCTGTGTAGATTAGAGGATAATAATAGATTTTTTTCCTTTGCTAATTGCTGCTATTTTTAGTATGTTTTTGATTTGTTGATATTTAACCTAATATTCTGCTATAGTAACTCATGGACTGAGATTTTGACTTCTGTTGCTATAAGGTCACATAATGCTTGTAATCCATAACCATACTGAAACTAGTTATGAAAAAGTGTATGCTTGCCTTAATAAAAAATCAATATTAAGGAAAAATGAAGAACTCACTTGAGTTGCAAAATATTGCCCCAGAAATAATTTTTCAGATATACAGCACATTTCTTTCAGAACACTTTTAAATTCTGAGAAATTAGAGGATATGAAGTCTGATATCCCTTCCCGATTCTTTTCTTCCATGCACATTTGATCAATCTCACCATTTCTCTGTTACTTTTATTCACTGAAATTAATAGTCCAAAAATAGGAGTAATATAGGAATGCCCCCTCCCAACCAAAATTATTCTTTTTCTTATAGTGACCTAATGCCAGACATGAAAGATCAGGACATGTGAAATTCCAATTAAACCGATTTATTCTTACTCATGCATATACACAGGAATCTACTAAATTAATAGTTAGCACTATTTTGGCACTAGATAAAAGTTAACGGAATTTAAGGGCAGGCTGGACTTAGTCCATTTGTGACTACGTAGAGATTCTAGGCCAATTCCTTTTTTGACCCCTGCCCCCAGGTTCTGCCACTCCTTCTTCTACATCTTATCAGTTTTATTATATTGAATTAATCATATAATAAGATTATTGAGCCCCTCATAATCTGATAATTAGGTAGGTCCCCCTTGGCCTAATCAGTCAATGGGACTTGGTCATGCCCATTATAAAACTCTGATTTTTCCCACCAGTACAGTACAAAATGTTATTTTAATTGAATGCAGCTTTATTGACTTCATTTTATTTTTATTTCAAGAAATGTAGTGAAAAGGATAACCTTCCTTTCAGGTCACTTATTCATCAAATCATTCCTAGTCTTTCAGCTGAGGGATATGAAATACCAGGTTACAAAGAGTATTATTTTGATAGCAGTTATGATTCTTACAGAAACTAAATGAGTCCCTAACCTAGGTACTAGGAGAAAAATAATGAATCACAAACACTATTATGCCATGCCAGAAAAACAGAAATGTTATTTTTCTGAATTTTCATCACCATCTCTCATATTTATATTAGTTATGGAACCTATGTTTTGTCTTCTAATAGGGAATTTATTATCCGAAAGAGAAAATAAAGCCACAGATTTCCCCAAGGTTGGGAAAAAAACAGGAATGTTTTGAAAAAAAAAGAGTGAAAAATATCTGCATATCTGTGGTCTAAGAAGGGAATAAGCATAACTAGAGGCTGAGGGGAAAAAAAAGAATTTAACACTCAAATATGGGCACTTCCCCAGTTTCTAATAAGAAAATGATGGTGAGAGAAGAAAAACATGAATTTCCTGAAGTGTCGGAAAATGATATTATATGGCATATGGTAGCAGAGATGTTGTACCCAACTGTTCCAGAGATGACAACATATATTTTTGCCCATTTTTAGAAATTGAAAGCTGTAAGGATTTTTTTTTCTTTTACTCACATTCTTTCTACACTAGGACATATTCAGTATAAAGATTGCAACTAGGAAGAGTAATATAAAGAAGAGATTTTTTTTATATTAGACTGGATGGCAACATGACAAGTTTACTAAGCTGAAAGGCATTGGGACTCATCCTATGCAAAATACATGAACATTCTGGTGTGACACATTGATGTTGACTGTTTCAACTACTTCCTTTTTGGGTGTGCCTTGCGAGTGGGTCAGTCTTGAATCCTGGTGACTACATGGACAAGTTCATGCACTTTTCATGGATTTTTTTTTCCAGAAATAGTTTCCCATTGCCTTCTTCCTAGAACTGACAATGACTGGCCCAAGGTCACCTGGTGGGACTAGACCTCATGGATTCCTGATTTCTAGTCCAGAGCCTTAACCACTACAGAAAACTAGCTCTCCTTCAATCACAGGATCTTATAAGCTGATTTTAGAAAGAGGATTTGAGTATCAAATTAAGAACAATTAACAGCACCTTGATAGTTCTGAAGACTGGTATATAAGTTACCTAGGTTACCATCTTGCAAGGATTAATAACATAATGAGGAAAACAGTCTACTTACTAGATACAATATGAAGAAACCAGGTTTTAAAGGAAGCCCAAACTGAACTCTTAATAGAGGAGTGGACACAATTCACTGGGACAGAACATGCCTAAATTCCCAGATTTCACCAGCATCACAAGGTAGCACCAATCACAACCTTGAAGAATTAGAGAGCTGGATCTGATCTGTGTATATTCTACTGAGAAAAATGGATCAATAATATGATAGTTTGATGTAAAGCAACTTCCTGTATTAATTTCTTGAGTTAAAGGCAAATTGTTACAGAATCTATACTCTATTGATTAATAGAACACAGCACATGTGGTAATGATAGCACTGAAGGAGAATATTTGTAGCTCAGGATTGCAATGAGGGGTCCTTGGTGCTCTCTGAGCTTGGCTGCTGAAGACATTTCATTACCCAAACTAGGTAACATCTTCAGTGCTAGTGCTTGGTAATGAAATGCCTGCACAAAAACAACCAAGTTCTGAGAGCACCAAGGACCCCTCATTGCTGAGCTACAAATATTCTCCTTCAGTGCTATCATTACCACTGAAAAATAAAAACGTTCCTCGCTGAGATGTAGGATAACATGCTAGTCTTGCAGTTCCTTTTTTCTTGCATTATAACTGATAATTCATAGCTCAGTGTTAGTCCACCAAAGAGTATGGTTTAAGGTGATTTCATACAATATCAAAATTTTAGTTGTCAGATATGGGATTGTGCCTGCACATATTAAATTCATTATTTTATGTTTCAATAATCGAATGACAAACATAACTGTAAACTTTGTCAACATTCCAGATAATGATTGCCTGATCTAGCACCAATAGGATGAGCTTTTTGTTTTTTTTCTCTATGTAAAAATAATTCCTTTGCTGAACAAAAAGCAAGCAAGTAGAATCATCAGTTTCCTGACAAGCCTACTTCAAAAGCAAGAGGAAACAAAACAGTGGTAACAAGAGATCTTAACCGCTAAAAGTGTTTTGTTTGCGATTTATTTTAACATTTGTTGTTGTTGTTGTTGTTAGTTGCGAAGTCGTGTCCGACCCATCGTGACCCCATGGACAATGTTCCTCCAGGCCTTCCTATCCTCTACCATCTTCTGGAGTCCATTTAAGCTCACGCCTACTGCTTCAGTGACTCCATCCAGCCACCTCATGCTCTGTTGTCTCCTTCTTCTATTGCCCTCAATCTTTCCCAGCATTAGGCTCTTCTCCAGTGAGTCCTTCCTTCTCATTAAGTGGCCAAAGTATTTGAGTTTCAACTTCAGGATTTGGCCTTCTAAAGAGCAGTCAGGGTTGATCTCCTCTAGGACTGACCGGTTTGAGCGCCTTGCAGTCCAAGGGACTCACAGGAGTCTTCTCCAGCACCATAGTTCAAAAGCCTCAATTCTTTGGCACTCAGCCTTTCTTATGGTCCAACTTTCACAGCCATACATTGCAACTGGGAAAACCATGGCCTTGACTATACGTACTTTTGTTGGCAGGGTGATGTCTCTGCTTTTTAGTATGCTGTCTAGGTTTGCCATAGCTTTCCTCCCCAGGAGCAAGTGTCTTTTAATTTCTTGGCTGCAGTCCCCATCTGCATCTTCTTGGAGCCTAGGAAAATAAAATCTGTCACTACCTCCATTTCTTCCCCATCTATTTGCCAGGAATTGAGAGGGCTGGATGCCATGATCTTGGTTTTGTTAATGTTGAGTTTCAAGCCCACTTTTGCAATCTCCTTCTTCACCCGCATCAAGAGGCTCTTTAGTTCCTCTTCACTTTCTGCCATTAGAGTGGTATCATCTGCATATCTTAGGTTGTTGATATTTCTCCTGAACAATAATGCCATTTGTCAGTGCAAAGTCAGCTATGAAAGCAGAAGCAGAATAAAATTTCTTTTAGTCCCAGGAGTATTTGGAAGTATACATAAAAAGTGTTAAACAAAAAAGCTACCATTGGATCAAAAATGATCAGCAAATAGAATATCAGGTACAAATACCAGGTAAAATACCAGGTCCTACTTTTTTGAACTAAAGGTGCCACACACCCTTGCAATTTGCTAGGATTCTTTCACTGATGGAAGCTGTAGTTCAAAAACTCTGAAGGACACCAGCCTGTCCATTTCTGACTTTCTCCAGGTCTTCTCCTGAAGAGCACATGGAAGTTGTTTAAGGAGAGGTGAGTGCCTTCTTTCTCTTCTTTGCCTTTTGAGACTTCCCTGTATGGAGCATAGCAAACTAAGAAAAACTCTACTTGTTTTTGTCTATCAAAAAGAGTACAGTAATTGCAAGTTAACAAAGAAAAAAGAATAATGAAAAATGATAAAGGAATCAGTATGTTTAGTGCAGGATCCAGTCTGGGACACGTATATTTGCCTTCATTTGTGAATATGTTTAGTCTTCCAAATGTTACTCTAAGATGCACATAACTAATTCTGTATGAGCAACAAGAATATAGCAAGTCTCTTTAGGCAACTAAGTATGTAACTTTAAAGTCTTGATTAGTTACTAAATACTGAGTATGAGGTTAATCAGAGTGGAAATTGTTGAATAAAGGCTCAGTGAGTCTTAGCCAACAGTTAGACTAAACTCACATTGTAAAAGGACATGAACAATTGACTCAATTACCTGATTCACACAAAAATGCGAAGGGATCACATTCATGCAGGCTCTAGAAAATGCCTATCAATACTTGAGATAATTAAGTGAACACAAGTAAGCCACTTGCAATTCTTCCAAGATTCTCTGAAAAACTGATACAACTTTGAGATTCCATGCCCCAAACTTGCTGTATGATAAGAATTAGCATTTTCTAATCCTAAAGGAATAAATACTTGGTAAGAGACAGCATGAAAGCAATTTATTTATAATGTTTTTCTATTACTTTGACATATAATTACCAAGATGTATGGAAGCAACCCATTGGATCTAAGTTCATCTTTATCCAGGCAAATAGAGTAACTAACCAAACATTGGCTTTGCTTCTTGGCAATTAAGTCACTTCATTAGAGATAACTGTAAATATAGCAGTCAGAAATATTTTTAAAATATTGTACTTTTTCTTTTTCTTCTTTTAATATATATTTAATAGACAACCATGTAGAAAAAAAGAATAAATGAAAAAGAATCAGAAATTTGAGTAAGGATATTCCAAATAAAATTAAGTCAATGCTATATATAAAACTATCTTAACTATTAATAGAACTGAACCAACAATCAATCTTTAACAGAAGTAATCAAAGTAGTAAGAATTGTCTACCACATACGCATCTATCAGTTTTAGAAGATCCATCCTTATTCCGAAAAACAGATAAAATATTATATTTAACATTTGATGTAAAAATATTTTTTACAAATTCAGATGTGATACATATCATTGTGTGGAATTATGCTCCATAAATGATTTATAAAGCAAATTAAATTCCCTAGCAGGCAAACTTATTGATGTGTACTCCCATAACAGAGTCTGCCATTCTCCTAAAGCAGACTTAATGTGTGACTTCCATTAAGAAGTGTTAAGTATCCCGTCAGCTGTTATTACACAAAAGTCAACGTATGGTTGAAGTGGTATAATGTTTAGAACAGAACAGAATAGAATGACAGAATTGGAAGGGACCTTGGAGGTCTTCTAGTCCAACCCCCTGCTCATGCAGGAAATCCTATACCATTTCAGACAAATGGTTGTCCAATCTGTTCTTGAAAACCTCCAATGTTGGAGTGCTCCATACAGTAAATGTGTGACTGAGTTCAAAACAAATGATCTGATGGCAGCTGAAATAAAATTATCTTCCTGATGTATTCTTAGAATTGTTACAATATTTGTTAGGGCAATGCAAAGGGTAAGGATTTAGTGCATATGGTGAAATTGTGCTCCTAGAAATTGTCCTCCTATCTGTAATAGTTAAAAGTTTATCCAGTTTTGTGATTCATCATTCCTCTCCCTGCTCCCCCCTAATAGCACTGTTCTTTCCAATGGTTTTTAATGGAGAACTATCCAAGAGTGATTGGATGACTGAACATCTTGTTGCAATCAATCAGAATAGAAATTTAATGATGCCTTAGTGTATTGGTAGGAACAACAATATGCCAAGTTTCTGACACTATTCAAATATGGGAATTTCATAAGTAAAAATTATGTCACCAGTAAGAATTAGAAAAAGAAAACCACGTACATCCAACTCACGCCTATATCTGTTTTTTGTTTGTTTTGAGCATTGCTCTAAAGTCATGAATGGAAAATTCTCATTTTTAAATTGCATTTTTGCCAATATTCATGATGTGTATTTTTTTTCATGAAGCTGCATTCATGTATAACAGCACTGCCACACCCCAAAATTGTATGTAGCAATAGATGACATGCTGCCATCCAGATGTTTTGGACTTCAGTTTCTATTAGCTGCAGCTAACATGGCCTATAAAGAAAAAGATAAAGGAATTGCAGTCGAAGATATCTGGAAGGAACCAGGGTGCTTAAACTTGGGAGAATGGGCTTAAGATGGTTTAGAATATTATCCTAAATATAATAGAAACTAAGAATACTTTTAAGAGAGAGGAAGGGAGGAAACAGTGACTAATTCTATCTCACGATTTCCTGGACTAACCTTGAGAGAAGTTTGAACATGATTGCAATTTTAAATACATTTGACTTTGAAGCATGTGGTCAGGAGTTCGGTCTATGTGCTGGCTGAAATGCCGATGGACTGATAAAACACAACATTCCCAGGGAAGCTAAAAGATAAGGAGAAAATTTGTGAGAAGTTGCTCTTTTTTTTAAAAAAAGTTAAAAGCAGTTTGGGAGAAGAAAGAATTGAACTTGATTGAGGCTTCAATATGAAAAGAAAGGGCTTAATTTAACATAAATTTGTTACATTTCTTTAGGATTTTGTTTGTGTGAACATATTCTAAGGTTAGGTACACATCGTCATGGAGAAAAAGTTGACACTCACTTGACGGCCCATAATCAATAAAATACAATGGTTTCTGATTGAATGGTAAAAAAATGGTGAGAAAAATCTGATAGTGGATTGATTGCCAGAGATGAGCAGTGTTTGTGTGTGTTTTGTGTTTGTCTCCTCTATTTTGTTTAAGCATATGCTAGTCAGCTATCTGTGTGGGAGGTGTTAATCTGCATTTTTGTATGAAGCAAGCATCTTGTGAAGAACCTAGCATGCCATCTGTACACTTAAGGAGAGATGGAATATAAATGTAATATTTCAGTAAAATAACATATAGTCAAGAACCACAAATCTTTTCTGAGAGTTACTGGAAGTTCAGTGAGGTAACAAAAATTAATAAAATTAATAAGGTACATGGAAGAGAGCAAAAAGTGAACACCTCTAATCAGATGTATTAATACATAACAAGGTATTTCCAAATACAGGTAGTCCTCAACGTACGACCACAATTGAGCCCAAAATTTATGTTGGTAAGTGAGAAATTTGTTAAGTGAGTTTTGCCCCATTTCACAACTTTACAGAAAAATAGCATAAAAGGCAAATGAGTTTTTTTTCTGCCTTATCTTTCTTTTGGCAGGATGGATTTATCTTAAATGCTGGAATGTTTTAGATAAATAAATTAGATATTTATTTGCTCCCTCTGCTTATCCCCTATTTTTGCTCTCCTGCCAACTGAATCCTATTCAGATTATCTGCATAAACAAAGGTTTCAAGAGAAACTTAATCTCCAATGTGCTAAATCTGAAGTATAGCCAATGGCCAGCAAAAGAAATAAGTTAATGGGACAAACAACATTTTAGGCAGCTCAGATGAAAAACAATTCTATATTGCAGGTGCAAGTATGACATATTTGGCTTACTTTGTTTTGGAAGATGTTCCTCCTGAGTAATAAAAAATTGTCTGTGCTCTTCCATCCCAAATGTGCCATTTGCCAACATTCTGAAATGGCCATTTCAGTATTTAAGTGTGGGCAGAGAACATTTCTCAGATGTTTTAGGAATAGCATACTTTTAATTATGGGTAGTTCTTGACTTATGACCATTTGTTTAATGATGGTTCAAATTTAGGACAGCCGCAGCTGGCTTCTAACAAGAAAAGTCAATTGGGGAAGCCAGATTTGCTTAATGACTGCATGATTCACTTAATGAACATGTGATTTGCTTAATGTCCATTGTAAATGGTCATAAAATCGGTCATGTGATGACTCACTACAACCAAAATTCTGGTATGTGAACAATTCTTCCCTCCTTTGCAATCTTTTTTAGTTCCACTTCTACTTGCAGTAGTAGCAGCTCTGGAATGAGGATGGCTACTCATCCCCAATGCCATGGACAATACAGCCAGAGAGAGAGAGAGAGAGAGACAGAGAGAGATGGGGGGGGGGGGAAATAAAAGAAGAAAAGGAAAATGATGATCAAAAGTATTAAAAGTATCCCTGTGGAACAGAAGTGTCAACAAGAATAGTCAATGACATCAAAATGGTGGGTGTGACTGTGCACTCAAAGCTCTGCCCCTTTTTCCATGCATGTTTCTGTGTTATGTTATTATATTATGTTTTTAATAAGTGTTAGTCACTCAGAATCATTACAGTGAGATGGGCAGCCATATAAATCAGACAGACAGATGATAGATAGATAGATAGATAGATAGATAGATAGATAGATAGATAGATAGATAGATAGATAGATAGATAGATAGATGCTATCAATTTAATGACATATTATATTACTCACTATAATCATAAATATTCTTCTAGTTTTAATTGAAACTCTTTAAACTGACCAACGCCACATTGGATTCCATGCTACAATTTAGCTCTGAAAGTTCTAATTTGAAAATGTCAGTGTCCTAAATTAGAAATGCCATTGTGAAAGAAGTTTAAAATGCCAAATGAGAGAAGAGGCTAAAGCATATTTTCTTAAGCACAGCTGTGATGTATTCTGTTGATACATAGTCAAATTGTATCATAAGGAAATATTTTGGGGGTTGCTAACAGCAAATAGACTAATGTTACTGAGTATTCATTAATCAATATGGAGCATTTTGATTAGATCAAATTAAGTTAAATTAAAGTTAATCATACTGGACTAAAGCAAATTGATTGTATCCTTCATAGTTTTAGAGTTTGTTCTGTTTGTTCATGACACTCATGAAGTATAAATTCTCCATATTGTAAGACACCCAGAATCAGAGCTGGGCTGCTATATCAAAATCATGAATAAATATATAAATTATAACCCGCTTGTTTACATATTGGGAATATTAGATGAATATAAAGGATTTTTTTTGTGGGAGGGGTTATCCTGTCCACCAGGGCAACAAATGTGTTAAAAAGTACCAAACATTTTGGACCAGATTTAGAGAAAAAATTCCCAGCATATTTTTTTTTAAAAAAAACCCCAAAGCTATTTTGTCTATTAGCAATATTCTGGAGGCAATTTCTGGAAAATTAGACAATACCACTCTTGATTTTCAAATGTTCTAGATAAACAAGCATTGTGTTTCATAGACTTTGATCAAAGTAAATTTTATCATTTTTGCAGTTTCTCATTTTTCCATGCAGATTTTTTAAATACTGTATCAATTAACTTCTCAAACTGTTGCTAAAAACCTTGTTCCTTTTTGCAACTATTAAGACTCATTTTCCTAAAGTTATTAATTTTACTATGAAAAATGTAAAACAGTTCTTCTGAATCATTAACTTAAAGGCCAGAGAAAAGTACAAACATAGATAGTTTTTCTGAGTCCATCTACAATGATATGAATTGTTTAAAATTGTACCAAAAACTGAACTAAATACATTTTAAAACCTACACAAAATGTTGCAATTTCTTATTTCTTCCCTTGCATACGGGCTTCCAAGCATATTTAAATATTCCAATACAGTTGAAATGCTATTTTCAAATCCTAGGTGTGATCTCTAACTGAAGAGAACTAACTGAAGTATTTGCAGTTAGTTCTTAGTATGAAATTACATCAACCTTACTTCGGGGAAGTGTGAAGTTTGGGCATATAGACCAAGGTTATAATTTTGCTTTTGTTTTGCTTATAATTGTTCCTCAGAAGATGCTTCAGAAATCAGATTGATTGTCTCACTGCAGGGAGAGATGATGCTCCAACTTGAAAGGGAAAATCTTCATTATCTATATCTTCATTTGTTCTGGAATCTTCTGCACCCTGTATTTTTCCAGTGTTGGAGTTTCAAAATAGGAGGAGGAGGAGGAGGAGGAAGAGGAGGAGGAGGAGGAGGAGGAGGAGCTACCAAAGATGAGAAGGCTCTGGGCAAAAGATTCTAGGCCAGTGATGGCGAACCTTTTAGAGACCAAGTGCCCAAACTGCAACCCAAAACCCACTTATGTATCGTCAGGTGCCAGGTGGGCATGGCCCATTGGGTGGGCGTGGCTTCGGTGATAACGGCAGACTGGGTGGGACTAAAAAGTTCAATCAATTCCAATTTTGCGAGATCTATTTTTCCTGAGAGACGTTGAAATTGATTGATGGATTGAACTTTTTTTTTTTGCACACGGCAGCGGAGGCCTAAAGCGAAAAGGTTTTATAAAACCCAGCTGAAGGCCTAGGACTGGGGCGATGGTGTGCATGCCCACAGAGAGGGCTCTGCGTGCCACCTGTGGCACGCGTGCCATAGGTTCGCCACCACGGTTCTAGGCTTTCTCAAGGCATGCTCCTGAAGACCCTAGTATTCCTGTCTATTTTTCTCTTCCTCCTCCCTTGATATACAGTATGTGTCACTTTGCTATTTCTCTCCTCCTATACTCCTTAACAAGAACTTTGTTAATAAGAAAAAAGAACAAGCCTTTTCTTTCTTGTTCCTTGACACATAAAAGGGTTGGAGGCGCTGCCAAAGAAAACTGCAACCCAACATCTTCATTTTTCCGGTCAGTCTTTAGGATGGGAAAGTACAGCCAGGTCTTCCCATGTATATTGTAGTAAAGCAGTACCATCATCATTAGGGGAAATATATGTTGTGCAAACAAAACGTTTTTGGATACTCAGACTGAAACCTGCTTCTCCTTACCAATGAACTACTTAGCCCTATAGTTGAGATAAATTAATTTCTTTCCTGATTTCAGTGTGAGAGAATTTGCTACAAATCATAACATGGCAAAAGTCAGGAAAAGCAGAACATTATTGCAGAACATTTATTCTTCCACTCAAGTTTCTTTACTAGGCACACATCTTTTATGGGATCTGAAATGGATTGGCATGAGGATCAGCTGAGAATTTTGGCAAAGAATAGCATGTAAAAAATGTTTATAAACTCCAGAATGGGGGGCAATGATATATTTTACAGTGAAGTCGTATGTGCAATAAAATACTGTAAATATAGATACTGCATTAAAATGCTTTCCTAAGAACTGTATTTGTACTTGTAAATACTGATGACCACTGGAAAATTTAATAAATACTGCGCTTTTGTGATGAAAGATCTTCATTAAAAACAAAAATCAGGACAATGAAATGAACATTCACGCCGCATAACAAGCATTATGTGAACTCTAAGTTCAAAATAATTTTAAAATAGCAAACAAGATAAAAAATAAAATACATAAAAAGACTACCTCCCTTAGTTGATTCACATATACAGTGTAGGTACACATGCACAATATAGGTGGTACTTTGCTCAATAGTAGTAACTGTGAGAGGGATCTCAGAGTCCTAGTGGACAATCACTTAAATATGAGCCAGCAGGGTGCTGCAGCTGCCAAAAAAGCCAACACAGTGCTAGGCTGCATTAACAAAGGGATAGAATCAAGATCACGTGAAGTATAAATACCCACTTTACAATGCCTTGTTAAGGCCACACTTGAAATACTGCATCCAGTTTTGGTTGCCACAATGTAAAAAAGATGTTGAAACTCTAGAAAGAGTACAGAGAAGAGCAACTAAGATGATTAGGGGACTGAAGGCTAAAACATATAAGGAACGGCTACTGGAATTGGGTATGTCTAGTTTAATGAAGAGAAGGATGAGGGGTGATATGATAGCAGTGTTCCAATATCTCAGGAAAACAAAGAAGAGGGAATCAAGCTTTCTCCAAAGCACTTGAAGGCAGAACAAGAAGCAATGAATGGAAACTAATCAAAGGGAGAAGCAACCTAGAACTAAGGAGAAATTTCCTAATAGTTAGAACAATTAATCAATGGAAGAATCTGCCTCCAGAATTTGTGAATGCTCCAACACTGGAAGTTTTTAAGAAGAGACTGGACAGTCATTTGTCCGAAATGGTATAGGGCTTCCTGCCTGAGCAGGGGTTGGACTAGAAGACCTCCAAGGTCCCTTCCAACATTATTATTATTATTATTATTATTATTATTATTATTATTATTATTATTATTATTATTATTATTATTATTATTATTATTATTATTATTATTATTATTATTATTATTATTGATCATCGCAGAGTCAGCCAGATGTTTAGACTGGATTTGGCATTTTGTCTACCTATCGAGTCCTTACCAAGGACCTGGGATAGGCAGATGTGGATGTTTGATGTTATTACAGATATCGTCGCAGGATGGAAGCAGTTCCTAGTAAGGCCATCTTTTGCAATTGACTAATGGCGAATTTGTCAATGCCAATGGTGTTCAAGTGGTGCTCCAGTTGTTTTGGGATTGCACCCAAGATGCCTATTACTATTGGTATTACCCTTGCTTGCTTTTGCCACAGTCTTTCTATTTCTATTTGTTGGTCTTTGTATTTTGTTATCTTCTCCAGTTCTTTCTCGTCTATTCTACTGTCTCCAGGCACTGCCACGTCCACTATCCAGACTTTTTTTTCTTTCTTATTGACAATTGTTAAGTCTGGGGTGTTATGTTGCAGGTGCTTGTCTGTTTGAATTCTGAAGTCCCAGAGCAGTTTAACTTTATCATTTTCTATGACTTTCTCTATTTTATGATCCCACCAGTTCTTGCTTACAGGCAAATGATATTTCTTGCAGATCTTCCAATGCACCATTGTTGCTATTTTGTCATGCCGCTGCTTGTAGTCAGTCTGTGCGATCTTCTTGCAACAGCTTACCAGGTGGTCCACTGTTTCTTCAGCGTGTTTGCATAGGCGGCACTTACTGTCTGTTGCTGTCTTCTCAATTTTGACTTTATAGGCATTTGTCCTTAAGGCTTGGTCTTGTGCAGCCAGAATTAGTCCCTCGGTCTCTTTCTTCAATTTTCCTGCTCTTAGCCATTGCCAGGTCTTGTTATTATCTGCTTTCCCAGCTATTTTTTTTAATGTACTGGCCATGTAGTGCTTTGTCTTCCCATGCCTCTATTCTGTTCTTTATTTGGTCTTTCTTGTAGGCCAGTTTGGTCTCTCCAATAGTCAGTAAGCCTTCCTGATATACTAATTTCAGTGCATCTTCATCACTGTCCTTCAGATATTCTTCCAAAGCCATTTTTTCTTCTTGAACCATCTGATGTACTTGCAGCATTCCACGCCCACCTATTTGCCTTGGTAGATAAAGTCTGTCAATGTCACTGCATGGATGAAGGGCATGATTCATTGTCATTATTTTCTGGTCTTCCTATCCATTGCTTTTAGTTCTGCTTGAGTCCAGTCCACTATTCCAGCTGTGTATCTAATGACTGGAATTGCCCAGGTGTTGATTGCCTTTATGGTATTTCCTCCATTGAGTTTGGACTTTAAGATCTTGTTCACTCTCTTGATGTATTCACCTCTAATCTTTTTCTTGACTTCAGTGTGCTTGATGTTGTCAGCTTGAAGGATACCCAAGTATTTGTAGTAATCTTCGTCATCCAGACTCTTAATGTTATTTTCGTGGGGCATCTTGATTCCTTCAGTTTTCACTATTTTTCCTTGTTTGATAGTAAATGTGGCACATTTGTCCAAGCCAAACTTTTCTTCTTCTTCTTCTTCTTCTTCTTCTTCTTCTTCTTCTTCTTCTTCTTCTTCTTCTTCTTCTTCTTCTTCTTCTTCTTCTTCTTCTTCTTCTTCTTCTTCTTCTTCCTTCTTCTTCTTCTTCTTCTTCTTCTTCTTCTTCTTCTTCTTCTTCTTCTTCTTCTTCTTCTTCTTCTTCTTCTTCTTCTTCTTCTTCCTTCTTCCTTCTTCTCCTCCTCCTCTTCTTCTTCTTCTTCTTCTTCTTATTATTATTATTATTATTATTATTATTATGCAACATCTATATTTTAAATTTTTCCATACGGTAAGGGAACACGTGCCTCTCCAGAAATAATTGGACTATGTCTCCGAGGATTCTCAATATTTTCTAAGGCTGATATCAAGAATGAATTCATCGTAGAATGCTCTGTAACAGGGAGTAGTCCGTATTCTGCCATATGCAGAATACAAAGTGGTGTTTAAGGAAACATGACACTTGAGAAAGCAAGAGAGTAAGTAAACATAATATCTACATCATCCTTTAGTTCTCATAACAGGGACATCTGCAATGTGGATCAAAAAAAGTCAAGGTGACATGTGTGACTGAATGGAACCTCACATGCACAACATGTAACTCATAAAAAGGGGGTGGACGTTCAATCACACAGTTATGCCCTCTTTGTTGACTCTGTGACACTTCCCTTAAAGATGCTCCTGGTTGATAATATTTTTATGATTGTATACAGTACATGGACACATTATTTTTTTTTAAAAAAATATTGTTTTGTGTACATCGCTAGACTTCTTTAAGAAGTCAAGCAATAAGTTTTGAGAATTATGTATCATTGAATCCAAAAGAGATAAACATGCATAGGATAGGGCTGCATATGTGCTTATTAATCACATTTCAGAAGGATTCTTGCTATTTCCGTAGATTAGAAAGAGAAAGCAAATTCATAAAGCAAAAAACCACTGCAATGGCATGCCACACTCAATAATTAAAAGTCTGTTAGACTTCTTGCTGTAATAAATCATATATGATTAACTGAACGAAAATTGTGTAATCTGTTGTGTAATTTTTCTCCCCCAAGATCAGTTACATTGTAAGAAACAGAACTGAAGTTATACATATCTAGATTGTAAGCTATACAATTTGGTATATTTTAAACTTTTGAATTTCATATATTTTTTTTCTTTATGCTATCATCCCGTACATTAGATTGGGATGAATAGTAAACTAAAGCAGTTTCAAATAAAATTCTAGCATTAGGAGATATTTATTATATTGCAAAACAATCCCTCAACATTCTTCCTCCCATCAGGTCCCAAATAAAAAGAGAGGGATAAGATGTGTATACAAGATGAACTTTTTAGTAACTTTAGCGTTATTACATATGAAAACTACCCTGCTGGAGGGACCTTACTTAAATATATTTTCTAAAAATGATAAAAAGGCTGTTTAAAAGTGCCTGAAGCATAAAGCATTAAAAAAGAAAGAGCAGCAAAATCAGCAAGGGGTTTCTTAATGGCTTCTTTGTTATGGTCCTAAAATTAAAGGGTGGGTGGAGGAAAATGTATAGGTTATGCAAAAATATAAATAGGTTTAAGTGAACTAGCTGGAGACCAACCTCCAGAGGTCTACACCAGCAGAGGGCAGGAGTGTGGCAACAAAGGACAAGGTTGGCTCAGGTGGAGTCTTATCTTCTATGGAGTAGCTTTGCCCCTATGTGAGGGCAACACAGATGTGTTTATAACTTGAAAAACAGATTCCATTTAGTTACTTTGTTCTGTTTTTATTCTCAGAGGCTTTTAATGATCAACTTTAATGCTCTTGCCTTGTTGTTCAAACTCTTTGTTTACCTACATCTCTCTGAAGACTGCTGTGATTGGAGGATAAATCATTTTCTGAAAATAAATTTAAGCCATTTTCATTAAAGTAAGGGGACAAACAGTCATGAAATATGCCACAGACTATGGGAAAGGGAAGTAAGAAGAGTCTTCAGAATATCTGAATATATTCAGATGCCATGATATATCTATAACTACAAAGTTTAGAATAGTGCAAGCATGACACTCTATAGGAGATTGATTTGAAAGAAGCAGGATGGAGAAGACTATTGATGCTTTTGAACTTTTGTGTTGGAAAAGACTCTTAAAATACAGTGGACACCAAAATAAAAACAACGTCCCCTCCAAACAAACACATAATTGAACAATCAACCCAAATTCCATTCAAGGCACAAAGGACCAGGCTCAATTATCATACTTTGGACACATTATGTAAAGTCCTAGCTCTCTAGATAAGGCCTTAATGGTAGGAAAAGTAGAAGGAAAGACCAGAAGAGGACAACCAGCTGTTACAGTGGCAATGAATGTGCCATTTGGAGAGCTGAAAGACCAGGTTAGGGACAGATCATCATGAAGAAAATCTATAGATGTGATCATTAAGACTTGATGGTACACAACCAACCAACCAACCAATCAATCATGGCGTGAAAGTGCTGGAAGATGAACAATTTCCCTAGACTGAGTGAAAGCATCTAACAAAGGTTCTTTTGTCTGATTTTAGACCAAGCCTCCCTCATCATCCACCTTTCCATTTTCCACCCTACCATTTCACATTGTAGCAGAAAAGAAATAAACAGGAAATGTCTTTTTTATAGATATTAAGTCTTTATAGTTACAAATCTTTAGTGCTTAATAAACAACGTGTTGTCTGGGTTCACATATTTAATATTAATAGTAATACAACTTCCATTTCTACTCCCTACTCCCTTTTTCCAGCCATTTATAAAAATTATCCCATGTTTGAAAATATTCTGTATCTTCTTTCTCTTTCATTTTCAATGTAAGCCTATCCATTTCTGCACAATCCAAAATTTTCCTAATTATGTCTTCTTCCGATGGTGTTTCTTCGTTTTTCCAATACTGTGCAAATGCAATTTTCACTGCTGTTAATACATGTAATATTAAATATATACATTTTTTGTCACAGTTCTCTGTAATTATACCTAGAAGAAATAGTTCTGGCTTAAAATCTACACGTTTTCTCAACATTTTCTGTAACCACATGTGTATTTTTCACCAAAATTGTTTTGCTTTAGGGCATGTCCACCAAAGGTGATAGTATGTGCCTGGCTTTTGCCTACAAACAGGAAATGTCTTTGAAGCATGTTTCCCTTCATAGTAATTTCAGATTCAACTCTTCAAGAATTATGAGAAAAAGATTATATGCCATCACTTTTTTCCCATTCTTGCCATTGGTTGAGATAATACATTTTGCGGAACCTTATTCCACTCTAAAAACTGTTAATAACATGACTTCCCACTGAAATTAAAAGAGAACAAGTTGTAAAAAATGTTTCTTCAAGATATTACATTCTATCTTCCATCCTCATTTTGTGGTCATTCAGCATGGTCAATTCTTAAACTTCTGGCATTTTTTCCCATCTGGGTCCATGCTTTCTTGTATCCTTTACTTACTTTTAAGATATGCAAGAAGCATCATAAGGAAGCAATGATGCACCTGATGAGAAATTGCAGTAATTTAATATTATATGTGTGTACTTAGCCTACTGGTTATTTAATGCATATTGTTTCAGCTTTGGTTTAACACACGAAACTGCCTAAAAATTATACAATCCAATGTTATGCATTGTATAACCAAATTGAAGCAGTATAAGTTTGAAAGGCTCCAGAACTGGTAAAAATGAGGAAACAAGTCAAATATGGATCACAAGTGACAGATACCTCACTTGTTTTAGGATGCTTCTTCTCTCTGCTTAAACTCTGTTAGCTATCCTGAAACCTACTGGTCTTGAATATGGACAATGCTATTTTATTGACTATGAAATGATCCAATGATGCTTTCCCAAGGAAGATAAGCAAAAGAAAACATTTCAATTTGCTTTATTGCTACAAAATTTTTCTTGGCTGCTATTAAAGTTGGAATAATTTTCTATTGAGATTAATAAACCAACAAAAAATAGCAACATTCATAGGACATTTTAAAGATAAATTTATTGTAGCATAATAATAAATCAGTTGGGATCAAAATAGCCACTGACAGCTAGTGAGCTTAACTTGGTCTTCTCTTTCTTCAAGTGCAGTTTGGAGAATATACAGATGAAAACCCAAATGATCACATTTCTTAAATTATAGCTTATAAAATTGGGTTCAGCATGTTTCGTATGACAAAACCCTTGGATTTCTGCTGTAGCCACTCCAACAAACCAAAATTAGATCACTCATCATTATCATTGACATATACTGAATTTTTAATGTTCTTTCACTAAGCATTCTGAAAAACGTTTGCTTATTTTTACAAATTTACTTCACTTGTAATTTGCTATTGATAAATTAAGTCTTTTGCAATTTATCATTGGACCAAGTACAAAATTCTAGCTCTTTATATATCGAAACAGAAAATGCCTAAATGCACATTATAAATAATAAGTCTAATGAATTATCAGCAACAAATTGCACATTAATGTCTGCTATTGAATAGTGAACATATCTAGTTTTAAATCAACATTCCAAATCTGATTTTTTTTAAAACAGTGTTGAAGAGTATAGTCATATGTCAACATAAAAGAGGAATTTCATTACCAAAAGAGAACAAAGTAGGGAACGGACTTGAATAAAATCTATGTCAATAATGACTATAATCTTAAATTTTCATTTTATCACACTCCAGATTAAATTTACCATAAAACAAAACCCTTGCCCTCAATTTTTATGGTTCTTCATCTTGCAACGAAACATTGACTGAAGAATATTTCAGATAGAGATGGGATGGGAAAACAATGGCTTTCCTCCAGATATGGTCGAATTAGAACTATTTGACTAAAATCTAATTCAAGAGTGACTAGTGCATTCATATGTTGAATTAGGAATAGTGTCTGCTTCCAATAGTATATGCCCAGTCATCTGGAAAGGTTTTAGGACTCTATGTCATCAGGACACTGGTATAGGAAATATAAATAAATAAAATACATAAGCAGGCAATCACATAGAGACATGCTTTCAGATTATGTTGTTTTTTTTCAGGACAGTACCGACTAGGTACATGTCATCAAAATGGAACCTGCCACCTACCCAGCTCTCTTTCAACTTCACATGCAACTGTACCTGTGTTTTTTGTTTGGGTGGAGGCATTTATAGTTTTTATATTGTGGACGTTTTATTTGTTTTATATACTTTATGTAAATCACAAAGAGTCTCTTGATTGCAGTGGGGTAGGAATGTAGCAAATCATCAATCAATTACTCTGGCAAGCAGAACATGCAAACAAGGATACACTTTAAGAAAGCTTGGAAGTCTATGGAGTATTTCACAGATGTTGCCTACCAGATGTTTGGATAATATCTTATGTGGACAGACTGTGCAGTCTACAATAAACCTTAGAATCTATGAAAATCTAATATATATTCCTACCAGATGTTAAGATAACACCACATATTATCCTAACATCTGTTTTTATGCAAACAAGCAAGTCTTTATTTTATTGCAATGTATCCTTGTACCATGCAAAGCAAACAGATAAATGCAGGAATCAGATTATGGAAAGTGTGAAAATGGAGAATAAAATCTTTTTCCTCATAAAGGCTCACTGTAATGACTAACAATTCACTTGACCATATAATCAGTAAATTATTTGACCAACTATCTAGTCAAATGCATATCTTTCCATTCAAGCATGCTTAATATTTTATATTAGAAATGAAATGGCAGTTAGGTATCTTCTCTCTTATCTGTCTCTAAACTTTTCCTGGTGTGGTACATATTCACACATCCAAGTTCATCTTACCCTTCAGAAGTGAAGGTGAAGGTGAGGATGAATAATTCATAATGTCTTCACTCTCCAGCATGTGGAGTGGTCAGTAATTTGACACAATACTTAAAATTATGAATTATGAACACATAATGTTTTCCTTTTATATGTCCTCTCCATCTATCCATCCATCCATCCATCCATCCATCCATCCATCCATCCATCCATCCATCTCTCCCTCAGATTTGAGATTTATTTTATATCTTCAGCTTTGTTGCAACAATTATAATGAATTTCTTGATTTTTGTCTACTTGAAGAAGCTTGGCTTATGGTCTTCAGTAGAAGGATTCATCTTTTTTCAAACAAAGTAATTTCTGTGTTTTGTATGGATTTCAGGAGGTCATTCCAACACGTAGCCTTGTCTGTGAGAAAGATTTCATTGGTTTCACTTCATTTCGCCATGAGCTGATTGGTTGCCAGTTTGTTTCTTGACCGAATTCAAAATGCTGATTTTAATCTTTAAAGCCTTTCATGGCAGGGGGCTGGGCTATCTGAAGGATGCCTTCTCCCTGGTTACATCAGCCTGCTCTATTAGTTCTTGCAGAAAAGGCATGATGCAGGTATCATTGACAAAAATTTCATACTTTATAGTATGGTGGAGTCTTCAATTAACATTTACCTTCCTTTTTACAAATGAATTATTTTCATATCCAAGTTATGAAGTATAACATTATGCAGTATTTTACAATACTAAAATATAAGGTTTTTTTAAATTTTGCCTTAAAATGAAGGAGAAAGTAATCTTGCTTGTCTTTTCATTTTCATATCTGTGACATTCAAAACAGTTTTTTTAAAAAAATGAACAACAAAATTTTGTGATTGACAACCCTGAAATGATCTCCTCTACATTTTAAAATGTAAATTCTGAATTTTGTAAGATTCCACTAGTAATCTTGCTTGGGATGATGCACGTTGCTGTCTAATGTAACCTCAGGGCACCCAGTTGAGCATTGTGAATGAAAAAAAAGAGAGAACATTATATGTAATTTTAAGGCGTTTTCCAAATGTTCTTTCACTAGATACTTGAGATACATGTCCACTCTTTGTAACACTGAATCTAAAATTAATTTTCTTTCTTTTCCACTTTAAATTTAAGCCTAGCAGTGAAATGCTTAGGCTCTATGATGGTTTTACAATTCTCTTTGAATGATAGGCTTTTATTGCCTTGGTTTGTTCTGATTGGTTATAGAAATAAAAATAAACCAAATAAATGTAGTATGGTACATTTTATAAAAGTTTATGCACTCCCTCTTGTAAAACAGTCCTATTATTAATCTGTTCTATTATAGTGAGATATCAGAAGGCTGTGTCAATTTTATTAGAAACTGTTTACTTTTTTCCAACTCACTGTCACAAGCCATTCATCCCTTATAAAGAAATGAAATATTAACATACATTAAATAGTTATGCCACATGCTAGGAGACCCGATGTTGAAAAATTATTTTCATTTTCAAAAGGAAATGCTAGTAAGAACATCTTCTTTCACAAGGAAAATGTTGGGGAAACATGGATAGTTGGGGATTATCTCTCAAACTTGTCTCATGTGCCTCAGAAAGTATTGTTCGAAGTTCACTCCATTTCTTCCTTCCCCCACAAATACAAATGGAACACATACACTATTAGCACAACCTTCTGAATCCTTAAACAGTTTCTGATACTTCCTCTCTTTTATTTTAGCCAGGAGAGCATATACATTGTTGGGTACACTTGGTTGAATGAGCACAAAACCAAAGCTGAGTTCAGTTTCTAACGACTACATAAGGACAGCCCTGTAGTCTTCTTGGAAACAGTGCAGAAGAGACAGAATTGCTGTAGTGGGATAAAATGAATGGAAATCTCCATTTAAGCATTGATCAGGCAGGATATAAATCTAATAAACAAATAAAATAAATATGGTGGATATACTTACTGAAACCCACCAACAAAACATTCTTCTTCTATTTTTAAGTAAATTATGTGAAAAAATTACCAAAAAAGTGAGGTTTTTTTTTAAAAAAAAACCTTAGATAATATCGATTAGTTGTTGCTGCTGTTGTTTTAACCATTCAATTCTGTCTGACTGTTAGTGACTTTATAGGCAAGTGCTCTCCATGCTACTCTGTTAAGCAGTTTCTTTCAGTTGTTGCATGCTCATCTTTGTATCAGATTTGACGTTATCAAGCCAGCGTGTTCTTTGCTAACCCCTTCTTGTTCCACTAACCATTCCTAGCATCATTGACTTCTTCAATGAATTTTGCAAACATGACATGATTTTAGCTTCTAGTGATGTATCTGATTTTATAGGATTTAGCAACTCTGTTAGTTATTCTGGCTGTCCATGGTATATGCAATAATTTACACCAGCACCATAGTTCAAAGGTGACAATTCTTCTTCGATCAGCCATTCTTAGTTTCCAACTCTCACACTTATACATCATTATAGGGAAGACTATTGTTCTAACTAGCCTGCTTTTTTATTTATATAAATATCTCTGCTTTTCCAGACTGTATTCATGTTAACCATTGCAAAGCGGCATAAGGTTATCATGGGTTTGATTTCAGGGAACAGAACTGCCAAAGTGAACAATTTTTGATCCAAGGAAGATAAATTCTCGGACTAATTCAAGTTCCTCTTTGTTGATTTAAAACATCTCATGTCCATCAGCAACTCTTGTCATTATCTTTGATTGATTGATTGGTTACATATCATCAATTTGGTGCCAACTCTCAGCCACCACATAGATAGACCTCTTCCAAGATGGTCAGATGACACAGCAAGTTTTTTGTCAGTGTTATTATTTGAGTTGTCATGTTTTCCACAAAATCAGGAGGATTTTGACAAAAATAGAGAGCAGGACATTCCTTTAAGAAAAGTCACCCTGATGAATGTCTTAGTTTTGTACCACGGTGTATTATCAGACATCATCTTTGTTTTAGCCAATGTAATGCATTAATGTAGCAAGAAAAATAGGCTGAGGAATTTATGAAGTTTGAAGAGTCTAAAGACTTTAATTCTATTAACTACTGCTTCACAATATGCCTAGTGGCATTGCAGAAGGCAATAGAATATAATTCAAATTCAATTAAGATGTGCTAAAACAATGTTAACACATGATTAGTATTGTTTTTATCAGAACAATTTGTGAGTAAGAAATAAGGCTAGGTTTAAAATAAGCTTATTTAATCTGGCTTACAAACATCCTGATGACAACTGCACAGAAAGTTCTGACTCTTTGCTGCTATTTAGAGGAAGCCCAGATGTTTATAGTTCATTTAAGAGAAATATCTCACAACAGTTCTAATTATAAAATGTGCAAGGAGGCTAGCAATGCAATATATAGAAGCACGAAGCCGAAGACGCCAGCCTGAAGATGACGAATGGGACTTCGTCGAAACGTCGCCAAGACACTTCCAATATATATATGTCCTCGATCTCCGGGAGAAATATAAACCAGCTGTTTATTGTTAAAAAGTTTAAAACAATAAAAGCAACTATTTACAATATTAAAACAACTTAGCTTTCGCTGGTCCTCTGCCAGCGTCCTCAGAGTAAAGTTTTTGGGGTAGAGATTACTTTTATAAACCTTGCTAGCTTAACTGCTTACTCATTGACCGTGTGATAGGGCCATCCGTCCTGGCTGACCGTAATTGCCTTAATTGTCCCGCCTCCTCTTTTTTGCACTCCAGTTCTCCAACCTTCCTCCCTCCCATCCTTGTCAATCCCCTCCTTCCTGGCATTGCTGCCGTTGGCTTGCTTTCCAGCTGCTCCCCCATACTCGTTCTGGGCCTTACACCCAGATCCGGTGTCTTAGATGACTTCCCATTGCTGCTCCCCTCCTTTCCATTCCATTTATCTGCCCGCTGTTCCTGTCTTCCACTGTCTATCCCTATTAGTGCTATTTCCTCCGATTTCCTTCCCCGCTTGAATGTGCGTGCGCACAGCCATATCCCGTCCCTCTGCCTCGTCTGCCTACGATCAGCTGGGCTATCTGCCGGCTCACTCCTGAATTCACCCCCTCTCATCCTTGCAGATCCTATCCTTCCTAATGTTGCTGCCGTTGGTGCGTTTGCCAACTGCCTCACCTTCCCCCCCTCCTTCTTATCCCTTTGAACCATCCGCTGTACCTGCCTTCCATTATCTATCCCCCTGGGTCCTATTCCTTCCAATCTTTCTACATGCCTGGGTGTGCGCACGCACATCCGCATCCTATCCTTCTGCCTCATCTGCCTAAGATCAGCTGAGCCACCTGCTGCCTCGCCCTCAGTTCCACCCTCTCCCTTCCTTACCGATCTTATCCTTCCTAGTGTCATTGCTCTTGATGCGCCTTCCACCCCTACCCCCATACGCGTTTTGGGTCGTACGGCTAGGTCCGGCATCCTCGATGCCTTCTCATTCCTGCCCCCTTCCTGTTGGTATAGGTCCACCCATTTGTCTAACTTTCCACCATCTGTCCTTGCTGGCCTTATTTCTTCTAGTTTCCCTTTACACAAGGGTGTGCACCCGCACAGCTGCGTCCTATTCCTCCACCTCGTCTGCCTTTGGTCAGCCGGGCTGCCTGCTGACTCACCCCCGGATTCACTCCCTCTCATCCTTACCAACCCTAACGCCCCTGCCATTGGTGTATCTCCCAACCGCCCCCCCATGGCCATTCCGGGCCACACGTCCAGATCTGGCACCATCGGTGATTCTCCATCATCGCCCTCCCCCTTTTTGTCCCGCAAACCCATTTGTTCAGTTGGATCATCTCTCCTCTCCTCCTTTTTGCGGACCATGTTGTTTATCTCCGATCGTCGTTCTTCCTCCTCCTTTGTTCCAGCGGCTCGTCGTGGGTCCAATTCCCTTTCCATACGATGATTGCCTTCTTTAATTCTGCCCCTTGCAAACGCCGTCCGCATCCTAGCTTGTTCCTCATATGCTTTTAATGTCTGGTATGCCGGGGGCAATTCTACATGTCGATTAATCGAGGCCGCATCTGAGAACCAGGCCTCCTTCAGTAGGCGCCCTCCTTTGGAGGCATCTTGGGCGATGGCTTTTGCCCCCCTGAAGTCAAATGAGTGTCCATTATTCACCATATGTGTCCATATTTGGGAATACTGCTCCTGCCTTTTGACGGCCAATTTGTGTTCATGTACCCTGGTTTTTATCCGTTTGGCCGTCTCTCCCGTGTAATTACACTGGCAATCCTTGCAGTGCACCCTATAGACCACCGATGATTTTTCCTCCTCTGGCAGTGGTTCCTTAGGGCGCATCATTTTCATACGGAGTGTTTGGTCGGGTCGGTGAGCCACCCTGATGTTATGCGGCGCCAATATGCGAGCCGTTGCCTCTGACACCCCCTGGACGTAAGGTATCGTTGTCCAGGATATTGTCCCTAGGTCCTCTGGTGCTCTACGGGGTTCCTGGTGCTTACTGTATCTTTGGACAAAACTGGCCGGGTAGCCGTTCCACCTGCATACCTGGTGGAGATGGGCACGTTCCACTTGCTTGGCCTTTTTGGTACTGCAATGCGTATCTATACGTGTAAATAACGTCCGAATGCATGCGATCTTATGGGCTGCCGGGTGGTTGCTCTTGTAATGCAGCATCCTGTCGGTATGGGTCACTTTCCTGTATACAGTTGTGTGGAGGGTGCCATTGGCTTGGCGCGTGACTAATACGTCCAGGAAGGCCAAACTACCGTTGGCTTCCTCCTCCGCTGTGAATTGTACGTCCGGGAACACCGCATTCAATCTTTCCATAAAGGCAGCTTTTTCAGTCCGTTTAATGATAGCGAACGTATCGTCCCCATATCTGGCCCAAAATTCTGGGTGGTAATCGGCCATTGCCTTAGCCTCCAGGCACTGTAGGACCGCCTCAGCGATAACACCCGAGATGGGAGACCCCATCGGCGTGCCCTTGATTTGTTCATACATCGTGTCCTGGAACATGAAATGTGTTCTCAGACACAACTGCAGCAGTTTGATGACGTCTTCCATCTTAAGGGAACCATGACTTTGCAACCCCTTTAGCTGTAATAGATCTTTTATCGTTGAAACAGCCAGCTCTTGTGGGATAGATGTGAACAACGACGTCACATCAAATGAAATCATGGTCTCATCATCTTGTATTCTCACTGCTTTGAGTCTCTGTAGGAACTCCTGCGACGATTTCACCGTGGTTGTACCATCCTCTACTAGATGCTGTAGCCGCTGACTTAGCCATCTAGCTAGGCCAAACATTGGTGTACCCCTAAACGCCACAATGGGTCTTAATGGGATCCCCTCTTTATGTATTTTTGGCAAGCCGTAGAACCTCGCCATTGCCGAGTCCCTAGGCCGTATGGCCCTCAGCTCTTCTTCACTCATTCCCCCCCATCTTTTAAGCCTATCCATGATTTTATTGAGCTGATTCTTCATGGACGTTGTAGGGTCTATCTTGGTCACTCTATATGCACTGGTGTCGTTAAGTAGGGACTGGGCCTTGCTGTTATATGTGGCCCTGTCCATGACAACCGTGGCCCTGCCCTTGTCTGCCGGTAGGATCATAATGGATTTGTCCTTCCGTAGCTCCTCTAGGGCCTTCCTCTCCCCTGCTGGTAAGACGTGGTGTTGTTTGTGGTTCATGAGTAGCCCCGTGACCCGCTGCCTTATAGAGTTTTTTTCTGCGTCGTTAGTAGCCATGCTTTGTATTGTAGGTTCCACGGCTGCGATGAAATCAATGGGTTGGGCATCCATCAGATTAAGGCCCGTATCCCATTGTAGAAGCCTGGTTTCCTCATCAGTGAGGCCCCTTGATGACACATTATGGACCAGTCCGGAATTGTGGTTGTGATTATGTGCTCTTTTTAGGGTCTCCATCTTTCTCTGGAGCGTTTCAGTCTTTTGCTGGTGTGCCCTCTGTGTGGTTTCATATATGTGCCGGTTGAGGGTCTCATAATGCTGTTGTGCCAGTGTGGATCGGCAGAGCTCCTGGCACCTCTGAATCCTGGGCGACCCAGTATTAATGCGCCTGTGATGGTCATTAATTAAGGCACGTATAGTCCGGCGTTGGAATTGCCGGACTGCCATCTGTGCTTCTACGGAGTTCACCACCGGCCTCCTACGCAAGGATTTGGGTGGCAAGTCATTGCGAATGCAATCATGTAGGAAGGCCAATTTTCGGTAATTAACGGCCTCCCGTTTGGCAAGGTTCTCCCACCTCCTAGCTTGGAGCAATACTGCTCTTCCGTAAATGTCTTTGATGACTGCAAAAATACGAATCCCGGGCATATCTGTTCAATGACACAGTCCTCGATCTCCGGGAGAAATATAAACCAGCTGTTTATTGTTAAAAAGTTTAAAACAATAAAAGCAACTATTTACAATATTAAAACAACTTAGCTTTCGCTGGTCCTCTGCCAGCGTCCTCAGAGTAAAGTTTTTGGGGTGGAGATTACTTTTATAAACCTTGCTAGCCTAACTGCTTACTCATTGACCGTGTGATAGGGCCATCCGTCCTGGCTGACCGTAATTGCCTTAATTGTCCCGCCTCCTCTTTTTTGCACTTTTTTGCCCATCTCCACCAGGTATGCAGGTGGAACGGCTACCCGGCCAGTTTTGTCCAAAGATACAGTAAGCGCCAGGAACCCCATAGAGCACCAGAGGACCTAGGGACAATATCCTGGACAACGATACCTTACGTCCAGGGGGTGTGAGAGGCAACGGCTCGCATATTGGCGCCGCATAACATCAGGGTGGCTCACCGACCTGACCAAACACTCCGTATGAAAACGATGCGCCCTAAGGAACCACTGCCAGAGGAGGAAAAATCATCGGTGGTCTATAGGGTGCACTGCAAGGATTGCCAGTGTAATTACACGGGAGAGACGGCCAAACGGATAAAAACCAGGGTACATGAACACAAATTGGCCGTCAAAAGGCAGGAGCAGTATTCCCAAATATGGACGCATATGGTGAATAATGGACACTCATTTGACTTCATGGGGGCAAAAGCCATCGCCCAGGATGCCTCCAAAGGAGGGCGCCTACTGAAGGAGGCCTGGTTCTCAGATGCGGGCTCGATTAATCGACATGTAGAATTGCCCCCGGCATACCAGACATTAAAAGCATATGAGGAACAAGCTAGGATGCAGACGGCGTTCGCAAGGGGCAGAATTAAAGAAGGCAATCATCGTATGGAAAGGGAATTGGACCCACGACGAGCCGCTGGAACAAAGGAGGAGGAAGAACGATGATCGGAGATAAACAACATGGTCCGCAAAAAGGAGGAGAGGAGAGATGATCCAACTGAACAAATGGGTTTGCGGGACAAAAAGGGGGAGGGCGACGATGGAGAATCACCGATGGTGCCAGATCTGGACGTGCGGCCCGGAATGGCCACGGGGGGGGCGGTTGGGAGATACACCAATGGCAGGGGCGTTAGGGTTGGTAAGGATGAGAGGGAGTGAATCTGGGGGTCAGTCAGCAGGCAGCCCGGCTGACCAAAGGCAGACGAGGTGGAGGAATAGGACACAGCTGTGCGGGTGCACACCCTTGTGTAAAGGGAAACTAGAAGAAATAGGGCCAGCAAGGACAGATGGTGGAAAGTTAGACAAACGGGTGGACCTATACCAACAGGAAGGGGGCGGGAATGAGAAGGCATCGAGGATGCCGGACCTAGCCGTACGACCCAAAATGCGTATGGGGGTAGGGGTGGAAGGCGCATCAAGAGCAATGACACTAGGAAGGATAAGATCGGTAAGGAAGGGAGAGGGTGGAACTGAGGGCGAGGCAGCAGGTGGCTCAGCTGAGCTTAGGCAGATGAGGCAGAAGGATAGGATGCGGCTGTGCGTGCGCACACCCAGGCATGTAGAAAGATTGGAAGGAATAGGACCCAGGGGGATAGATAATGGAAGGCAGGTACAGCGGATGGTTCAAAGGGATAAGAAGGAGGGGGGGAAGGTGAGGCAGTTGGCAAACGCACCAACGGCAGCAACATTAGGAAGGATAGGATCTGCAAGGATGAGAGAGGGTGAATTCAGGAGTGAGCCGGCAGATAGCCCAGCTGATTGTAGGCAGATGAGGCAGAGGGACGGGATACGGCTGTGCGCACGCACATTCAAGCGGGGAAGGAAATCGGAGGAAATAGCACTAATAGGGATAGACAGTGGAAGACAGGAACAACGGGCAGATAAACGGGATGGAAAGGAGGGGAGCAGCAATGAGAAGGCATCTAAGACACCGGATCTGGGTGTAAGGCCCAGAACGAGTACGGGGGAGCAGCTGGAAAGCAAGCCAACGGCAGTAACGCCAGGAAGGAGGGGATTGACAAGGATGGGAGGGAGGAAGGTTGGAGAACTGGAGTGCAAAAAAGAGGAGGCGGGACAATTAAGGCAATTACAGTCAGCCAGGACGGATGGCCCTATCACACGGTCAATGAGTAAGCAGTTAGGCTAGCAAGGTTTATAAAAGTAATCTCCACCCCAAAAACTTTACTCTGAGGACGCTGGCAGAGGACCAGCGAAAGCTAAGTTGTTTTAATATTGTAAATAGTTGCTTTTATTGTTTTAAACTTTTTAACAATAAACAGCTGGTTTATATTTCACATATTCAGTTGAGAGCTACACAGTTGGGATTTGTTTCTAACATTGCTATGATAACAATGGGTGATTAACAAGGGTGTATATTGACAAAAATCTTCTGCCAATAGTAATTCCTTCTGGGTTAAGCCTTATCTTATGGATATAACTGGTTTAGCAGAATACTATGGCTGTTAGAAAACTACTGTAAAGACTTATCATTTGTCCATTCATCCAGCCATCCATTTCATGTTTTTTCAACTGGGTGTTGTTCAGATGTGCTAGACTACAAATCTCATAAGCAGAGTAAAGAATTTTCATTCTCCTTATCCCTCTCTCTTTCTCTGCAGTTCTCTGGGCAAATAGCAGAAATTGAGGACCTACTTGCATGTTGACATGAAAATGGTCAACAACTTTTTTTCCCTACTCATGTTTCAGTCATATCATCTTCAGGCATTCCTTTTTAGTGGGCAATAAACTGTGCAGTTTTGCAATGGGCACAATCTAACACACTTCACAGATGATTTGATCACTGTTGAATTTTAGTGAACTTTACAGGGAAGGATCATTCTGGCACTTTCTGACCAGGTTGAGACTTTTGCGGGCATATTCCATAATCCCTGGATTGTATTTTCCAAGCTCATTCTGTTTTGAATAGAGAGTGAGATATAAATCACCCCAAAGCAGCTGTGGGAGTTGAAAAGAGGCTGTATGTTAAAGCTGGAAGAAATAAGATGGTCATCTCTCTGCTGCTTCTCAGTGGAATTTTCCCCAGCACCAATTTTTGAACAAAGATTTAGCACTCTCCTAGAATTCTATTAAGCTGTATCTAAAAAGAGCCCAACAAGCATTTCTGTTATAACAAATTGTTTTGCAGTAGATTTTCAGGGCTTTTTTAGACATGAGTTTAGTATTGTTCCAGAATAGTCTAACACCCTCTTTATAGCAATTCAGTTATAAACTCAGTCAACTGTACTCACACAAAACACTTGCACCAACCAGAATGAATGGTGACAGACAGCTAAAAGTGCTGGTGTAGCCATCTTCAAAACTTGTCTACTCCCCAACACCAATCCATATTAATTAACGGTTATTTTCCTATTTGAAGGAAGCATTTGATGGGAATGGATGAAAACATAGCTGGGGAGTCCACCAATCTCTGTCGTTAATGTGCACTATACCTTAAATAAAACAGCACTATTTACTGGCATCATGCCTCTGGCAGAGTAGGATTGTCAATATACACAGCAAGTTATAGTTTTCTAAAAACTCAAGGACAGGTGGGTAGCACTTTAGCTCAGCTGTCAGGAAGAGCTGTAGAATAAACAAATTCATAGTAATGCCTCTATAAAATCTGCACACTAGTTTTAAACACAGGGCAATGAAATGAACTTTGCAATAACAAGTCAGCCTAAAACTAAGTGAAAAAAAATAATCCAGTATAAAACAGTATAAAATCAGTCAGTTTAAAAGGCATGGAAATCTCTATCTCTATCTGTCTCTGTCTGTCTGTCTGTCTGTCTGTCTGTCTGTCTGTCTGTCTGTCTGTCTGCCTTCCTGCCTGTCTGTCTGTCTGTCTGTCTATCTATCCAATCTATCTATCTATCTTGGAATGCAAGATTTTTAGGGTAAATGAGGCAAGCCTGTTGTCTAGACCAATATTGTCTGAAGAGATAATAAAATACTACTGAATGTGCATCAGTTTCATAAATCTTGGGTAGAGATCTTTCCAATTATCTTATTCTACCTAATCAATCAACAAGGCTTGATGTTGTTTCTGTCTTGCTTGACATTGATCTCATCCCTATAGTTCTTTAAGAAGCCAGTTTATGAAATCATACAGATTACTAACTCAAGTTTGTATATTTCACCCGGAGCAATTCTTAAACAGAGGTCTTACTCAACCACTGCAAAGTTTATTTACTTTTTATATATAAAACATGTGTTCTACTACTAATCTTCTCTTCCCCATAATGAAACCCATCATTAACCATTCTGATTCATTGAATTTCTGAAGCCCAGATAAATTTCTACATGCGTTTGGGTCACGAGCATTTTTCCAGTGCATTTTTTGCTCTGAATAACAAACATATACCTTATTCTGACAGTTAAATTTTATCCATGACTGTTGTGATAAAAATTCTAATTACAGTAGTGGCCAAAATTGTGGAAACCTTTTGGGAAAAGTGTATTTTTGAGGTTTGTTGGCTAATAACACCACTTTTTTTTGGAGTAGTACCATAAAATTATATATCAATGGAAAGATAATTTAATCAAGAATGTAATGCAACAAAGTTTATTCAATTATCTATACTGTATTCTATGAAAAGTTATAGCCAAATAACCAGAAAAACGAAGCACAACTTGCTTAGGTTGATATCAGGTAGCTTTCCTTCATCTGATTGTAGCCAATGAGCATGAGTGTTTAGAGAGCCAATCAGGTGTCATCTTGTTTTGGCAATGAGCCAATCGGATCATAGTAGGATTCAGTTATTGATGTCATGTATTGAAGATGAGAGCAGGACATTTGTCAGTGTGTTATGTGATCGCTATCAAGTTGATTGGGTTTTTTCCCCTTTCATTTAGTGAGCTTGTAAAACCTAATAAAATTAAAGTAATGGTGCAAAGAGTTGACTGGGTGCCCAGAAAGCGATGTAAAATAGAATTATTAAGTGAACAAGGCTACAGTTATAAAGAAATTAGAATACAAATTGGTGGAAACTTAACTAAAAGTGGCATTTCTACTATACACTTTCCCCAAAAGGCTTCCACAATTTTGGCCACTACTGTAGTTTAGGGATTATACCATACTTCCCTTTCTAGCATCCTTTGAAAGTGTAGATTAAGAACAGGGTAGGAAACATTGGATATCATCAGCATTGTAGCCTTCTTTTTCCAAGTAGACAGCTTTCATGAGAAATAGGTTGAGCTAAAGAAGAGTAACTCTCCCCAAATCCATTCCTATGGCTGTGAATAGGGTGGCACTCAACTCTGCTCAGTCCATTTCAACATCTTACCAATGGACACAATGGGTCTTGTCTACAGCCTTAAATATTGCAATGTTTAGCTATAGCAATGAGATAGAAAAGCAAAAACATAATCTAATCTATTTTAAATGTGCATATCAGGTCAAAGATGTTTGCTATGAAGTCATTAGGACAATAAAAGGAAGCCTCCCTTTTGCCCTGGAACCACAGTCAGAGGGAAGAAACCAGTGGAGAAAAATGCATCCTATTAGGATACATTTATTTATATATAAGGATAATAACTATAACTGGAACCGCATCTACATGGAGGGAAGTGTGCAGTGGGGTGCCCCAGGGCTCTGTTCTGGGCCCAGTGCTCTTCAACATCTTCATCAACGATTTGGACGAGGGGATAGATGGGGAACTCATCAAATTGCGGATGACACCAAGCTGGCAGGAATAGCCAACACTCCAGAAGACAGGCTTAAGATACAGGAGGATCTGGACAGACTTGAACACTGGGCGTTATCTAACAAAATTAAATTCAATGGTGAAAAAAGTAAGGTTCTACATTTAGGCAAGAAAAACCAAATGTACAGGTATAGTATAGGGGGTACCTTGCTCAATAGTAGTAACTGTGAGAGGGATCTCGGAGCCCTAGTGGACAATCACTTAAATATGAGCCAGCAGTGTGCTGCAGCTGCCAAAAAAGCCAACACAGTGCTGGGCTGCATTAACAGAGGATATAATCAAGATCATGTGAATTATTAATACCACTTTACAATGCCTTGGTAAGGCCACACTTGGAATACTGCATCCAGTTTTGGTTACCACGATGTAAAAAAGATGTTGAGACTCTAGAAAGAGTGCAGAGAAGGGCAACAAAGATGATTAGGGGACAGGAGGCTAAAACATATAAGGAACGGTTGCTGGAATTGGGTATGTCTAGTTTAATGAAGAGAAGGACGAGGGGGGACATGATAGCAGTATTCCAATATCTCAGGGGTTGCCACAAAGAAGAGGGAGTCAAGCTATTCTCCAAGGCGCCTGAGGGCAGGACAAGAAGCAACAGATGGAAACTAGTCAAGGAGAGAAGCAAACTGAAACTGAGGAGAAACTTCCTGACAGTTAGAACAATTAACCAGTGGAACAACCTGCCTCCAGAAGCGGTGAATGCTCCAACACTGGAAGTTTTTAAGAAGAGACTGGACAGCCATTTGTCCGAAATGGTGTAGGGTTTCCTGCCTGAGCAGGGGGTTGGACTCGATGATCTCCAAGGTCCCTTCCAACTTGTTATTGTTATTGTTGTTGTTGTTGTTATTATTATTATCATTAACAACAACAACAACAACAACAACAACAACAACAACAAAGCTAGTGAGCCTAAAAGCCATAGTCTTGGAGGAAACCCTTGAAAATCCTACCTGGGAGATAACTAGGTTTAGGAAAATAGTTAATATGCAAAAACTGTGTTTATGAGCCATCTACTTCCACCAACTAATGACTCCTTAAGAAATATCAAAATAAATCAATTTGCAGGAGGTAAGAACTGGTTCACTGCCTTTATTTCTCATTCAATTTCCTTCTTCCTTAGCATTTGAGGTGTGTGCTGGTCTCTTCACATGCCAGAGCTGTTCCTTGGTTCTTATTTGAAGTTTCTTTTGTACATTATGAAAGCTAAGAGGTCTCTGGTATTGCCCCTTACAATCATATCCAATCCTTTTCCTATCTAGATTCCTGTGATGTTCACACATATACTTTTCACAGATGAAAAAGTGATCAACATTCCATTTGGGAAATTCCCACCATTTTCTCTGTCTGTGTTTCCCAAGCATTTTTCTCCCTTTTCATATGTCAGTTACTTCTTCTATTATCTTCCATAATTATGCACCAAGGTCATGGAGCAAATCTTCCTAAGTCTATTCAAGTAATAGCACTAATTTCAGTTTAAAAGCAGAGACAGACAGATTTGGTCTCTGATCTTTCATGCATGTTTATCTGTATATATTCTAAATCAAGTAATGTTTATTCTGGCTGTTTTACACATAGCAAAAAATCAGTATTAGGCAGACTTTATGTCGCATGATTCACCCTTTACTTTTGCATGGTAATGGAAGTAAGTGTCCACATAGACAGGCCCCATACTGGTAATGTTTGACACAGAGTTGTTTTACAATTTTCTTCCACCTGGTCTCAAATATTGCCATTTCTATGTTGAGGGATCCAAGATTAGTATAATCCTCAGTTTTTCTTAATCAGAATTTTACATAGTTTTAAATTCTGACCTACAGTGGCAATAAATGACAGATTCTTCCAATTATTATGACTCTATTAAGACTATCAATTCCAATTCGCTTAGCAAGATTGGAGTGTTAAGAAATCATTCCTCACTTTACCCACATAAACCAACTTCTGTGTTCTACAATACAGGGTACACATGCCAAGCAGCCAAATGTGGATAAAATGGAGAGGTTTGGAAGAGTCAAGAATAGTAACGGGTAACTAAATTAAACATATCCATGGAGCTTTCCAAGTGCAAAGTACATTAAAACACACATTCCTATTAGTTAAATGCTGGACTTTTATTTACGTTAGACTTTGATAATAATCAGGGGACAAGAGAAAGCACTGAAGGTCATAGAATGGAAGGAGTTTCTTAACCTGAACATGTGACTGTGATCCTCTACCTAGATTGGTTATTTAAATGCCACTGAATTCAATGGACTTTAACCAAACCAACCAAATCAAAACAGCGTCTCATTCCAGCGTTTAACTGAAAAGAGCCAATGCACAGACCTAATGCACTGAAGCCCCCAGAAATCAATATCTGATAAACATCTTGTGAGAGAAAATCTAGAAAAACTCAGCAATTGTTAAGAAACAATATGGGCATGAAATTATTTCAATGTCCAGAAGAGAACAGATCCTGAACTCAATTGTTTATTTTCTTGATCCAAGCGAGACTATCGCTTCTTTCATTGGATGCTGTGATAAGTTGGAAAATTTGCCACTTTTACAGTAATGGGCTAGTAGTCTGCACTGTTAAGTGATAGTTTGGAGGTGCTGAAAAGAGATACAAGAGAATTCATATGATGAGGCCAGAAGTGTACAGACTCTTTATCATTTGCACGCAGCATTGTTTCTGTGGCATGGTTTCAAGCAGCCAGCCTTGGAACAGCACAATTCTCTTCGTTGAGGGGCCCAGTTGTTATTGTGAACTGATTAATGCAATTCCACTTTCAAAGTTTTCTGAACAGAGTGTACAACCTCCCAGAAAATGTTTATATAATGCATATATGCACCTCGAAACAGACATATTTTGTATTGTGCTTCATCAGAAAAAGAGCTATATGCATAGTAGTGTAAATAATAATAAATCTTAATTGCAATACTTTATCATAGAAACAATTTAAATATCTTTAAATATCTCAGCAAGTTAAATATCTCCAAATTCTATAGATTTTAATAGAAGGGGTTAAGTATCCCAGAGTTATGATGCAATAGTCAAGTTTAGCCAAGCACTATGAAATTCAGAAATCAAGTTGCTGGATTTTGATTGCAACTCCCTGATTTTTAAAGCAAAGAATGGAGAGGAGGAAATAATACCCAACTCCTAGTATTACCACCGCGTCTGCGCCTCGTAGGAGCAGCCTACGCTCATCGCTGCTGCGACATCAGTATCCCTCAAGTCATAGCTACTCAGACCTTTCCACCTGACCTGATCCTACAGATGTGGGCCCGGGGAAAGAAAAACCAAATGCGCGGGTGTTAAGAAAGTTGAAGTTGCGCTAAAAGAGTGGAGGGCAAAGAAACTTACAGGAGCGCCTCCGCGCGTGTCTCGCTGGGCGAGGAGATGGCCGCGGTGGTACACCTACGGACCGGTGGAGCTTTCCCTCTTCTCGTTTAGTGTGGTATCTCTGTCCTCTACAAGTCCTTCTCTTCGCCTTCTGAGCTTGCTGGTGCTACTATTGCTAGAAGGCGGAGGCTCAACTCAACCCAGTCCCCTGGGTAACTCGAAGGGAGTGTCATGAGGCTTGGATTTGTCCGGTGTTAGTTCTGGATTTATAGCAAAGGACGTTGCCCAGCTTGTTTCCCATCTAGCTCACTCCACCCGCCCCATTCCCTCCTGGGAGACCCCCTTCTGTCCATCTCGCTTTCTTCCCCCGCCCCGCCGCCCCTCCCAGCGCGTGATTCAGCCTGCCTTCCAACCTCCACGATCCCCTGCCCCGCCCCCGGAGTCCACCAGGCTCCTGTAATGAAATCGCTGCGTCGACGGACACGCGTGTGCCCCAGCTTCGCCTGCTCAGCGCCTGAAGCCAAGGTATCCAGCACCGCGCTTCCCTCCGCTTCCCTCGCTTCCCTGCCTCTTCAGAACGCAGAAGAAGGAGATCAAGGAAATCGGGAACGATTCCCTCGGTTCTCGAAGTGGTCCTTTGCAAAGTTTTGCGTTCTTCGACCGGTGGGAAAACTGAAGTTTCAGTGTTCTTTTGCGCTTTCCTCCTTTGATAAAATGCCTGGATCTCCAAAGCCGCCCCCTCCCCCGCCAGAAAGCGAACAGCTTGTTCATATTTTCGGGGGCCTCTGAGGGGTCCTCATGGGAGCAATTTCTTAAGGCACAGCTCAGTATGGTCTGGGGCTGGGCGTTGCATCCGGAGTGTGTGAATTGCAGAGAATTTCACACAGTTCCCTTCACTGATTTCCGAAATTCTCACATTGTATGTATGCACGTGCCTCTGTGTTTTGTGGGAGTTGGATGGGGATATACCGTGTTCAAAACTTTTCTTCATAGTTCTCAAACCTGGGCTCCATAAAGTCTAGATGTCTGGGATTTAAACAACCCATTCACTGCTGTTGGCAGTGAATCAATCAATATAAAGGGTTTGTGACACTGTATGCAAAAGATCTGGGGGATACCGGATGGCTTTCCCTCTCTCAACATCATCTTCAAATCAAATGCAAATAGCAGACAAGTGGGCCAAAGGTACAATTTAACTGGACATTTCTTTTGATAGGTCAGTTTACTTCTGTTTTGCACTTTGGAGGGATTTCGTTTTGGATTTGAGCCTAGACTAAACCACACAGTGCCTTGCTCCACTGCAAGCATGCCTTATCCTTCATTTTAAGAATCCAGGTTCAACAAACATCTGCAAATATTCCACTGCAGAATCATTCATAAGATGGGTTTTTGTGCTGCATTGCAAAGTGATGTTTCTGCCCTTCATTTTTTTAAGTCGCTGTATGGGGGGCAATGGACCCTGCGTTGATGAGTGTAGGGAAGGTATCTAAAAAAATGGCACTTCTTTTATCTCTCCCATTGGTCTTGCCATGGTACACCCTGGTCCTTTGCTACTCTGTCTGCTCCTTGGCCTGCCCATGGCTGTACAGTCAAGTAGAGCTCTTCCTGCCAGGGAAGTTCATGTTTTGGACATCTTTTTATTCTCTTTTTGGAAAAAGGGCAAATGACACACAGCCAACTATTCATTGTTTCTGTGAAACACCAAAACCTCGGGTGCCCTTACCCCTTACCCATACTTGGACCTTTGGAGCTTTTCTCATCTGTTTGTTTTGGATTCTCCTTTCTCAGCCCTCTTATCTTGGGTTCAGCTTCAGGCACCTAGTTGTTGTTGTGCCCTACCCTTGGCTTGGATTTTTTTTTAAAAGCACACTGGGAGAATCTGGGGTTTAATCTGGAGAACATCAGCTCTCATATCAATCACAAATCAGTCTGTGGGGTAAAATCCTGGAGTGGAGACATGACTGTAAAGAAAAGTAGAGCTGCTTGCACTGTGGAACAGAAGGTGGGCAAAACTTCCTCATAGATGGCAGTTAGCTATTATCACAGAAATGGGGAAGCAACAATGTACAGATAGTTCTCAACGTACGACCACAATGGAACCCAAAATTTCTGTTGCTAAGTGAAACATTTTTTTTACGATTTTATTTAGTTTTATTCATTTATAACATAAAATGTGAAAGTACAAAAGCAAATAGTAGGGGACAACAGTAGAAAAAGGGAAAACAAAAAAGGTGTGAAGAAAGAGGGGGGGGGAGAAACAAAAGGCATTGACTTCCAACTCTCTCTCTGTTGCAGTAAAATCAGACATTAAAATCAAATCTCAACTTTTTACATTTCTATACTAGTATGCACCTGCCATTTCTGTATCGGCAAATCAGTCTATTTGGTAAAACCCAAAATCATGATATCATTTTTTCCCCACCTCAAGCTAAGTGAAACATTTGTTAAGTGCCCCATTTTACGACCTTTCTTGCCACAATTATTAAGTGAATCATTGTAGTTGTTAAGTTAGTGACATGGTTGTTAAGTGAATCTGCCTTCCCCATTGACTTCGCTTGTCAGAAAGCCGCAAAAGGAGATCACGTGACCCCAGGGAAGCTGCAATGGTCATAAGGGTGAAAAACAGTGATAAGTCACTTTTTTCAGTGCTGTTGTAACTTTGAATGGTCACTAAATGAACTGTTGTAAATCGAGGACTGTCTAGTCTTTTGTCAACTGCCCTCCCCTCCCCTTCACACAATACCTTGAGGGTTAGTATATGAGTTGTAGCTTCCTCTCCTACAAAGTTGCATAGTCTGTAGCCTTGTAAAATTCACCTCGAGTTGCAGAGGTATCTGTTCAAAGAGATCATGCCCAATGCACCAGTCTTCACCTAGAAAGAGAGTTGCTGGTTGCTGGAGTAGCTTGATTTCCTTGGCCTACCAATGCACACCAGCCTTACTAGCTGTGGTCCATGAGAAGCCTAGAGTGAGAAGACAGCCACCTCTGGAAAGTGTCAAAAACATGACAAAAGTGCACAACCTCTATTGAAATCCTTTTGTAATAGCATATAAGACTGAGTAGTTGACACTAACTGGAAAGTAGTGGATAGGGTTCACAGTAATTGGATAGTACATGAATGGATACATTGAAAAATGGATTTCTGGGACTGATGGAGTTAAGAAACAATACCATTGGACCCTGGAGTATGAAATATGAGCACATATAATAGTTATGTGTAAATGGAGAAAAGGATGTTCTTGCAGCATTTAAAGCTCAACCAGGCAATGACAGAGGATAGAGAAGAGAAGATAATGGTATTATCCATACCAAAGATCAGTGGCCCGCAATCTTAGGGACCGGTTCTGTGGAGAAAGGTTTTTCCATGGACTGAAGGAAGTGTGGTTTTGCATGCTGCCTGCATCCCATGGATGAGGCTTCGCTTGTTTGCATGGCCCTGTTGCTGGCATGCCTCAGACTGATGCTGGTCCATGGGCCGGGGAATGGGGACCCTGCCATAGAGAAATGGTAAAGGCATTCTTTTTAGTTTGAGCATGCAACTTTGGCTATTCATGAAACGAGCAATGTTATGATGTGGAAAATTGGCACTAGTATATGTGTATGCGTATATTCATATTTATTCTAAATGCAAGAATAAATGCATTGAGATCTTAAACAAGCAGTTGACTGGACATTAAAACAAAGCTGTTTTTTTTTTTTTTAATTGTGCACTGCTTATGCAACAGTCAGAGATGCTAGAATTGTGACTGTCCAGGGAGAAGAGTTGCCAATGAAGAAGGACCAATCAAAATCTTTGCGGTGATGTGGTAGATGATAAAAATGATAGAAATAGATAATAAAAGAGTGAAGGTTTGATGTTGAGCCAGCAAGACGAGAGGGACATGATTTATCAGCAGTAGTGGAAGTAAGGAAAGCATGAGAGATTTACAAGTGGATCTGCCCTGGATGACAAATAGAACTTGAGAAAACTTATATCTCAGTTGGGGAAGGGTTGATGTGTGTCCTGACTAGCGGGGATGTCATAAAGGTTTTTTACCTTCCAATAGTTTAACCAGCTAAATTGAACCATCCTTTTGAAAACTACTCCAGCAATGCATTATTACAAATGAGAATGCAAAGCAGAATATAGTTCTTTAAAATTTTCATTTATTTAAATCTCATGATGTAATTTACCAGTGAAAGAAAAGTACATAGGAGAAAACATAATAAAAATAATGGTCAAAATATAATATATGTGTACCTTTGGCAAAGCGTAACCTGCCGAAAAAGTGTTTGTTTACAAACATTCATATCTAAGAATTATGGATTAAAACAATACATCTTCCATCTTCTGAACTCCAACTCTTAAACTGCAACACTGTATTGAAACTGAACTTTGTGTAGAAAAAAACATACATTGAGAGATAGTATTTCTTTATTGCTTATTTAATGCAATTGTCAAAGTTCAAGCTGAACACCAAAATAAATATTATAATTTAAACAAATTATTGTAGGGTGATATGGTCTAAATCTAAATAGTAGCTACAATATCTACTATAATGTGTAAATAAAATACAAAGAGAAAATGAGAAAATATTGTAGAAAAATATAGAGTTGCACTAAAAAAACAACAATAAGAATCTTAGGGGAGATCCCACAGTCTGTATTGAGAATACTACTGGAATATTAAAATCACAACATGCTATGACATGGCTTGAACATCAATCTTGTCTCCCTCACTTTTTCATCTGTCTTTTACATTTTTAAATTTTTGCTTGGTGACAAGTATTTGAAAACTCAGTAATGTGAAAGTTATTTGTAAACCTTCAGTCAATGTAATACAGATGTTGTCTTTGGAACGGATCATATAATTAAATAGAAAAAAAAATCCCTAAATGAATATATTCATTCAACCCTAGTTCTAGATTTAGGGGGGAAAACCCCCCTCTTCAGATGTTGTTTCAGTATCATTGGTATTACTAATCATGGGTGATCCTAACTGTAATGATGCCAAGATAAAGACACAAGCATTGACACGCAAACCACTGCTCTTTTGCATTTAATACATAAGGGGAAGATATATGATAGAGAGAGAGAGATACTTAAAAGACATCTGATTGGTCCCCATTCGAGGCTATATTAGATAAAGTTTCTTTAATGAACACTAAAATTATTTCTAAACTTAATAATTATGATGATGGTGGTGGTTGTGGCGATGATAGATGGCTGCTATTATGCACTTGCAAGTGCACCTTTTCAGCTTCCTCTTAATTTTGAAACAGGAGTGACATATGTTTCTCAGCAGCTGTTCATGTATATTCAATGGAGAATGGTCTGGCAGTTGTGTGCTTGCACATCTGTTTACGTTAAGTTAGAAATTCAAAGGCATTCAGAATGACTTCCAAAGAGCATTAGGAGAGTAGGGTTTTTTGTTCACCTGAACAGTATACACACTACTTCAAGTCATAACTGTAGGTATTGTTGGTCTAATCTGCCTATTAATTTAAAGCACTATTATACTCTATTCTTCAAAGCGAACATTATGTTGCTCCAGAAAGCCAGGCTAAATTAAGGATATCTTTTCACATGATGAATTCCAGAAAGCAGAATTTTCTGGTTTGTGCACTATACACAATCATATGCAATATAAGGCTGGCGTAATATTCAAATGTTTGAAAAATAGCATCTTATACAAAAAGATACTAATTCGACTAGAATTATACAAAAAGACTTTCCTCTTCTTTAAAGTATGTCAGTACTGTAAGCTTCATCTTTGTAATGATTTAATTAGCTCTGTGCAATAGTAATTTGTATTTATTGAAGGAGAAAATATTTATCCAAAGCTGCAGATGTGGTTGAATTTCTTGTTAGCGATATCACTGGTATGAAAAAGGAATGTGCTAACAATCTTTTTCTTTACTGTCTCTGCATAATCAGCACTTTCTGACTAAAGTCATGTTGGGTGCATGTAGGAGAGAGGGAAAAGGAGGATGTATCAAAATCCACATGTCTGGAATTTTTGCCTGTCATTAAGCTGTGGGAGAGCTTGTCAGATGGTTTATCTATTCTTAACTGTAGCTGAATGTCTATGGAGATTCTCAGTCATGCAGGTCATGGTTGTCCCAAAGGTGCTTTTTCAAAAGGCAACTGGACTTTCTTTGTTTTTCCTTGAAGATGTTTCACTTCTCATCCAAGAATCTTCAGTTCTCCAGAATTTCTCCAGAACTGAAGAAGCTTCTTGGATGAGAAGTGAAACATCTTCAAGGAAAAACAAAGAAAGTCCAGTTGCCTTTTGAAAAAGCACCTTTGGGATTAGCTGTACAGGTAATCCCTGAGTTATGAGCATTCATTTAACGCTCGTTCGAAGTTACGTGATGAGCGTCCCCTAGTGTTTACGAGCAAGTGCCAAAATTATGACTATTGCAGCACCACGGCAGTCGTTCGCCCTTACGAGCGACTTCAGTGGCACTGCAACATTCACCCTATTCCCTCCCCTCACAACTGCTTCCCCCTCCCTTCCTGCCACGCCGGACTCACTTACCTTGCAAAAATCCTCTCTGCTGCGGTTTCTTTCCCTTTGAGGGAGAGGAGAGTCGGCTTGGAAATGTTTTTTGCTCCAAGAATGGAAGTTTCTGGAATCCGTGCAAATGTTTGAAGTTGTGCCAAATCACAGACCTCAGAAACTTTCATTCTCTATGCGAAAGGTGCCTGTCTCCTGCTCCTGCCCCCAACTCCTTTCTGCCTGATGGCAAGACTGAAGCCTTCAACTGAGGGAGAAGACCAGGCTCCTCGCATCCATGTCCAGCCCACCAGAGCTCGCTGCGCTGGGGAGGGGAAAGTGACCCTGTTGTCCCCGGAGCCTCGGAGGCCTCCTCCAAGTGGCCCAGAACGGAGGCCGGGGGAGGCTTCTGCATGACTCCAGAGGTTGGATCCAGCCCTTGAAGGACTGCTCCAAGCTGCTGTCACCCGGAATGCAGCTTTCAAGGGCCTGATCCAAGCCTCAGAGGGAACTTACAAGCCATTTGCACCAGGAAACAGCATGCCTCTGGAAGTTGGATCCAGCCCTCAAGAGGATTGCTCCAAGCTGCTGCCACCCAGAACGGAGCTTTCAAGGGACTGATCCAAGCCTCGGAGGGGTCTTCCTAGCCTTTTGCACCAGGAACGGAGATTGGGGGAAGCTTCTGCATGCCTCTGTTCCGGAGGCGGCGGCCATGTGGCTCTGGAGTTGGGGGAAAGCAGGAGGCAAGCACCACAAACAGCACAAGAATTCAGGCACCCATTCTCTGTGAAAGTGGATTGGTGCCTGAACTCGCGTGATGTTACAGCACCCAGGGGCTTCCATCAACTCTCCTGTCCCTCAAAAGCAGAAACCACGGCAAAGACAGATCTTTTCAAGGTAAGTGAGTCTGGTGCGGCAAGAATGAAGGGGGAAGCATGAGATATCTTAGTGGGTCGGGGAGGCCTTGGGGGCCTGTTCCATCACTAGGCCCTCCATGGGCTTTCCTACCCTGAGATACCTCATGTGCACTTAACGAGCCGCACGCGTTTTAATGAGCAAGGGAGTGATCTCGTTCGAAGTACGAGATTCACTCTATGAGTTTTCGAGTTATGAGTGAAATGTGCAGGCTCCATTACACTCATAACTCGAGGACTACCTGTAGTTGTTAATTCCAATTCAATACTACCACTAGGTCTATAACATATTGCTATCAATTTTTAACAGCTGTTTGAAGTGGAAGTGAGTCCAATGCAATAAAATAATGGTTTCTGGCTAAGACGATTTAATACCTCAGGCAGAAAATTCAAACCCAAACAATATGAGGCACAGTTAATTCTCTTGAATTGGTGTTTGTTGAATTAAAGAACAATGGAAGGAATGTCCTTCTGAGTCAGATCTTTCTGCCTCCCATTCTAGTTGTCAGTGTCTGTCTCCTTCCATGTTTGTTATCTTGTTTTAGGTTTTCAAGAATGGGTTTCTCTGTGATTTTGAGTAGTACTAAATCATTTTGCATATCCAGTTAATTCATGGATACATTTTGTGAAATGTTTTTATTTGTTACTGAAAAATGCACAGTGCTTCTTTTATCTGATAAGAAGCAATAATTATCAGTGAACAGGAATAGATAGCTACATAAATTGAATGAATGAATGAATGAAAGAAAGAAAGAATTAATAAATAAGACATTGTATATCCAATGACTAGAATAAAAGAGCTGTTAAAAAGAAGGGAATGTGTGGTAGTTCAAATGACTGGAATCATTGCTGTTAAAAAGCATGGATACCTTGAAAGATTAGCAGTTGCTTGGTATTAGTAACTTACCTGCTAAAGCTAATCTTTTGTATAACATCTAAACTGAACTCTCCTCTCTTGTTTCATTTCAAATCTGCTTCGTTATTTTCATCCAGTGTTGCTTCTCCTTTCTTTCCCTGCTATCCACCCTTTCCTTACCTCACTTTCCTTCATCTCCTTTGCTGAAGGAGGGAGGGGTACTGGTATATATATTTCTATGTGAGAGAATGAGTTGTGTATGAGAAAAGAGTTATCTCATGCAGATGGAGGGTTAATTTTGTATACAAACACATGCTTACATGCTTATACCTTTAGTAGATTGTCAAATGGAACATCTAATGGAGTGAAGAATCATAACTAAACAGTGATGTTCCTGCATGTTTCCTTCTAAATTTTAAGAAACATTTAAAAATATAATAGGAATTATGGTAAGGAGAGAAGTAAGTGATAATGTTCTTTCTAATGTTGCTCTTTCCCTTTTATGCTCCATATTCAGAGTGTAACATGACCTTAAATATTCTTACTACAGCTTGTGTCTGGATTCTTCCACCTCCAACTGCTATTTAAACATTTTAAAGGAACCAGGCAACACCATCTGTGTGGTAAACATAATGTGCACAGGTTTGATCTAGAGTGCTCAATCTTAAATCATCATTGTCTGGCCTTTGGTCAGCCTTAATTTTTTATATTTTTATATTTATATTTTTATCTATAAAATAAGAATACTATATGAATGTCATAATATGCCATGGTTGTTTCAAATATTGGCTTATAATGCTTTACTTTTCTTTAAAAAAATTACAGATGAATCTAAAGTCATAGACACATTTTTTCACAATGTACTTCTATGTAAGACCCAGAGATTATGTTCATATGAATGTTTATTCATATGAATTTAACCATGATTCATGGAATGTATGCTGTTTCCTAGATATGCATAACACACTGGACCATAAACTCCCCAAATTATACGGGCTAATGTAACATCCTGGATTAAAATGTTGCTAGAATGAGGTGGCTGGATGGAGTCACTGAAGCAGTAGGCGTGAGCTTAAATGGACTCCAGAAGATGGTAGAGGACAGGAAGGCCTGGAGGAACGTTGTCCATGGGGTCGCGATGGGTCGGACACGACTTCGCAACTAACAACAACAACAACAATTTGTAGTTCAATTATGCATATATGAATAATACTGACCTTAAGAATTATCAGGATAGGTTTTAAAAACCTGTTTTTCACTGAGTGGATCCAGAATAATATGAACCTAAGGATTTTTTGTATGCACACAACGAGACAGGATCCCTATGCATTTTATTAAGACTAAGAATGGGTGAGTTGAAATCATAATTCTTTCACATTTATTTTAAGAATATAGGAAGCTTTTTTTTTTTTTTTACTAAGTAACACTGTTTGTCCTTCTAGTCCACTGTGGTCAGATTCAGTGATCAGCATTGAAAGAAATCCTTATTCCCGAATCTGGAATCTCTTTAATATAAACCAAGTGTTCTGTTACTATTCTTGATGCCTTAGTAATTTGGCATAAAGAAAGTTAAACAGTTTTCTCAAACAGATATTCCTCTTTGTTAAGAACCATAAGATCAAAACTTTCATCAAATAGGTATTAAAAACACAAAGGGCACATTACGAACAAAGTTAGCATTTACATGTTCCATTTATTTGAATATATATTTCTGAAGTACACTTGCATTGTTTTCAATTAATTAATATGTTCTCTTATATTTTATTCTGAAGTGATTTTCTGATTATTATCTAAAGTATTTTTCCCAGTATTGGTATTATACAGAGTTGTTGATAATTTCTTCAACCTTTATTTTATCACATCTTGAAGATAGGAATAATTGCTATAATTGTTTCCTTGCACCTCACTGTGGTTGGTCTGGTTCACTCTGTTATTTTTCTGCTGAGGCTGAATTAAACAGGGCATCCGTTATTTGTAAATAAGACCGGGCTAAACTAATCCTAGATGAAAGTCTGTTGGGGAAACTGGAGTGACTGTCATTCTATCTCAAATCTGCCTTTTTTTGTCAAATTGCTTATTGAAACAATGATAGCCATACAAATAGATTTCTCAAAGTGCACTTTTATTTTCTTTCAGTGACCCCTAATATCCTCTTATCAAACTGATAAACAGCAATGTACGGTTAACTTGTTCTTCCCAACATTTTAGATGATAAGAAATTATACTATTCTTTTTTTTTTTTTTCTAAATATATTTTATTAGATTTTTATAGGGGTAAAAGGGTTACATCAGAGTGCTTAGGAACCACCGTGGAGGTGGGTATATTGAACATCCAAAAAAAAAAGAAAAACAATCACAAATATATAGCCCAAATCAATTCATTTAAAATTCCCTCTCTAATTCCCTCATTTAGTCTTGCATATTCAGATTAATACATTTCTATATAAGCTTCAAACAATCCTATCAAATATCACTCACATTTCAATTCTAAAGATCCAGGTCCTGTTTTTAAGCTTTACTAACTTACAATTACCATATTCCAATTGGCCTTAGATAGACATATTATTAACACTTCGGGTATCCTTTTTTTTTTACATAGTAATTATATCTAGAAATTATACTATTCTTTGATGGACAATTGTTTCTTTATGCAACTTTCCCTGTATTTCCTCACTTTAAATTTGGGATGTGCAACTTGCAATAATGGGTTTCTTCATATTCAGCGGTACACAGAAGTACGCCTTATTTTGCTACTTGTCAGCTTCCTAGAAGCATCTAGTGGTCCACCATGTGAGATAGAGGGCTGCCTAGAAGAGCCTAGGTCAGATCCAGAAAGGTTCTTCTCAAATTTCCAATGGGTTTTCTCTTGGGTAAGTGTGCAACGTATATACAAACATAAAGATGCATAGACATATTCATTGATTCATTCTCTGATTGAGTCATTGATTCAATTATAATATTTATATGGCTACCCTTCTCACAAAAGCGATTCTGGGCAGTGTACATTAAAAGAAATCTATAAAACAGTAATCTAAAATATAAATAAAAATATTATGATGCAAATACAGGGAGATAGCAACATATATTAACAGTAGAACCACCTCAGCAACTCACCAGATATAGAAATGTTGAAAAATATATAGGAGATATTTCTTGTTTAAAAATTTTCTTTGATATTAGAGATGGCTGCAGAGTATGGTATGGTTAAAAAAAGTTAATATGGGGATTATATTGTACATAAAAAGCATAAATCACATCATTGTGTCTACCATCTTGTAGTTTCTTTTACCATACTCTGCCATGAGGCGCAGTGATTAGAATATAGTATTGCAGGCAAACTCTACACACAGCATGGAGTTCGATACTGATGGGTTCAAGGTTGATTCAGCCTTCCATCCTTCTGAGATTGATAAAATGTGGATCCAGATTGTTAGGGCTAATATGCCGATACTCTAAACTGCTCAGAGAGTTCTGAAAAGCACTATGGAATGGTATATAAGTTGAAATGCTATTGCTAAATTGCTTCCTGTAATCTGCTTCCATTTCCTTTTGTTTTTATTTCCCTTCCTCTTACTTTTTTGTCAAAGTTGAAACAATAAGCTACTTGAAGCAAATTATATTGTACAGTAAAAAATATGGAAATGACAAAATGAAGTTGAGGAATATATCTCTATGAGGATATGGAAGCCATGCATGGGAATCTAATTTTTTTTAATAGTAGTTAATCTAATTCTGCTTTTGTTATATCTCACCATGAATATTGTGTCTGTTCTGGGCATGACATTTCAAAAAGTAGTCAACCTAGAGACAATTTGATAAAGAGCACCGTTGATAATCAGGAAACTGTAAACAAGTCCTAAAGGAGAAATTGAAGAAACTAGGATGAAAGGTGGAAATATGATAGCCCTCATCAAGTACCTGAAAATTTGTTATATTGAAAAGAGCCAGCACCACGTTTCTAACATCCCAGGATACAGAACATGGGATAATTATAAAATCTTGCAAGACTTAGGCTTTTTCGCAAGAGACTTCGTAATATTTCAGGGATAAAATCTTTGAAATTTCATGAGATGTGGTGTTTTCAGAAGGTTTCAGGTATTTTTAGTTTTGAGAGAAGGCATATATTGCAGAAGTTTGTACAAGGGTATCTGATGTCTGAAAAGGCTACAGAGAACATTTTGTTAAGAGCAAACTATTTTAAAATAATAGACACACTTTCTCTCCCCCCCAGGATCTTTGCTGTGCCTGCCCTAGAGTATGAATCATGCGTTTACAAGGTGCAAGTTTAAGATGGTCAGACATACTTCTTCTTACACTTTTTTAAATTGGAGAATAGACGGATGGCTATCAGAGATATTATATTTCTCTGGTAGCTTCCATATATGGTGATTTACTTTTAGCCTGGGGGGTCATTTTCTTGGAGTTCAGCATAAAAAAAAAATCTCTTTTAACTATTTTATCTGTTATTGTATTTTTAATTTAATGTTTTTGTTTGCATTCTATTCTTTTTATCTTTTATTGTATTTCTGTATTTTATATAAGCCATTTTGAAGCTGTTGTGAATGAGGGAGATAAATAAGAAAATAAATCACTTAGAGATGCAAATAACTCCATGTGCTAATCATTCCAATGTTTATTATATTATCTCCATCTGAGTGTGAACTAACAGGATAAGTCAACCTTAATAACAATAATGCTTTATTTATAAAAAAAATCATACACTATGAAATAATGTAAGAATATAAGTAAACTACAAAAATAGAATTCACTCTCCCACTAAGTGAAATTTGCATAATGTAGGAGCAAACTGAAGATTTTTTTCATTACTTTAGATACATTTTTGACTATTTCTTCCAAAGCTGATATAATAAGGACTATGAAGATAACTAAAATTACCATATTTTAAAAAAGATTATTTTAAAGCTCATTTCAGAGTACCTTTAAATATGTGTATGACATTATACATACATCTTTTCTGTGCTGTGAGAACTTAAACTGAATGTTATCCAATAAAATATGTAACAAAATTCTTGGCATATGCTTCTGTTTCAAGAGGAGTAATTTAGAGCCGCGATGTCGCCAAGGAAGGGGAGAACAGTGTGTGCTTAATGCTTTTCCCTGCTTGTCATTTTTCTATTGCATCTCCCTCAGCTGTTGCTTCTTGCTCAATTCAAGATTCACACTGATATAGCTGAAATCCTATGCACAATGGAGTTGGAGAGAAGAATGGAAACAGAGAAATGGCTGGGAGAAAATGCATTGTAGGCCCGTTCCATTCCATCTACCAGGTCTTTAATCCAGATCTCCCTGTCCATGAGTAATTTTACTATATAAGTCGTAGTCGTATTTAATTAAATCTCTATTCATCAAGTTGTTCTTTATCTTTAGTTTTCTTTTAGACCAAGAATTTGAAACAGACCATCTGTTTCTTAATCCATGCTGCGTTATTTATTTTCCTATTTTTGCCAAGTTAGAGTTGCTGTATCTACACTTGTCAATGACAAAAGGATGTGAAAGGGGAGATAGATAAATTTAAGGAATAATAGAAATACCAGATTAGAATATATACACTGTTCAATAATTAGTAGTCAGTTTGATGACTTATATTCATTTGTAAAAAATAGAAAATTATAAGCATTTGGATTGTATTTTATAAAACAGAGTCATATAAAATTCATAGAAATGTAAAAATATACAAAATAGTACTTGATGAAGATTATATTACTTAACCAGAAATTCAATTCCCAAACTAATAGATGATAGATCAGACTAGGGTAAATCTGGCACCCATATCAAACAGCTCAGGATGTGGTTTAGTTGCAGAGCAACTGAATATTGCTTAAAATATGTGACAGCCGATGTGCTATATGTGGCAGTGGGCATGGACCATATTCTTGGACATTTTGATAAGACGATTAATGATGTACCTTTGAACAGGGTCCCCAACCTTTGAGCTGTGGCCCACTAGTGGGCCATGAGGTGTTTGTAACCGGACCGTGGAAACAGCAGGCGAGCGCGCACGTGTGCACATGCATACACATCCTCACTTGTGCGAACAGCGGGTGCGTGTGTGCATACCCGTTCCATTTGTGTGAGCGACAGGCATATGTGCACACCACTCGTTCAAATGGAGCTGCGCATGTGCGCTTGCTGGGTGCTCACACAAATCATCCCCTCTCACCCCCCCTCCACCAGTCCACAAAGCCGGAAAGATTGGGGAACTTTGCCTTGGAATCATCAGTTTCTCCTTTTCTATCCATATCTTAGAATCACACTTTACTATATCTCCTCTGAGTGATAAACTGTAAAAATTAGAAAATTAAGCAATGTTAAGCTGAGGATCAAGAACTGTGGAGCTTAATATGCTTAGTACAGAACATGAAAAAAAAGTTAAACATGTTCATTTTCTAAAAGCATCTGGAGATTATTCTGTCTGTGTACTTGATTTAATGTGTTTAGCTGTTTTTTATGCTTCTTCCAGTTTTATACAGTTTCCAGAGTCCATTGGAATTAAGTGGCCACTAATTTAATAATAATAATTATAATAAAGTCAATAATAAATATATAATATTTATATATTTATAAATATATGTATTTAATATTTATTTTTTATTATAAATATATAATAAAAAAATCTATTAAACTTATCTAAGAAAAAGAGAGCCTTTGACTCAATTATGGCCAGCAAGTCCTACAATATTTTTTGCAGCATCTCAGGTGCAATAACAACAAGCTCAGAAAATTGTTTATATTGCTACATCGTCCAATTTGAGCATGTGGTAATCAGTTCTATAAATGTTCTATAAAAGATTTGGAAATCTTTTTTGAATATGAACTTGTATTTTAACTCTTTCATATGTATTTCTGTCAGAACTGACAATACCACACTCATAAAGAATGTCAATATCAGAATTTTCATTAAGAATTATTTTATTCCATGAAAGCTTCATCTTTTTCCCATTGCCAAATAGTTCTTATTGCTCAATACCGTTACTCTAAGCAGTTCATTTAAAGGATGCTGGACGTCCTACAAGATATTCCAAAGCATTGCGCCATAGCCTTGAATTTCTTTAAATCAACAACAGATGGTAGTGGTGGGGGTATTAATTCCTAAAATACTTCAGCTTTCTTTCAATGAGGACTCACTCCATGTTAATTTATGCAATGACCCAGATATACGTGCTTTTTTTTAGGGATAGGAGGCATTTTTTTGTGTTTAGTTTTCAATCTGCAGCTTTTAAACTTGCTAGAACTTTGGGAAGTCTTTGGACAGGTTCATCTTAAATTAACCATGAAAATTCAATTTCTCACCAGCTGCATGCATACTCCTTTGGAACATCTTGGAAACACTAGAAATCCTAAACGGTATTCTTTTATTTTATTTTTTTAAAAAGGAACAAATTGTGTAGTAAAGGTAGATTGCTACACAATCTGGCATGGTTAGCTTTTCTAACATACAGGGCCTAGGCAGCAAGAATACTGTATTTGGACTTTTCTTTTCTTTAGCGTGACTAGTCTTCTGGTTCACTGATTGCTTCATTCATTTTATATGGCACAATTATTCTGAAATTCTTTTACTTTAAGACTAATATTATCCTAACTGTGTGAATTTTATACTAAGTAGGATAGGAAGTGTATTAACACTGTTGAACTTTTGTGTTGGGGAAGACTCCTGGGAATACCAAAGAAATGGATGATTGAACAAATCAACCCACAGATCTCATGTGAGTCACAAGTGAATTCAAATTATTCTCTTTCAGAAACATTATATGAAGACCCAGCTCTCTTGAGAAAGCTCTAAAGCTGGGAAAGAGGAAAGAAGAAAAGAGGAAAAGAACAGCAGCAAAGTGGATAGAGCCAGCTACAGTGGGGATGAGTGCACATCTGGAAGATTTGAAATACCAGATTAAGGACAGATCATCATGGAGAAAATTCATCTATATTGTTGCTATGATTTGACAATGACTTGATGGTATATAATCAATAATCATTTTTTCTTAAGCTACATTTGTTTTTCTGAAGAATGACTAAGACTTTTGTTGGGCTACATGGAGACTTATTCCTCATGGCACGTTAGTTCTATTGTTAGAGCTGCTTCTTATCTAAGAAGAGTGTTTATCTGTCCAAGAGAATGCATATTTTAAATTCACATTCACTATGGGCTGGTACTGGCTATAAATATCCTAAGTACATTTTTCCAGCCAGTGTTTTCAACAATATTTCTTAGAGATGAGCAGGCTCTGGAAACTTCCACAGAAAATTAATAAAAATGTGATTATATCCTATTCTGTGCCAATTGTAAAACACCCCATATGGCCATTGACTTGTCAAGATGCTTACAACTAGAAAATTTAGCAGAGTTACTAAAACAAATAATTGGTTCCCCCCCCCGCCCCACAAATACTTGTGTTATCACCATGCTTTGCAATTTTGCAACTTCTCTTATCTCTCTATTACAAAGTATCATGGTTTTTAGCAAGACATATTGCCCTCTCTGTGTGCATTTCCGCCCCCAATATATCTTAAAGCAACTTCGCTATTTTGGTGCAAATTAAATGATACATACATGTATTTAGTATATACTCATAAACTTTATATGACAAGGTAATCAGACAGCCCAGTTTTTGGAGAGACATCTTAAGTATACTCCCAAATCAGGAACATTTTCCAGATTTCAAGATCCCAGCTGGCTGGTAGTAGCAACATTATTAGTAGTAGTAGGCTCAAATGAGTCATAATATGGATCATAATTCATTGTATATAGGAACAGTATATTGGGATTACAAAACTCCAATTAGCCACTAGTTTAGAGGAAAGACCTAGTTCTTTCTTAGTGTGTCTGTTTGCCATCATATAATGATCATTAAGATTTTTGCAACACAGATAAATTGTGAGCACTTTGGCACATTAATTAATAAATACATTTATACAGAGAGAGAGAGTTTGATATAGTGGTTAACGCATGAGGGTAGAAACTGGGAGACTGTGAGTTCTAGTCCTGCCTTAGGCATAAAGCCTAAGTGACTATGGGCCAGTCTCTTTCTCTCAACCTCTAGGAGGAAGAAGGCAAGGACAAATCATTGTCTAAAATGTTGCCAAAAATACCTGCAGGAATTTGTCCAAGCAGTTGCTAGGAGTTAGGATTAACTGAAAAACATATATTAATGTGTCCATTTTTTTTCTTGGAAATCTGATCAACTAGTATATGACTTTCAAACAAAGCAAGATGCAAAACAAGTTCATTCAATATATTCACCACATAAAGTAAAAGAATCTTCTATCAGTTGCTGTGATCCTCATTTAGTTATCCTGAAACTCTTAACACTGCTATGAAAATATAAGTAACTTCTAAGAGACAATGTAATTTCTTTTTTGGGTGGGGAGCATGGGGCAATAAAGTAGGAAAACAAAAATATATCATGGTCAGAATCTAGAATACTGTATAAGAATCCAATACCTTAATATTTTTTTTGTCATTTTTCCAGGATACCTACTTTCTCCAATTGGGATTGGTTTGACTTAGCTAGGGTACTTCTAGGGAAAAAAATACTTATAGTATTACATTACTGAAAAGTTCAGAGGAATTATAACGAGGTAAGGCTAACCCCTCTCCTTCTGTTTTTAGATAGATGTTAAAAATGAATTATCTTGGAGGGCTTTTCTTATATTTCTAACTGATGTCATCTTATTCTTTTTCCTTATTTTTTCCTTATTACACTTATCTTTCTTGTTATGTACTGTTTATTTGTTTTTAATGGTTTTGACAATGTTCCTACTCCATTAGTGTTGTAATTGTAATTGATTTTAATTTTTGATACATTGTGTAAGCTGCAGTAAAGTAGATATGTATTTGATCAATAAAATAATGAAGCAGTATTTCAATCTGGAAATAGCAAATCAGTGCCAATAGAATGTGATGTTTCTTTCTATTGATCATGGCTCGATGTAACTTTGGAATTGTAGGATACAATTTATATAAAATTATATTAAACAGGTAATTAATTTTCTGATGGTCTTTTTTCAGCAAATTTATAAGCTATGATGACCTACCTATAAGTCTCATAAAAGATATATCAATTCCCTAGCACAATTCAACACAGCTACAATATATCAATGAGTGCGAAAGAATATAATTTGAATAAATTGCCAATTCCTATGTTATCCGAAGTTTCATTTCTTCAAAGTATTGAAGTGAGAAGTCTGGATTGATTGATTTTATTCATGTTTTCTGAAAAACATGACTGGTTGCTAAATACGTTGCCAATGCCTTCCTCTGGTGTAAGAATCTAGTGAACCTCCAGCAGAACTATGTTCAGATTATATGTTTGACTCAAGTGAACCAAATCAATGATACAACTGGAACAAATTAACCTGTCATCTGTGTTGCCACTATCACTGCTTCTGTTCTTCCTGCTTCCTGCCTGATAAATATGATGATAATCCAGAGATATTCAAAGGCCAGATATTCATCAGCCAGTGTGAGTGATACATTTCATTGTGAATAGCTGGGCTACGAAGTGGTACATTAAAAACATACCCAGCATGAATTGTAGGGAATGATGTTCTTATGAGCAAACTAGATCAACTGGTTATCACTAAAGTTTTTTGAAAGCTCCTTCCTGCTTCCAACCTTGTTCCTATGACCATAGTAGCATCCAAAATGTATTTTGGACAAACTTCTTATGAGAGAACCTGTCCTTGCCCAAACAGTCTTGGTAACACTTACTTAAATTGCTTTTATATATGGATTTGAAAACATTTTTTGAAAAAACCATTTTCCATGGGAGGAAAAAACAAATAGCAAATTCTCATCCCACTCTCATAATGATACCATTATGCTATGTTCTTTGAACACTTATGAATGCCGCCATTAATAATACTGATCATTAAATTTGTTGCAATAGTTTTGTACCTTTTTCTATTCAGAATTAGTTTAATGATGATGCAAATTTGTGGCAATATTTTTTTATACCTTTTCCTGTTCAGAATTAGGTTAATGATGATGCAAAATAACATGAACAGATTCTTTGCTCAGTTTAAATGCTCTTGTCCATCCACAATAACATTTGGTTCATTGCACACCACTGCTTTGTTATTAACACTGCATTAAATGCAAAAGATGGCAGACAACCAAACTAAAAAGAAATTTTGGGAAGCTAAGTTAGACTGTGCTTTTCTGAGATGTTTCTATGGAGTTTAGGAGGCCTACAAAAAGCAAGATATAGAACTTTTTGTTCTTTATAAATCCATTCCAGGAAAGCGATAAGCTTCTAATTAAAACAGCTAGCAAAAACCTGTCTCTAAATAATGCCTTGCGCATGGAAAAAATTGGGCTTGCTGTAAGACAGGGATAAACACACACACATACACACAGACAAATACACATTTAATTTGTGTACTTCTTTAAAGGATCTTGAAAAAGAATGCCAGGCACTATTTGCAGTTGTATAGCTATCATTAAGCCCTCTTCTCTCACAATTTAAAATAGCATGTGAATGACCTAACAACTCTAATTTTACTCTTACAGCTATGACCTTATTTTGTTCTGGCCAATACTTTAAATCTTATTATCTAACTGTTTTGTGTTCTTTGAAATACTGAAACTTGCTTTCTTAAACTGTCACATTGCCATCCTTTAAAAATGTAATGTTTGCTTTGTAAATAAGCACAATATACATTTAATAAATAACATAAATTAATAGCCTTCCTTTTTCTCAGAAATATGTTTATATGTTTATTTGTTTCACCTAAACAATGAATTTCTCTGTCCAGATATTGGTTATTTATTAGCTAATTGCTGCCCTCTAAATACTCTGAAGAGAGGATATTTGATAGGATGATAATTAGATGATGGCAACCCTATTCCAAAATGGTGGCACAATGCCACAGTAGCTGCAGGTACAAATCTTTGTTTGGGAGAAATGCCAATTTAAGGCAGAATAAGCATCTTGCATTTGTCCATCCACATTTGTAACTGGACAGAACACCACATAAAACCCCTGATCAAGGTCTTCTCTAGGATGATAAGATTCATTTTGTTGTTCATCAGATGAATTCATGCTGGATTTTCATATTTTGCAACCTCCTCTCTTGTTCCTTTTGTAGTGATGCATTTCTTCCATGGTATATCTAAGTAGAATCATGATTTTATTGATTTCATTTTTTATCTTTTCAGTACAAACTTAAGGTAGCTTACATGGGGTGGGGTTTCTTTTGTAATTTTATTTCCACAATAATACCCTGTGAGGTAGGCCAGCTTGAGTAGAAATTATTCTCAATCACTTAGTGAGCTCCATGTTTGAGTAGGACAAACCAGGATCTTCACTGTCTCCTCTAACCTCACAGACCCTATATGACAGTGATTTTTCATTGAAGAATTTTCCAGTATTCTCCTAATTTTCCTTTTGCTCCCAACTGAATTTTTGTAAAGGCCTTAAAGATAAAAAGACGTAAAAATGTCTTTAATTTTTCCACCTTTATTTTTTTAATGACAAGATGGAGATTTATATGTTTTGGGTTGGATCTAATTACTCAAGTGGCAGCTGTTTTTGCATGGCTTCAATATTTTTGTCAAAGTTTTACTTCTCTCTACCTCTCCATCTTATCACTGAACATTGTGTTGCCTTTTCACACTTCAGGTGCTATGACAGCTGTGATAGCTGAACAAGTTAGGTATGCATTATTTTGACTCACATCTATCTATCTTTTAGATCTGCCAAATTCTGCTTCCAGAATTTACAACCAATGTGGGCAACAAAGTTACTGGCTAAGAAATCTGAAAATTATGTTTCCAAAACATCTGGAGAACAGCAGGTTAGGAAAATCTAATACAATGACTTTGTTAAATAAATATTTTGTTAATAACTCCTATGTAAGAGGAGGGAATTTCTGATTTTTTGCCACTTCAATGTCCTTAAAGAAGAATGGTATAGAAACAGAATTGCAAATATCTATAAATACATTTAAAATGAACAATTTGTTTTGCTTTTGACAGGCCTAGAAGGCAATTTGTTTATACTGTATCTACAGAGCAATCTGTCCGGTGATAGAGGATATTTATGAATCTTCATCAGTGGCTCACAAGGTCCTTCCTCCATTTGATGGAACCTTTCTGAGTGTTCAGAGAAAAAGAACTGTGATGGCTGTATGATGCAGTGGAGCCATGCCTTCTGAAGCCTATGTCTCCAATATGGCAGTGGTGGAGTTGCAGAATGGTTGCCCTTTATGTAGGAACGGATAGACTAAATGACCAGAAGGCTTGTTCTGCCACTGGGAGGCCTTGTCAACAATTGGGATTTTGAGTTGGGACATAGTCAATTCAAAGGGGCTTGGCTTATACAAACTATGTTTAGACAACTTGCGTGTATGACAAGGCAAAAGTAGAAGTAGATTGTGTTAACATTTTTTGTTCAGAATTCAGGCCTGGGCCTGGGACACAGGTGACAGTTGCTCCAGCTGATGACCTATTTTAGGATCTAAAAGAGGGAGTGAGCCTGCCCTCACTGTATTGAAATTTTTAGTAGTCTTCAGTATCATTTATCTTGGTATCTTTCTGGTTGGAAATTGGAGGTCCTGTGTTTCATTGGTTCCTCTCCTTCCCTAATGGGCATCTATAAACATATATTCTGATGTAGTAGATGAGCTACCTCAGTAAGAAACAGTGAAGCATTTTGGCTTTAAAGATTTTAAGAAATTGTGCTATTAACTGATTTTGAGATGTAATTAGAGGCGTATTTTGTAAATGCCAAATGGCTGGTGGCAATGAGCACAGCCACATTGAAAACTAGAATGAGATTAAACTATCCTGTTGTTATAAAATTATTTGATTATACATGTACATATAAATATATATTTAAAGAAATACTGCTGGCTTAAGGCAAACATTTTGCCTAGCAACTTTGCCTCTTACAGTAATGACTGCAAATAGAACAAAACTGAGCAGTTAATATCTGAGTTACAGTGATTTCATTGGATTCAAGAAACGAATATAGAAACCCTTTCCTTTTAGGTTTCCTTTGCTCCTTGTAAAATCTTTACTAAAATGTTTGAAGCAAAGTAAATGGGGCATTTTCACTCCAGATTGCAGGACACAGAGTAATTGCTTTAAATTACAGGGAAGCAAATTTCACTTGAATGTTAGCAGGGAAAACCCAACAGGCAGAACAGTTTCAGAAAAACCAACCATCAAAGCAAGTGGTGAACTCCCCCTTTTAAATGTTTTCAAGAGACACTTGATAAATATTTGTAAGGGATGTTTTAACTACAACGAGAAGGGATTGACTTGGTAATTCAATACAGAACAAGTACCATCTTGGTTATGGTACAGGTAGTCCTTGACTTACAATTATTCATTTAGTGATCATTCAAAGTTACAACGGCACTGAAAAAAGTGATTTATGACCAGTTTTCAGACTTACAACCATTGCAGATCCCCATGATCATGTGATCAAAATTCAGGCAGTTGGCAACTGGCATGTATTTACGACAGTTGCACTGTCCCAGGATCTTGTGATCACTCTTTGTAACCTTCCCAGATGGCTTCTGATAAGCAAAGTCAATGGGGGAAGCCAGATGACTATATCATTCACTTAATCACTTAACTGCAGTGATTCACTTAACAACTGTGGCAAAAATAGTTGTAAAATGGGGCAAAATTCACTTAACAACTGCCTTGCTTAGCAACAGAAAATTTGGACTCAGTTATGGTCATAAATTAAGGATTATCTGTAATAAGAGCTTCCAGAACAAATTCTTGAAAACAGATACCTGCTGGACTTTGCGCTGAGCTGTGTAATGGTGAACACAATGAAAGAAATTAATGATACATTCTGCAATATATAGCTTAAAGCATATTGTGGTTACCTTTTTCTAATGCTTAGATCACAGGGGTCCATTCTTAACTGGGATGATTATTGGATACATCATCGTGTTCATTGGCATTGCAGATTACAGGAGGGATCAATGAAATCATAGCTTCCACTTCTATTTTTCCACTGTTACATACATAACTAAAGACCTGTATCCCTTTGGGACTGTCCATACTAATTACAGGCAACTTTGTGTAGTAAAGGTAGATTGCTACACAATCTGGCATGAGGTAGTGCTCTCTTAATGACTGCCTTATTTAGTGACTTTTGGAAGTATGATGATGATGAAAAAAATAACTTTACAATTAATTTATGGCCTTTGCAGGTCAGTAAAGCAAAGGAAAACTGAAGTAAGATGTGATGTTCCACTTAATAACCACTTCACTTAACAACTGAGTTGCTAGTCCCAATTGTAATTGCTAAATTAGGACAGTAGAAGAAAAAAAGAGCATGAACTCCGGACAGTTCATTCACTTAACATAAAATGTCAGTTTATTTTAAAAGTGAAAGGTGAATGTCAGTCGTATTCCTTCATCGATTCACTGATTGCAAAACACCCAAATTTGTTCCTACCCTACAATCACTAAAGCACTCGCTTTTCTGTTGCATTTTCCTCTATTATTTTTTTTGTAGGATCAGATTCTTTTTCTTCCCTGAGTTTATTAGATAAAAGGAAATAAAGCTCCCTTACATTTGTTCCTAAGTGATCTGATGTTTCTCTTCCAAAACAGATTTTTTCTTTTTATTTAAATTGTTTTTATTAAAACAATCCATGTGTGTGTATATATGTGTATGTGTATATAAATATATGTAAGAATTATATGAATTATATGTGTACATACCTATTTAATATATTGAGATTTATACATATACTATAAATATGCATGTACCTTGCTAATTATCTTTAGATTCCAGCAGCTTCTAATTCACATTGAAAACTCCATGGAATACCTCAAAAATGGTTTTGAATGAATATGCATTTCCATACCGGCAAACACAATTAATGTACTTAAAGATTTTAAACAGATGTTCTTCATTAACAATGACATGTGAGAATATTACATATGCTGTAATCAGTGTTGAATACTGTACATTTAATACATAATATCCAAAAATACAAATTGGAAGGGAAAAAAATAAAAGTACAAAACAAACATAATATCCAAAAGGGATTTATAAAGTTAAAAAGTTCACATGACATATAATCTGCAATCTTTTCTAATGTTTATATCCTAATTAAAATGACACCTTTGAGGCAAGCTGTACCAGGAAATAATTGATTTAGATATTTTCAGCTAAAGATGCCTTTAGTTAGCTCTCTTCATGTTGAACTCAGGAGGATGAGGCAATTATTTGGGAATTCCTTCTCCTTTTAAACATTATACAAATTGTCTATTATCCAAATACTCTCATCCAAGTCTTAGTCACATGGAAATGGTATGTAGGCATTCATGCCACATTCAAGAATTAGAGATGAAACTGTAGATTTAAATAGAAAAAGTCACATGTAGACATAATAGTGATTAAATTGTTACAGCTTTGATAAAAACAGCAACAATTTGTTGATCTGATTTACCTTATCATCATGATTTAGGAAGACTAATATTTTAAAATCTAAATATAACATTATAAGTCATGAAATATGAAGTATTTTGTTTAATATTTTAACTTTTTCAGATATACTCAAGGAAGGCAACACTTTGCTGAGAAAGCATTCCAAGTATTTGTTTTTTTCTTTCTTTTCAGAATTAGAAAAGAAAGTGTTAGGTCTCCTTATCTAAAGCATGGTTTCAGAGTCACATTTCCTTACTTGTGGAGAACAAAGGAGACATATATTCATTTTTCCTTAATAAATAATCTTTTTTGTTTTAGACAGAGAGGGAGAAAACGGAACTGGGAATCAATAAAGCAGGCTGTGAGATGATAGGAGTCCTTTTTGATTAAATGCAATTATATTTGATGCTATGCATATACTAGTGTAATGTAATGTGAAGTAACATATGCTTTTTAATAACATTTGTTACTCTGGAAATGTGCTGTCAGAGTGCTTACAATTTAAGCATATGAAAATGGCTGATCAATTCAGGATGATATCTACATAAGGTCCTGGTTTAGGCATGTGCAGTAAGAAGACTCACAGTTCAAAAGCAGAACCCTACTACAAACCCTACTTTGTAAGAACTGATGCACACATGCTATGAGCAGCTAAACTCCTATCTGTGTCTTTAATATCCTATCCTTAATTTTAGCCACAATACAATTTGCTGATATTTTCTTTACAAAGTGTAAAATATTGTATTCAAAATAGCTTTAGAAACAACTATTGAATCTGGCATTATGTTTCTGCCCTTGAATCTTCTGGAGAAAAGAGATATATACTGCAAATAGTTTAAGTGTCAAAATAAAGTCTTCCTCAAGTCAAGCTCCATTCCTCCTGACTGCAAATAATCTAATTTACAAACCTAGGATTTCTCAGTGATTTATCATTTTTCGGAAGGAAACATGCTTAACTTTTTAAGAGCAGCCAAGTTTGACTAGATGTTACTTTAAGAATATGGGATTTTAAATCAACTTAGTCAGTTGGCAATGGCCTAGACTGTTAATTAAAAGACAAACTGCTGTACATAGTCACATAATTAGTGATTAAAAAATATTATTAACATGTAAATCATCCAATGAATGTTAATGGAGTGATATATTTTCATGTATCCAAGGTCCCTGGGCTATCTCCTATTTGGGTGTTACAAGACTGAGACTTATTTTCTTTCAATAAGGCTGATGTATTATTTTATTTCTCTGATTGGGTCAACCACAGTTTATTGAATAAGCCATAACTGGCTCAAATTTTTATAATGTGTTAACCTTTAAATTAATGGTATATGGTTTAGAATATATCAATTGATCTCAGATTATTCCCTGATTCCCTTTCTAGTAAATATACTTTTATTTTATTGAATCTACTCCACAAGAGTCCCATTAGTTTCACCACTACTGCCACTACAGTTATTATTAAGTTTATTTATATCCCATCCTTATTTTATAAACAACTCAAGGCAATGAACATATTAATATTCCTTCCTCATCCTGTTTTCCCCCACAATGAGAAGTTGTTGAGCTGAGAGACAGCGGTGGCCTGACTTGGAGATGTACTTTAGAAAATACAACTTCTTATCTAGCTTTATAAGAAATTAAAAGAAAATGTCAGTTACTGAATTGAGATTAGACATTATCCTTTGTTGTTAAACCATCTGGGATTACTTGTGGTCATCTAAAATTTAATTACGATAAAAGAAAGTTGAGAAATTGGGGGGGGGAAGCTATCCAAAGACACATTTTTGTTATGTTCAGAATAAAATAAAATAGTGCAACATTAATAAGGCAGTTTGATTTTGTTTTTCAAAATATTTCAAAGAGTGGACTTTGTAATTGGAGGGACAGTGCGAGATAATGAATGTGACATGCCCACATGTCATCTTTTCCCAAAAGTGTTAATATATTATTTATTGTAAAACTGTATCCAAAATTTCATTCATTCTTTCATCCTTCTGTCTGAATAAATTATCTCCCTTCCAATCTTTCTTATACTACTTATATTCATTTTTGTTAACCACATTATTTCCTTCCTATTTAGGTGGATTATCTGGTTATTGTAATAGCCTAGTGGAAAATAATCACCCAATTACTGAAGATTCAAAATTGTCTCTTTGACATTAGTGGTACTAGTGCCAACTTCATTTCTTCTTCTTTTTTGTTTGCATTTTCCATGGTGCTCACTCATCTACTAGTAACACTGTTGTAAGGAAGAAGTGTGGGAGTGTAAAAGAGGAGTCCTGTGCCACATGTCATCATATCATGGCAGAAAGCCCCACCAGTATGTTTGAAGGACTGCTATGTCTCATTTGGGATAGCCTTGCTTCTGCATTTTAAGATCTGAGTACATACGGGTATTTTTTTTTAAACCCAAATTCTTCCTCAGTAAGTATATTTCAGCTCAAATTAGACAAGTTATGAAAACAGAGTATGGCAAGTTTCAAATGGAAATCTCCAGATATAGTCCACAAAGCAGCAGTTGAAACACAGTGTAAATCAATGGCAATCTATTCATCTATTCATCCATCCTTAGACTTAGAATGAGCTTGCAATCCTAACTATGCTTTCTTGAAAATCAGCTTCCATGGTCATGATAAAAAAAAAGGAAGACTCAGTTCTGAGAAAGATTTTCATTAGCATTAGGTAAGCCCAGACCCTAACTGGAAGGCCAGATATCTAACAATGATAGGGTAATGTAATTTAGGGTAACTTTTTTATGACTACCACATTTTTGCCTTCTTTGAAAGGGCTCTAAAAAGTTTGTGTTCTACTTTGTGTAGGTAACATAATATTCCTTCCATTAACAAAAATTAGAGTGAAGAAAATGTCATTTAAATATGACCAGGTATAAAAATGTTCCAGCTAAGGAACTGTCATAAAACTGAACTCACTTTAGACAATATTTTGGTATACTCATTCCAACCATGTTAAATGGCAGCATCAAAGACAATATGTCTTATTTTAAAATTATACTGTCCAAAAGAACTTGAAAATTGAGAAAGATCTTATTCCATATGCATATGGATTTAATATCTTATTCAAGCTAAGGAAGCTATATAGAATTATTTTTAAAAAGATATCTATTGATGCTTCCAGTAAGAAATTATATGCAGGGAAATAAAAGTAGTTAATATGTGATGATGTACTTGCTGCTGGATAGAAAGTTACTGGCTAGTCAGTGATTTGAAGTGCTGAAACATCAGAAGACCTGGAAATTGGCAACTTACTCTGATTATATTCTCTTCTATCCATAGATATGCATGTGTTGAACCACTCAGACCTGGAAAAGACCACTAAATTGTGTATCCAATTAATATAATTTTATATTAACTGTGCTAAAACATTTACAGCCCTTAAATTTAACTATGCCAACAGCAATAATCAAAAGGAAATATCCCCAAATTCTACTGGCATAAAGTTCTTGGGTAATACATCAGATTACTTCAGTATTTGCTTTGGTGTCTCTTATATATATTTATAGAAAAAGAATTAGGTTCCTATTGTTTAGATACTGATGAGGATACAATGGTGCTTTTGTTACTAAATCAAGTTGCCCAATCGTTCAATTTGTGGCTTGTTCTGTCATAGAAATCTTAATATTTCAACTTGTGGAGGTCTGTCATATATGATGATCTATACATGGCATAGGTCTGAGGAGAGGCATAGGATACCAAGCAGTTGGCATATCAGAACCATCCTTTGAACCTGCAGAGAAAAAATAAAGACAGATAACAGAAACCAGACTGATGTGTGGTGAGAAAGGAGGCAGTATATGGGCATAATAAATGCCACTGTTTATGGTACATGATGTTACTATCTGTCATTAGGGCTGGATGGAATCCTGTGATGAGACAAGAATGTAGAAGCAGTCATTCCATTATATTATTAGTTATTACACTTCTGCTGTAAAGGTCACTGTTTAATATACATTGCTTTCTTTATCATTGCCATTTCTTAGGAAGTTTAACTCCTAAACTTGCCTGATTTGTAGCTCTTTTGCATTCTGCTGACCGAGAGTCTAGTGAACACTTTAGTTGTTTTTCCACATATGTGTCTGTGTCTATATTAAACTTTCTGTGGCTGAGCAGAAATGCTTTTAAGATCATGGCAACTGATTGTAAAGGCAATTACCTGTTTTAATATGTTAAAAACGTTGTATTAACTCTCTTTGTTACCAAATTGATATTTCTGCATCTGGTTTGGAATAAATATTATATAAAACCAGCACAGTTAATAAATTCCAAGTAAATTTTAAAATATAACTGAACAGCATTCCAGTTATTTTCAAAAGAATATGCATTGGATTGTGCTATTAGTCTAGTTTTATATGCCCAAACAGTTCTTTTTAATGATGTAGAAATTAAATTAAAGTTCTTTCCATGTCTGCTTGACAACCTCATGTCTCATCTTCTCATCCTCATTGCTTGCATTTAGTCTTGCAGCACCATGCTTTTTAATTATGTTTCTGTTTTGTTTAATACATACAGTGCATTTAATATCCTTTTATGTGGTGAGAAGATTGTGGGCAATCGTTCTATTATATGTTGACCTAATCATTTTTTCATTCAGTGAGCTTTGAATAAGAATATTCTGTGCTAATAACCACAGCAGCTTTATGCTGTACCAAAGAATATCCAATCAGAATAAGGATGGATAAGAAAAGACAAATCCAAGGGCACTCAGAGAATTCTCCAAGAGACATAAATGAAATATATCAATCAAGAAAATCACAGAATTATGGGTGACTTCAAATGTTGGAATGTTGACTTACAAAATAAGAGATTATCATTTTGTTTTCATTATTTATTTATTACATTTATACGCCACCCATCTTATGATGACTTTTGGCAGCTTACAATCTGATAAAACAATATTATAAAAGAATAAAACAGTAAGACAAGAAATATAACATTAGCATTAATTCTGGAATCTATTAAGAAATATCCTTTACAGCTGAACCTGTTTAAATCATATAAAGTAATTGAACTATCCTGCAAGAAACCTTACAACTAAAACCAAAGTTTTAAAAAATTAACAAAATTGATACTGAAGCATCTACATCAGCCAATATGATAACAATGGGTCAAATTGAAATGTAGACTAGGTAATATTTTGCAACCTTTCTTTGGCTCCATTTCAGTTTGGATGGTGCAAGGAAGAGTTTGTTGCAAAGACTTTTGACAGGAAGAGACTACAAAAGAAGCAGTATCTACAGATAGTTAGGGGAGTGCTAAGTCCTTGAGGGAAGAGTCTGAACAGGTGAGAGTTGCAGAGAGAAAGAAAAGGTGGACAGGGACAGATCAGGAAGTGAGGAATGCAAATAGAACATTAACAAGGAGATGCCAAGTTAGAGAGAGAGAGAGAGAATGAGAGGGAACAAACAGAGGAAGAAAAGGCAAGCAAGAGGGGAAAAAAGTTCAGGAAGATATTCAAAACAACAGAAGTATGAAGTTGTGGTTATGGGTCACCATTCAGGCATTGCTCTGAACTGCCAAATATGAGGGAACTGAAAACACTGTTTTTCTTATGCGTGCTTCTTCTAAAAACAAAACCATATTAATCTCCCAATGGGTGAATTAGACAGTAATAGCGACTGAACAGAATTGCTAGCATAATTTTTGTCTGGGTAGAAAAATAACTAAAGGGAACTGTCATAATGCTGTAGTACTAATGTTTCAACACTTTAATTTCTACAATATAACCAGCGTCAAATTAGTAATAAATCTCTTTCTGTACACCATCATGTTGCAGTTTTCTTCCCCTAGTTTGTCTTTCAAAAATAAGGATCAGAGGGGATTTATCACATTTTTGCCAAGTTTTGTCTCTGGGAGAGGTAATGCTAGTTTTATTTAAAGAGCTTACTAGAAGTTGAAGACATTCCAATACAATCTTTGGAATAGGCTAGCTCCTGAAACCAGAAGACTCTCATATTAGTAGAAAGGTGACAGTTAGATTGTTGTAGAGCATCCCCAAATCTTTTGGACACCAGGGACTGGTTCTGTGAAGAGATTTTTTTCTGTGGACCATAGGGGACATGGTTTCAAGCGCTGCCTGCATCCCATGTGTGCATGGATGGGGTTTCACTCATTTGTGCAGCCCAGTTTATGGCACCCTGCAGACTAGTGTGGGTCCATGGCCTGGAGGTTGGGGGCCCCCTATGTTATAGAAATATATGTACACAGTATGTATGTAGTGTTAGGATTTTATTTATGCCAGGAGAATAAAGAATAAATTAATCATCATCCTGTCATTCCATTACAGCAGATCATGGGGCACAAGTAGGAGCAATGATAATATCTTCAGATTAATTCAATTCCAGTTTGTGAAATTAAATGTTTTTTTTCTCAATCTTTTTTCAACTGGGAATTTTGTTTCTTTTGAAAACTTGCTTGGTCATGGGGAACATCTGTTTATTCAATTTGCAGAAATAAAGGATATGTAGAAAGAAAACTACAGTATAATTCCTTATGTAGAATCAGAACAGACAGAGACCACAATACAAACTTTGGAAATGGGCCAGTCTAACATGCAACATAAGCACTGTAAATTGATTAGCTGCCAGGTTCAGGATTGTTCCTATCATTAGGCAGTATAAAGCAACTTCCTTAGTAGATTTGGTATATAACAAAACAAACATTGTACATTAGAACTATGCAGTGCTTTAGATACAACTTCTAAAAGATTCTTCGGAGTATAAGAAGTCACAAGTATTTGCTTCCCACTCTTTAAAGCAATAGCATTTTCCCCCTCAGGCTATGCCTTGGAATGGGCCACAGGACAGCAGAAGCAAAGGATAGAGAGAAGCACCTGCTTGTTAAATCCCCCCCCCCCGAAGCATAGCTTTCTCAGTCTTATTTTAAGCTTTAAGGCAGAACATAAAGCTGAAAGGAAATCATGAGGTAGTATGCTTTTATAAATGTTTTCAGCAGTGGGATACAGAACATAATTCTTAAATTTATTATCATAGTTCAACGCAGATAAGTTGCCCTGTGCCAGAAATTACAAGTGCAGGAGTCCAGAGATCTTTATAGTAGCTGTAAATCTCACTAAATTGCAGGAATACAAGAATTCAGGAAAACCAAAAAAGTTGACTTCAGGCACTATGACTCAGTCTATGCAAACAAATCCACAAATCAGAGCAGAGTGTAATTTCTTTTACCAGACCCAAGGACTGCTCCTGGTTTTTTTTTGGAGGGGGTGGCGGCTCATAGAACATTTTCTTTGGACTCATTTGGTTATTTATTTATTTATTTTGCGTGTGTGGGTCTGACAATCTTTTCCTGCTCTGGCTCTAGATCAGGTAATTCAGCCTGCTGCTCTACTTCCACATTAAATTTATTTATTTATCTATTTTGTTTATCTAAAATAATTATATAGCCACCCACCTTTCAATTCTGGGTGGCTCCCAATCAAAAATTAAAAGCCCCCTCCCCGAATCATTTTTAAAACTATAAAATTCAACCAGTTTAAGCACAAAGCATTAAAACAACAAAACCCTGGTGCCATTCTGTGCTAATTTTATTATCTAATATTCTCCCTAGGCTGGGGGAGGGGGAGAAGCCAGGTCTTTTAAAGCCTTACAAAAGGCTAAAAGGGTTAATTGTAGATGGTTGATTGATTACTGATTGCTCTGGATCTGCAGATTCACCCTCCAACAGGCCCTCTCTTTCTGAGTCTCATCTATAGATATCTGAAAGCCTATAGGCTCCTAAAGTGCATGGACAAAAACCTTTCAAGCCTTGCCTCTCTAAGGGTTCATCAGAGTTGGGAGTTTCTGCTTGCCAGATAATAAGATTGGTTTGTTTGATTGATTGATTGAAATGTAATTTGTACAATATCCCATGAGATTTACCTGTAAGTGATTTGTAGAGAACCCTGTGAACTTTGCATCTGGGTGATTAAACTAGATTTGAATAGCTATATATTTCAGTAAGAAGAATCTCCCTTGCCTCAAAATGATGCAAATGTCTTTTCTTGGAGTTCGGTTTTCTTTTATTTATTTATCTATTGCAATTATTACATCCAATTTTTGTTGAATGTTAAACTCCCTTTCCCTCTTTTATTTAAATAAAAGATTTAAATAAAATAGCTGGCTTTGTTATTAGACAGTAGTTTATCTTACTGACTTTGCTCGGGCTATATATATTAATGCATGATGTCAAGCTTCCTTGGAATTTTGGATGAGTCAAGAAGAAAAATAGAAATCTGAATATATTGGTGGAATTGGGACAACATCACAATCAGGTATGAACATTGGCCCAAAGCTATGTTAGGTTTTTCATGTCTTTGGCCAGCTTGTTTTCTACTATTTTTCCTTGCATTTGTGAGGGTTAGCAATTAGATCTCTAAAGCTGAACACTTAGAAAGCTAAATCCTGGTTATTTATTTCATTTACATTTACTTAGCATGTGGCATACAACGTCAGGGAAATCTACAAATACTAGACATAATGCAGTCCTGACAGCCTAAATTGCTACTTTATTCTTTTTGACACTTGCATGCCTATCCTTGGTGCACTGCAAGGGGCAAACTAGCTGACTAGTGGTGCTTGGGTTGCTGGCTCTTCCAGGCTTCTCCACTGGTCTTGCCTTGCTTCGCCTCGTGTTACATAACCTTGCATCCAGCCAGGTCCAGCACTGGCTTCCACACCTATGAAAGCAGGTAGGTTTCTCCCACTGAAGTGGTACACATTTATGTACTCACAATATTGCATGCTTTCAAACTGCTGGGTAGACCGGAACTGGGGAACAAGTGGCGAGAGTTCACTCTGACTTGTGGAGCCAGACTTGAACCACTGGAGTGCCAACCATTTCTGGCCGGCAGTTCCAGCATCATTAAGCCATTGCGCCATTGTGTCCCACTGGATCTACTCTATGATCTGAGTGAGGATAATGTCTTACTCTGTTATATGTTGCAAGAACTACAGCATATAACATATGAAGTACATTAGGATTTGTAGTATAAATCACATGCTTTCTTATGCAGTAATGACTACACTTGTATACAATCTTTTCCAGAAGCTGTATGTAATACTGTGTTGAAAAAAGTGCTAAATAAGACCATACACTAATTGGAAAATGAAAGGAGCTGCCTGAAGAATGTGTATAGAAAACTTTCTTTAAAGGAACTTGGAATAAAATCTGATTTGACGCTCAGACCATAAGTGAGTCTGCACTATTATGCATTTGCAAAATGAAACTAAAGTACAGATTTTATGAAGGATATAGTCAACATGACGGCTCTTAAATGAGGTAAACATTGAGGATAATGGAACTGTTTATTGGATTAGATCTTATTAGTAAAAAGGAAAGCAAGCAAAACAGAAACATTAAGGTCTTCATTATTTGCTGTATTCATTCATTCCTAAGAACAAATATTTCAAAAGGACTAATTGCTGCTGCTGCTAATATTGTTTGCTTTTAAGAGGAAGCATGGAATAGAACAGCTTCATGAGTTGTTTTTTAATAGTTTGAAAAATAACACCAAAACATTATTGTAGACTGAAGGAGAGAATTCTTGGCTGAAGAAAGGGAAGCCTTAATGTTCAAAGCATAAGCCTTATTACAATATCTTTACCTCTTTTTAACAGACTTTAAATATGTATGCTATTTATTCATAAAAAATGTGGTTAAAGAATATTCCTATACACCTGAACTAGCACTTTTTTCTTTTAGAAAAAAATTAAAAAATAATTTGCATTTTGTTCCTTATCCTTATCTTTTCAACTCTAAAGGTCTCTGGAAATAGCATCTTCACTTCCCCCATAGTAAGATTTACAATAATGATCTATATAAGAATTATTTATTCACTGAAGGGAACAGGACACTGTGGTATAGGTTGGATTGGGAAATGGTCTAGGTTGTCTTTTGCCCCCCCCAAAAAAAACCCTTTGAGTGGATTGTATTTTGAAGTTATTCAAGTCTGAATATTCCACATTTGGTCCTATAATCTCAACTGCAGTATAATCTTGTCGGTCTTATGTACACACATCTCACAGAGGAATCAAGCATGGGTTCATCTGCACTTCAATCATTGTGATAATTTGATCCTTAACATTATAGATGTACTCTAAATCAAAGTTAGCAATAAAATGTGTTTTCTAAAGTCATCATGAAAATAGGACTGAGTTAACCAGCATTCTTAAGAATTCTGTAGATCAGAGATACAATGGTTGTGGGCTTTGCTGTGTCTTAACAATGCATTATTGCAGAGAAAGAGTTGGTTAAAAAAATAAAATCCTGGAACTCTTCATCAAGAGGCAAAGCAGTAAATCATGAACACAAACACCTCTGAAGGAGGGGTCTGAATGCCACTGACAAGCACCACTCTTCTCACAAAAAAAAATCGCTATGACTGTCCCTGGCCATATTAGAGGATGCTTTTTTTCTTTTTGCCCATGGTTTTTAATGGAACCTCATCAGGTTATCACAGAACTCCAAGTTTCTGTGAAATACCATTTCAAAAGATCACATTTTGGCCAAGGGTTTGGAGACAAGGATTACAGTTAATATCTAGAATAAATGTCAACACAGCCATAATCTCACTGAATGGCCCTCCCGATGGATTTTTAGCTGAATCTGCTCACCAGTTTGTATTTTGGATGTATTCTATTGCATTATCTGCAGAATTGTTGTAAATATGTTAATAGATATAAGGACCATGTCAACAAGCAATAGTGAGATAAAGTGCTTTCGTCACTCCAAAACATTGTTTATACTACAGGCAGAAGAATAATTTAAATTTATGACAAAATGGTCTCTGATTTTAGAATCAGTTTTGGTAATCCTGAAAAACATAGCTCATGTAAGGATTGGATTGCAGTGTTTCTCAATTTGGCAATGGTAAAAAGTATGGAATTCAACTCCCAGAATTCCTCAGTCAGTTTCTGAGGTTGATAAAATTGCTGAGGATAAAAACAATGTTCTGTTGTAATGATGGTAGCATCTTATTTGCTATGGAAACTTGGATGGAATTTTCTCTGTAATTAATCTAGGTAGCATTCTGCTTATTTTTGATAAGTTTTCCTCAGTGATGCGGCCATATTGTAGCATGTTGAATAGTTCTTTGTTAAAGTTCCAGTGACTATGTGTTCCATGACAGTCTATTTTGACTAATCCAGGATAGGAAAAAAGTAAGGAGTATGATAAATAATGGCATCAAAGCAGCCATGAGGTATGGAAATGGGCGAACAATCTCACTGCTATTTTTGGAATGAAGGTGGAAATATTATCTAAGTATGGGAACTTTATTTTTGCTTTGCTATTTTTAAATATTAGACTAATAATGTCTATTCTCAAATAGTCTACTAATCCTGTTATATTAATTCTTATGAGTCAGCCATTTGGAGGAGTGATTTCTCATGATAAAGTATTTGACATTCTTACTTTATCAATTATAATACTGCAAGTGTAAAATAAGGAAAGCAAAAATCCTTTATCATACACTGTTGAACATGTCAAATATTTTGGTCTTTTAAAATGTCTATTTGCTAGGGTATGTTTCAATGGACACTATGAATAGAGATGTCTTTCTCTTTTTTCTAAATTATTTAATATATAAACAATGTATGGAAAGAACTTTCTTTGGAATGAAAGATTAACTTTTATGTTGCGTGCCCATATTTTTATTTCCAAGCAACCATTAGGGGTGAAGCAACCTCTGCCACATTTCTGCTACATTTACTCTACAGAGCATGATGTTTGCTCTCATCTACAAAGTACTGTAGAGAGAGACACAGTGCAATCACATTTCTATTATGAAAATGCAAGAAAAGGAAGTTGGTGTGGAGCTAAGAGAATGAGCAACATAAGAGGTGGGAGGGCAAAGCAACTTTTGATGTTGTATATTCAGTGAGCCATTTAGAGGTAAAAATATGCCATAGCAACACTGCTCATTGTGGGTTTTATGAAAAGGGCAAAACCTTTGTGAATATTTTATGTCAATGTAAAAATAAAGAACTTCTAGAACTGCATTTCTCAGACTTGTTCTACAGACAATTTGAAAATGGCTAACAGTCTTGGTGTACCATTTATTCTATTTTTGTTTGCTTGACAAATCAAGCCTTCATACTTTAATAGATTTTAAAATCTATAATAATATTCTCATAGAGATCCATAGTATCAATGTTATAAGAATTAGATGAAAGGGATCAGTCACAGAGTTAAAATCAGTAACAGCTACATGACGATACTATGATGATAATACAGGGTGTGAGATTACATACTGACATTTGTGACTGCGAATTCTGAAACTACATAAATTAGTCTGTCCATAAGTGACCTTTAGACCTTTTGGAGAAGTTCTGTGCTGATGTATATAACAATTAAGTCTGATCTTCTTTATGTTATGTATTTATTGTTCCAGAAGTGGGAAACTAAATCTAGTCCAAAAATGAGATCCAATTCCTCAACTGCCTTGGTGAGCCAAGTGGCAGCAGGAAATGGCAAGGCTTCAGAGGGGCAAAACCCCACCTTCCTTAGAAAAATCACCCCAAACTGAAATCATTAATTTGTCCATGCAAAACTAAGTGGAGAAGGCTAATCCCTTTTTTTCACTGAATGACAAAAGTCATCTATGCAGGATGAAAATGGGAATCAAAGCATCATATTTTGCTCTATGGACAGTCTTTTTGCCCATGATAGCAAACAGAACATGTTATCTTTATGTTCTCCATAGACAAATCCCATCTGTAAGGATTGCTTTAACTGCCCATACCTTCTTCCACTAGGGAAGGAAAAGATAGGCGAAGAACAAGCTCATTTGAGTAGCCCATGATTTTTTATATTGAGTGCATGGGCGAGTGAAAAAACTACAGGAGAAGAAACTCTCGTGCAAGCTTCGGTAGACAACTCAGATTACATTTATAAACCAGAAGTTTCTAATTTATCTTGACCCATCTTGTATTTGCTTTAACAATGTGTGAAATCATGTATATAAGAACCATTCAAAATCACATATAATAAATTATATGCCCTTTTCATTAAAGCTTCTAATAACAGAATAAGAGAGTTGGTGAGAACTTGGAGGTCTTCTAGTCCAACCCGCTGCTCAAGAAGGAAATCCTACATCATTTCAGACAAATGGCTGTCCAATTTTTTCTTAAAAACCTCCAGTGTTGGAGCTTCAGCTTTTCCAGCTTCTTAATTGAAGAAGCTTCTTGGATGAGAAGTGAAATGTCTTCAAGAAAAAACAAAGAAAGTCCAGTTGCCTTTTGGAAAAGCACCTTTGGGATAAACATGACTGAGAATCTCCATAGACATTTCTATTTTGTACAATTTTTGGATATATAGTCACTTTTCCGAGTAAGATGGGCAACATATAAATTTAATAAATAAATAAATCTTGGATGTATCTTTCCCAAATAAATCATTATGGTACACAGCTTTTCCAAAATGAATGCATTTTTGCCTATTGAATACATTTCCATCACTAGTACTGATGATATTACCCAGTTTGGGTAATGTAATATCTGCATGAAAACAATCAAGCTCAGAGATCCCCAAGGACTCCTTATTTCAACCCTGTGCTACAAATATTCTCCTTTACTGAAATACATTTCCCCAAATATAAATGGTTTGCACATAACTATGTATTTTAGAGATGATTTTTGAGCCAATAAAAACATGGTGGTGGAACCTAGCAGACTCTTTGAATTAAATGTTCATTTATACTGTGATGGATTCCATGTTGATGAACCACAGTGTTTTATCTGATAATCCATCAAAGCTAGATTTTTCTCTGGCATCTCTTCTCTTGCCTTCATTGTGAGAGATGATTTTGACTGTAATTCCTGTGAATCTCAATCAGTCAGTTAATTATTGCCAATAAGGGGAGTAAAGTTGAATGTCCCCAACTGCCCCTTGAGATAGTCAGGCTGCAGGGCTGAAGAAAAGAATCCAAATTATTCCATCACCTGTGCTGAGAGATTAAATGTTTTGATAGTCCCCAATTGTTACTTTGGGTAACAAAGGGTAACAAAGGATATCTGCCTTGCTCCCTCCTTATTGGCTCCCTCCTTACTACAGAAATTTTGTGGCTTTAAGAATTGACCTTTCTCGTTCTGTCTTTCCTTGTATCAATACTACTTGCTGGGAAAGCAGAAATATCTTATTACATTCAGTTCATATTTGTGAATTTGTGGATTTCCTTAAGCCATTTTATTGGATGCATGGAAGCTGGGTGTTGGATGAGACAAGTTTTGATCTAATCCTACACCACTTTTCTTATGTTCTTATATACTGTATATCTTGATTTCTGAAATAGGGCAAGATACAAACAATTCAGGAAATAAAATATGACACTAAGCTGATGCCTTACTCATTAAAACATTTTTTTTTGTTTCAGGGGAAATAAACACAAGACCTATTGTCCAAGTTTCAGTCAGGGATGTATGGGAAATACATGCTGGCTAAATGATTTCATTGCGATTACAGAAGCATAAAAAAGGTGAAAGGAAGTTTAATTTTTGAAGTTTACAGTTACTTCAGATTAATGATTATGTAAACAGCTGCAGAGCTGTAGCAAGCTACTCCTATCAAACAGAATGTCATTAAAACTGAAACTCTTTTTTGCAGTTTTAATGACATTCTGTTTGAAGTATACAGTATATACAGTAGTGGTTATTATATATACAGTATATACAGTAGTGGTTATTATATGCACACAAATCTGTACTCTCATAAGGGCAATGTCAGTAAAATGTTTCTGATGTGCTTTTTGGATAAGAAAAGGAAGGCATTAACATCTTCATTCCTAGATACCAGACACAAGTCTTTAATATTCTTCAAATGCTTATCCTGATCAATTATTTCAGAAAATGTGAGAGCAGATTCATGTTTGTGGAAACAGTTTTCTGTTTAAATTCATATTCATCAAAGCAAACATTGCAGACATTACATACTCTTTGAATTGCAGCCTGCAATATTTTTTTCTTTGATAGTCTCTTGCTTTTTCCAGTGATTTGTTTTGGTTTAGATTTGTTTTGTTTTGCTGTTTAGTGATATAGATGTGCTGTGCATTTTTTCTGTCTGAGCATAACAGCTCTGGTTTTGTCCATTCTGTTATCAACAAAGTTGCTTTATTATATATGGTAAGATTTGGGTATAACCAGATGAAGTTTGTTTAGGAATTGGATCAAAAACTAATTCCTCCATAGCAAATGTGAGGGAATTTCCCTTCCTTTTCCTTTCCTTATCTCTACCCCATTGTCTCTTATTTTATGAAATTAATAATCTAGATGTTTTTTGGATGTCCAGCTTGCCTCTTATACAGGACCCAATTATTTGAAAGAACTACTGATAGCTCATATACCTGTCAGTGAAAGCAATCAGAACCAGAACCAATAATACCAGAGTTTTATTGTGTGTTACAAGAATCTTGCCAGATTGACTGCATTCCCTTGGAAATGGCAAAATAAGGCTTCAAAAATTCTGGGGAAAGTCTAACATGTACAGTGCAGAGATTCCAAACTTCTATGAAGTTGATTTAAAATACTGTAAAAGCCTTTTTATTAAATAAATAAATGCCTTTTTAAGTTCTCATTTAAATTCACAGAAGTTTGTTATATGTTGTGAACCTTTTAGTGTAAAGGCTCCTTATTTTCTATAATGATATTATGATTCATTGTAATGTAATGAATAATGTATTTCAGTTATGATTTTACTCTATGTACTTCACTTAGTCATAAGTAGAAATGAAACAAAATTATTAACTGCCACTATTAATAACATGTTTGATTATAGCTCAATCACAGAGTGTTAACTCAGCTATTTTTGCCTGTTTAACTTACTCTTTGAAGACAACTTGCTTCTGAGATGATACATGAATTGCAAAGGGACACAAGAAACCCACCATAGGCCTGCAATAATTCTCTTTCAGGGAGGAATATCTCACTAGAGAGAACACTAAAAGTGCAACATGATCAAGAGTTAGAAACTGTGCTTTTGTGTCAACAAGAATCAAAAGTATTAAGACACTTTTGGATTAGATGTGTGTGTGAAGCATTTGTGTGAGAATATGCATGTGCATGTATTTTTATAACTAACTACTGTATATAGCTATATTCCTACTTTTCTATCCTAGCCATACTGGGTTATATTTCCATGCCCACAAACATAGCTGAGGATTGCTTAAATTTTTCATGTGCTCACTTTTTTCATATGGATCCCTGATTTGGAAGTGGAGCCATGGATATGACTGTGCCTTGTTAATATAGATATTCAAATATAATCAGACAAAATAAACCGTGGGATGGAAACCAAAGTAATTCCATCAATTCTGGCTTCCATTGAATTTATCCACCTGTCCTCTCCATCCATCCTTCTCTCTCTCTCTGCTTTGTGTGTTGCTTTTATCCTACCTAAATCCATGTAGCCAGGGACTGCCTTGAATCCTTTTGTGCTGAAAAACAAAACCATGAAACAAATCTTAAAAGTACTGTAGATGGCTTTCCTGAAGAATTACAGGTTTAAAAACCTCTGTACAGGGATAAAATAAAGGTAAAGATTTCCCCTGTCCAGTTGTATCTGACTCTAGGGGCCAGTGCTCATCTCCATTTATTAGCCGAGGGAGCCAGCATTGTCTGAAGACATTTCTGTGGTCATGTGGCCAGCATGGAACAGTGTTACCTTCCCACCGAAGTAGTACCTATTTATCTACTTGTATTTGCATCCTTTTATACAGCCTCGTTAACTTTCCTTTAAATCCCAATTTTTAAAACAATAATTAACCCAACTGAAGAACTACTTTCTGCAGCAGTCATTGCTATGATTCACCTTTTAGGAGTCTGCTCTTTTGTTGGTCTCCTTCCTTCTGGGTGAGATTAAACAATTATTTATTTTGCAGCTCCCAGTGAAGAAGCAGGAGCTGTTGTCATTGCTGTTGACCCAGCAGTTTTGTTGGAAAGTTTCCCTTTCTTCTTGGGCTTATCACTCATTTATCTCCTTAATGCTCTCCTCTTCCCAATTTACTATTTTCTTCCACCAGTATGCAAACCTATGGTTTTCATCAGATAATACATGTGCTTGGCTTTAAAAAATGTTGTTATTTGAATTCTGCCTTTATTATTTTTACAAATGACTCAAGGTGGCGAACAAATCCAACACACCTTCCTTCACTTGTTTTCCCTACAACAACAACTCTATGAAGTGGTTGAGCTATAAGAGAGTGACTGGCCCACCCACCTGGCTTTCATGGCTAAGGTGGGATTTGAACTAAAAGTTTCCTACTTGCTAGCCTGGTGCTTTAGATCTTTTGCCTAAGCATGCTATTTGACCACTGAAGAATAAGTAGGGGGATGTACTCCTCTTAAAGTACAACTCTACTATTTTTTGCTGATTTTCCCTGAAACTAAGCTCCCTCAGCAACATCCCATAACATATTGAAATCTTTTTTTTTAAGCAGTGGGAGAGGACATTGACTGAAATGTTTAAATTGTCAGGTATATAAAAAATAACATTGCAAAACTATATTTAACAATAAAAAAGGCAAATAGAAATAAACTAAGGTTAATATGTCACCTATAATTATATTTCCCACAGTGAACAGGAAATAAAGTCCTAGTGTTGGAATACACATGTGCATATGAGCACACACACACACACACACACACACACAGAGAGAGAGAGAGAGAGAGAGAGAGAGAGAGAGAGAGAGAGAGAGAGAGAGAGAGAGAGAGAGAGAGAGAATGAAGCTTCTGGTTTCTAGACAGTTGATGGACAACTTCCTTTTTTCATTTCCCATAAGCATTAAAGGTCAGCGATACAGTCTAAATTGATGAGAACAGAAGAAGTTCAGATCATGGGACTAGTAAAATGTGCCAAACTGTTTTCAGAGAGGAATAAACAAAGAACAATCTATAGCATAGTAAACATTACAAAGTCATAGAATTTGTATCAAAGCTGTCATTAATGTTTACTAGGATTGATTACTGGATAAAATAAATTAAAATAAGTATATGCCTATATTAGTAATTCTTGGAAGTTCTATTTCTATTTCAGAAGATGTGTACACATGTTATGTGTACTTCACTATAATTATTGGCAGTTTAAATAAAGCACGCTTTTTGAATCTTAGGCCCTCTAGAAAAGTTGGTATTAGGAATTACAAAATAGCACTAGCAACAGCACTTAGAATTATATACTGCTTTATAGTGCTTTTTCAGCCATCTCTAAACAGTTTACAGAGTCAGCAAATTGTCCCCAACAATCTGGGTCCTCATTTTATTGACCTTGGAAGGTCTTGAGCCAGATAGCATCAAACTGCAGGCAGTGAGCAGAATTAGCCTTCTAACTGTGCATTTTAACCACTGCACCACCAAAGCTCTATATTGTCATACAGCATGGGTAATGGTGGCTTTTCAAGACTAATAATGAATTCCTGTGGTTATAATCCATCAGTCTGGAGGATATCAGATTGAGAAAAGGAGAAAAAGAAATGGCACTTATGGTGAGGAACTACTAAAATCTACTATATTATTGTGATGCATTTATAAGGATTTTCATATGAAGAATGGTCATTGGAGATTTATTTTGTAAAATTGAAATATTGTAGATATAAGAAGAACTAGAATGCATAATGTTTTGAAGCTCAGAGCCATACTTGATCTCTAAATACTATATTAAGGGAGACAGCAGAGAGTCGTACTTGGTGTACTGGTGAAGGTGTCAAGGCTAGAAACTGGGAGCAATTTTTCTGAAGAAAATGGACATGGAATCAATACTGTGATATAGTTTTGGATATTAGAAACCAATAAAATTCACAACTGACCATTTTAACATTCCTTTTATTAATGTAAGGCAACAGAAGTAATTGAATATGAGGGTTACCTGCCTGAGCAGGGGGTTGGACTTGATGACCTCCAAGGTCCCTTCCATTATTATTATTATTATTGTTGTTATTGTTATTGTTGTTGTTCTTGTTGTTCTTGTTGTTATTGTTATTGTTATTGTTATTATATAAATACAGTGAATTGCTGTCTGACTACTGATTTTACTTGTAAAATTTATTTCTTTTCTGTTCTATACCGTATGTGTGTTGAGGATTATTGGATAAGTCTCTTCATCAGCTTTGCATGCTCAAATATTCACTTTATTTTTGATCACAGAAATCCTGAAACGTGAATTGGGTTCATTAATCATCTTGAGTATGTGTACCAAATCAATCATAATTAGCTGTTCACAAATCCAACATCAGGCCCAGGCAACAAGTCTTTTTTTGTTGTTGTTGTTGCAACCTATGGATCTACAGCCACCTTTGCCAAAATGCGACATGACCCGGATGCTATGTTTGATCCTTCAAGATGTCATTTATCGATCTAAAAAGTGGACCCTGGTCCAAGCAGGAAAAACTCTAGGAATGTGATGATGATGAACTGTATTCACAAATAACAAAGGTCACCTTACTGTCAGGCCTTCTTTCAATGCATGAATTCTTCCATAAAGTAACATGAAATTATGAAAATTTGTAAATCTACAAAAGCCATGATGCTATAAGATTTCAAACATCCTCTTGGTTTATGACCCCCATTTACAAAACAACAGATTACAGAAGTGATTACATTTTGAGTCAGATGAGAGATATTTTGCAATTATCAATTGCTTAGCATTGTGAAAAATATAACACTTGTCTAGGTAACAAGAAGCATCAGACAATTATTTTGCTTATTTATGATTTCTACTGATAATGCCATATGTATAAAATTATTCAAATGCTTATTGGATATGAGATTAAAAATAATTAGAATAATCCAAATTACAATTTCTACAGATGTATCTGTTCTTATGAGATAAACGCTTCATGGAATAAAGCTTACATAATTAGTTTCTATTGGCAGTTCTGAACTTAAGTTTTGATAGATAAAATAGTCTCCAGGTAGATAATTCCAACAACCAGGTGTTTTGTTTATTAGGCAAATTTTTTTAAAAAAAGACAGCCATGAAGAGAATTTTAATTTAATGTAATAAATAATACTGTGATGAATTCCTGACAGAGCTTGGGAACATAAAGAATCAGTGAGACAGTTAAGGGACAGACAGGGCATCACATAAAAGATTCTTGAATCTCAGGAAGGGAGAAGTGTGAGAAAGAGATTCAGCATAACTTTGTCTTTTTTATACTGAGTCTAGGTTGTATAGGAGAATTACTTGGGTAAATTTTCAAGATTCTGCTTTGTTTCTTTACTGGCAATAAAGATATATCCTGAAAGCCATCTTACTCTTTTCTCAGAGAAGCACCAGATCAGGCCTAACAGGGCTTCTGTTCCTTGAGGTAGCCCACTGTTGGAAGAGCAATTGCAGAGATAGTATTGGAGAGAGAGAGAGAGAGAGAGAGAGAGAGGGAGAGGGAGGGAGGGAGGGAGGGAGGGAGGGAGGGAGAGAGAGAAGAGAGAGAGATAAACAGTTTGCACATGCCACAGGTAATTCACTGTTTGGATTACAATTTACCTCAACGATGACTGGGCGTGAAGGCTGCTGCATAGCTGGCAATACTCTCTTTGGAAGAGGAAACCTGCAGGAGAATTGTGGGGGAGGGGGGACACAATAATGCCAACAGAACCAGTTCCCTGGATTTTATTATGTATCTCCCAATGTGCAATGTCCACCAATGTCCATTCTACTGGTAGTGAATCTGTTACCAAGATAGCTTGCTTTATTCCATAAGGGAAACAACCATCGGCTCTGGAAACAGTACAGAAGTTTCATGACTACTGTTTTCAATACAGAGACAAGATAACCATGTGATCCCAGATTGTGGCTCTTGATTTACAACTTATGTTGAAAAATCTTTCAGTTACTGGAGTTTACAGGTGGTCCTTAACAACTACTCATTCAGGGACTGTTCGAACTTAATAATAATAATAATAATAATAATGATGATGATGATGATGATGATGATGATGATGATGATGATGATGATGATGATGATGATGATGATGATAATAATAATAATAATAATAATAATAATAATAATAATAATAATAATAATAATAATAATAATAATAATAATAATAATAATAATAATAATAATAATAATAATAAAGTTGGAAGGGATCATGGAGGTCATCTAGCCCAACCCCCTGCTCAGGCAGGAAACCCTATACCATTTTGGACAAATGGCTGTCCAGTCTCTTCTTAAAAACTTCCAGTGTTGGAGCATTCACCATTTCTGGAGGCAGATTGTTCCACTGGTTAATTGTTCTAACTGTGAGAAAGTTTCTCCTTAGTTCTAGGTTGCTTCTCTCCTTGATTAGTTTCCATCCATTGCTTCTTGTCCTGCCTTCCGGCGCTTTGGAGAATAGCTTGACTCCCTCTTCTTTGTGTCAGCCCCTGAGATATTGGAACACTGCTATCATATCCCCCTCGTCCTTCTCTTCATTAAACTAGACATACACAATTCCAGCAATCGTTTCTTATATGTTTTAGCCTCCAGACCTCTAATCATCTTTGTTGCTCTTCTCTGTACTCAACATCTTTTTTACATCGTGGTGACCAAAACTGGATGCAGTATTCCAAGTGTGGCCTTACCAAGGCATTGTAAAGTGGTATTAATACTTCACGTGATCTTGATTCTATCCCTCTGTTAATGCAGCCTAACACTGTGTTGGCTTTTTTGGCAGCTGCAGCACATTGCTGGCTCACATCTAAGTGATTGTCCACTAGGACTCTGAGATCCCTCTCACAGTTGCTACTATTGAGCAAGGTACCCCCTATACTATACCTGCACATTTGGTTTTTCTTGCCTAAATGTAGAACTTTACTTTTTTCACCATTGAATTTCATTTTGTTAGATAGCGCCCAGTGTTCCAGTTTGTTCAGATCCTCCTGTATCTTAAGCCTATCTTCTGGAGTTTTGGCTATTCCTGCCAGCTTGGTGTCGTCTGCAAATTTGATGAGTTCCGTATCTATCCCCTCATCCAAATCGTTGATGAAGATGTTGAAGAGCACTGGGCCTAGAACAAAGCCCTGGGGAACCCCACTACACACTTCCCTCCATGTAGATGCGCTTCCATTGAGGACCACACGCTGAGTACGGCCGGTCAGCCAGCTACGAATCCATCTGGTGGTGATGCTGTCTAACCTACATTTTTCTATCTTGTCAAGTAGTAGGTTGTGATCTACTTTATCAAATGCCTTACTGAAGTCCAAGTAAATTATATCCACAGCATTCCTCTGGTCCACTAATTTTGTCACTTGGTCAAAGAATGCAATAAGATTTGTCTGGCATGATCTGTTTTTGACAAACCCATGTTGGCTTTTAGTAATGACTTTGTTTGTCTCTATGTGTTCGCTGATTTGTTGTTTGATTATCTTTTCCAGAATCTTCCCAGGTATTGAGGTCAGGCTGATAGGTCTGTAGTTTCCTGGATCCATTTTTTTCCCTTTTTTGAAGATGGGAACTGCATCAGCTCTTTTCCAGTCCTCTGCTAGTTCCCCAATGCTGCAGGATCTTTGAAAAATATAGTTCAGTGGTTCTGAGATCACATCTGCCAGTTCCTTGAGAACCTTGGGGTATAATCCATCTGGTCCTGGTGATTTGAACTCATCTAGGCTGGATAGGTGCTCATTTACCATTTTCTTGCCTATCTTAACTTGTGTTGCTAATCTATTTTATGGTACTGTTTTTGATAGGTTGGACTGTTTTTTCCCTTTGTGTAAAGACAGATGCAAAAAAGGAGTTAAATAGTTCTGCTTTCTCCCTGTTGCTTGTCACCTTCTTGCCACTTTCACCCACTAATGGACCAATCATTTCCTTCACAAAAAAGTTTTTTACATGTTGAAAGAAGCTTTTTTTTGTTATTTTTTACTTTTGTCGCAAGCCTTAGTTCATTTTGAGCCTTAGCTTTCCTCACTTCATCTTTGCAGGCTCGGGCTATTTGCTGATATTCTGCTTTAGTTATGTGCCCCTCTTTCCACTTTTTATACTTGTCCTTTTTATCTTTCAATTTATCAGAGAGTTCTTTATGCAGCCATGCTGGTTTCTTTTGAGAGCTGTTGTTTTTCTTCTTTGTTGGTATTGTGCTAGAGTGGGCTTTTATTATCTCATTTTTCGATATTTCCCAAGCTTCTTGAGTTGTTTTCCCCTTGAGGATTCTCATCCATGGAATCGTTCCCAAGCTCTCTCTAAGTTTATTGAAATTAGCTCTCTTAAAATCCAAGACTCTAGTTTGACTGTGTTCTATTGCTTGTGCTTCCAGAATGTTGAATTCCAATATTACATGATCACCCCCCCAAAAAAATTCCTGTGGCTTCAACACCTTCTATCATTTCATCCCTGTTAGTGAGAATTAGGTCCAATATGGCTAATCCCCTAGTTCCCTTCTCTACTTTTTGGGAGACAAATATGTCTGATAAGTTTGTCAGGAATCTGTTTGATCTTCCACTTGGTGCAGAGTTTGTCTCCCAGTTGATGTCAGGGTAATTAAAGTCCCCCATTACTATTGTGATGTGCTTCCTACATACCTTAGTTAGCTGACTAGCAAAAAGTTCATCTATTTCCTCTGTTTGGTTGGGTGGCCTATAGTATACACCTATGGCAATGTCATTTCCCCCCCCCTTTTATATTGACCCAAATGCATTCAAGACAGTTTTCATCATTGTTGTGCTCTATTTCTGTAGAGATGTAGTTATTTCTTTATATAGAGAGCAACTCCACCTCCTCTTTTATTTGGTCTGTTTCTTTTAAATAATTTAAATCCCTCTAGCTGTGTGTTCCATTTGTGGGTTTCATCCCACCATGTTTCCGTAATGGCAACAATATCATATCTGCCCTCATTTACCTGAATTTCTAGCTCATCCTGTTTACTGTTCATACTCTGCGCATTGGTGTATAGACATTTGAGTTCTTTATGACTGACCCTGTGTTTACTTTCTATATAACCTGTGTGGTGCCTGAGTTCCCCTATTTTCTTACCACCTGTTTGGTTAGTGCACTTTGTGTGTCACTCACTATTAAAAACATGCGGCTCTGCTGAATGAGTGGTATTTATGACAGGAGTTCCAGCTATCACAACATCCCTACGGTCATATACTTGCAATAAAGCATTGGGTGCCTGCCTTAGTGCCCACCAGAATAACCTCAGCATCTGCCAGAGGAAGTAATTTGCTCATGTACCATATTATAATAATGCAACTTAAATATTTAATAAAACAAGAGTTCATTGTAACTTGCACTTAAAAGAAAACCATGAAACTATTGGATACAAAAGTGCAGTGATTTATATTTAGTCATGAAAGATGAGGTGGGTCAAGGCTAACCCTGACTTTATTTAGAATTGAATAGATGTCTCAGGCAACAGTGGCTTGAGGACAGTAGTATAGCTGCTTAGCTGAGGTCCTAATCCTTCTCCTCTCTTAGAAGCTGGAAGCTTTATATTTGTAACTGTTCCAGGCAAATGTCCATGTACAAAGACATGAATGAAAAGGACACCATATTTACTTTTAATCCTGCCTCTGAAAGGGCTAAAGATGACTTGGAACTGTGAAAGTAAAAGTCACACGGAAAATTTCTGACAACTTTACACAGGACTAGAACAAAGCTATTATATTACAACTACAAAAAGCTAGTAACCAATCATGTCAGCAACATTAGGCAGATAGACTGTTTGATTCAATAAATGAATTTTTCAGTTTTCAGTTTTCATCTTGTAATTTCTAGTTCATTGCTTTGTCATTTGTCATTATTTCTTCACTTCGCTGAATATTTATCATATAATTTATTAACTCCTTTTTTTCCTTCTCTGAGCAAATAAGAAGCATATCCAATTCTACAGTATTTCTTTATATGTTTTCCTGTACATGTACCATGTATTATATGTCTTTAATTTACTGAAGACTTTATCTCACATTTCCTAGACAGATTAATGGTATTTGTCATAATAGTCATGTCTCCATTGGCACAATAGTGGATACTGTCTCACATGGAATACTGGTTTGCAGTCACATATTTGTGTATGTTTACAATGTTAATGCAATTTGTGCTAAGATTGAGAAATGGTCCTTTAGTTTAACCTGCTTTTCTTGAGGTATTATCAAGCATGGCTGAACTCTAGCTGTCCTGGAACTCAGCATATGTATAGTACAGGTAGTCCTTGAATTATAATCATTAGTTTAACAACCATTTGAAGGTAGAGTGAAACTGAAAAAAGTGACTTATAACTGGTACATGCACTTCCAACCATCAAAGTGTCCTCACCAGCACATGATCAAAATTTGGGATAGTTTGCAACTGGCATATATTTACGATAGTTGCAGTGTTCTGGGGTAATACAATCACCTTTTGTGACCTTCCCAGGGGTTTCCAAGAAGCAAAGTCAATGGGGGCAACTGGATTCGCTTATCAACCTGGCAAAGAAAGGTCATAAAATTGAGTCTGACTTACCTATTGCATTACTTAGGCCCCAACTGCAGTAGTAAGTTGAGGACTATTTGTTCATGTTGGCCTAGGAAAGCTTTATCTTTGATTCTTCTATTCCTTAAGATAAAGGTTTTTTTTTGTTAGCAATAGAAGCAGCTGCAACAATCCAATTTAAAAATAAATAGCAATATAGAAATGATATAAAGACTTATATATTTTTATATAAGTGTATCCCTTCCAAAGTATAGTATTAACTGCTCTCCCTTCCATGCTGCACAACATAACTCAATAAAATATAAACAAGATTAGAATAAGCCTCTGCTTCACTGATCAGAACTCAGGGTTATCAACATCCTCCTAGCCATGTGGACAGATTTTGTTTATTGAACTCTGGGTTGAATATCTAAAGCTGAGAAATTCCATAATTTCTCTTCTCTTTCTCTTCATTTTTAAAATTCCACATAGTTTTAATCAAGCTGATATACTGCTGAGCCATTTTCCCTCTTCTTTCTTTTCAGACAATTCTTAGGCATTTACACTAGGCTATGATCTCTGAAAGGTCTGCCAAGATTGCACTCCAATTAAGGGAATGGCCAAGATAAACTTTAAATGAATTTAATTTAAATATCCTGTTGATATCTAAATCATGTATTTAATTGTTTCCATTATCTGTCATGTCATAATGTCAAAATTGTGATTTGATTACCACTTTTAGGAGGCTTAGGGAGATTATATTCAAAACTTTTGGAGTAAATGTTACCATCCTAGGTGGACAATCTTGTATCCAAACTATACTTTATCTTTTATATTAGCTATAACAATACTGTTTTCTAATTCAGAACTAAGTGTGGAGGATTTGGTTTATATTTTGACTCATAATGGCACAATACTAATATAGGGGAAGATGGCAAGATAAAGGTTACTCTTGAGTCAAGCTCAATGTCCATGCACTGATCTTGGCTACAGTACTAAAATGGTAAGCCACTATCTTCTATCAGAATATTTTTCTCAACTTCTAGGTCTAGATTAAAGCCCTAGATTGCTATGTTCTTTCAACTAAGTACTATTAAACTTAGAACTAAGTAGTAACTTGAAGTAGCACTAAGTACTATTGATCCTACATAGCTTTGGAGATTAGACAAAGCTAGCTAAGAGCTGCCATTCACTGGAGCTGGAAGGAACAGGTATGAGAACTTAAGCCTTCCTGTAATCTGTAACATTTTTTAGGTAAAGATATCTTTTTCCCCAACAAAATTGCAACCAAGTCCCTTGGGTCCACCAGGAAGGCTTTGCCTATCCTTTAATTATCATCCATCAGCCATTCCACCTGACTATAATAAGGTAGATATGGAAAACAAAGCACTTTCAATTCATTGAAGAAGCCAATAATATAAAGAAAGGGAAATTTCCTGTAACCTGGTCTAAGTTAAGGAAAAGTATGACCATACTTAAAAGTAGTTCTTTTAAGAAAGAACTAGATGGATGGTTGGTTGGATGGATAAATAGATTACATGAAAATTTGTAATGCTGACCTAAGGCATATTTAGAGTAAGTCCAAAATCCAAATCAGAAATGAAGGTATTTTCTGGCTTGGTTCTGCTACATAGCAGGAGGAATCCAATCAGAAATATCTGCATTTATTACAAATAAGAAACTCTATTTTAGCATGGACTTTTTAAAAAATGTGTTTCCTAAGAAATCTGAACTGCTGAAATCAAGCTCTGGAAAAAAAATGATAACACATCTTTGTTGTACCTCTTAAGTACAATATATACTATTTGAATACTTATAGCAGAGACAGACAATAGATACAGAACGTAGGATGGATTTAGATTATTCAAAGTATTTTGATTAAATATGAGCCAGGCTGAGTCAAACATAGCACAGTGTTTCTCAACTTTGGCGACTTTCAGGTGTGGGGACTTCAATTTCCAGAATTTGTCAACTAGGATTTCAACTTCCGGAATTCCCCAGCCAGCCATGTGAAAGTTGCCACGGTTGAGAAACTCTGCTTTTAATATCATCTATCTTTGCTAGATAGAAGAAACATGGATAGAGTGCCAAAATAAGAATATGGGAAAAATGACATCTTTTCCATAATAGCATTTTTTTTTTAATCCAGATCTGAGGAATGCTCAGTTTCCTGAGCTGAAATTTCTTCCTATAAGCTTAGATCAGCTGTGGCAGGAAAACACACACTCATTCACAATCCTTTGAATGAATGAAATACAAGCTGTTTCTAAGGAAGACTGTTAAAACAAATAGACTGTCTAGGGATTTATAAATATCCATGATAGATTTATTATGCAAAGAATGTATGAATCTCAGGGGCTCACTCAGTTTTAATATTTAAAAGTAGAAAGTATTAGACATTCATTGGGAAATGTACCACATACAGGACAGAATGGTATTTTGATTGCTTTCTTTCTAAATCATCATTTTTAAATTGTAAAACAGGAAATATCTGCATGTTCAAACTTGTGCTCTTTCTCAACTCAATGAGATTGTATGTTGTTGTATCTGTTTTATTTCCTCATTTGCTTCAGATGAAATTAAAAACTGAAATTGCAGGAATTAGTTTGTGAAATGGGTGAAGCAATCAACAAGACATCCCTTGAGACTTATAAAATGTTTGCAACCCATTGTCCTTGTAAAGTCAATAGGCTGACTTGAGGGTTTCCTTTTTAAACTTTCTACGAGAAAAAACACAGTTTAGTGTAGTCATTAAAGCATGAAACTAGAAACTGGAAAATCATGAGTTCTAGTCCTGCCTTAGCCATGAAAGTCAGTCACTTTCTCTTAACCCTAGGAAAGAGACAATAGCAATAGCAAACTGCTTCTGAAAAATCTTGTCAAGAGAACTGCAGAGATTTATCCAGGCAGTCTTTGAGAATCGGACATGATTGAATTGAGGGGAAAAAAATAGAAGAGAGAATGATAATTTATTAGGATTTCAGGAAATACCGGTATTGCAGGCTAAATATGGAAGTAAAAAAAATGCTCCTGAAAAAGGCCACGGCAAATCTTTCCAGTTTCTTGTCATGAAAGGTGTCTATGAAGTCACCAGAATTTAAGCTTGACTACATAGTAGGAGGTGGAAAAATTATAAGTACTGAAACAATTCTTGAGGTAGTTATTTTTACTGTTTGAAATGGAAAATATCAATGTGATCATTTCAAATACTGAAGGTAACTTTTGTATAGGATCTGGGGAAATTATTCTGATTGCCCCCAAAGTAGCCTTAGGACTAGAAATTGCATACCCATTGGTCTTTGTTTAATACCTACTTTTTTAGTGAGCCCTGATAATTATGACAGTGCTGAACAAGTGCTAGTTAGGAGGAAGGGAGGGAGGAAGGGAAGGGGAGGGGAGGAAGAAGGAAGACTCATTCTATTCCTCTGTTTAGGTAAGGAAATATCTCTGGTGTGGGTTGTATAGTTAGAATTAAATAGCTTCTTAACTTGATCTATTGATTTCATCCTTTTCTCATATATAAATGGATGTGCAACACTCACAAATAAAGTATAAAGTATTCCATCTAAGGATTCCAGCCAACCAGCCATTCTTCTATCAGGATTCTCTCTTCAATTATTTCTTTCTTTTCCACAATTTTCTTGTTCTTTCAGCAATCGACTGGAGTCCTTCCAACATGCTACCTCCCTGCTGATTCTGTCTTTTCTCCTCCCCTCCATAAAAATTTGGGCATAATTTTTAAAGGCTGGACTTTTCCCAATACTTCAGAGACCTCCTTTTCATGTTTGAATGATGCCACTTTGGCTACATCAGGACAGGCATTCGGAGAATGAACTTGCAATTAGTATATAGAACAAGCATGTGTTGCTTACAAGGAATTATGGCTTTTCTTTTTGTAAGACTGTCCCATTTATTAATATTTTCTGGCTAACATAATGAATACCATCTGTCCCAGAGTTACGTGACTAAAACCAGATACTAGGAACTGAAATGTAACTCATAAAATTGTTTCATTTGTGTCTCAAGAGTGAAGAAAATTGTATAGAAAAATAAAGAAAAGATCATACATAGCTTTTTTTTTTTAAAAAAAAAATCTGATCACAGATTATAAAGCCAGCTACTTAATTGTAAAAACAATTATTTACTAAGGAATACACAGTTTACCTAATGTTCAACTATTCAATTAATCTATAGACTTATTTACAGAATTTCTGTCTGATACTATAATATGCAATAGTGTATTCCAATGGAGTAGAATTCCATAGTGTATTCCAATAGTGTATTCCAATGGAGTAGAACATAGAAAAGTTTTTTTTTTTTAGCAAATGTCTCTTTTAAACTAGTCCAATTTAATTAAATCCTTAATTTAAGGAATGGACAGAAGCATAACTTTCATTTTAAATTTATCTAGTTTTTCATTTGCTTCAGTAGACTTGTCCATTTGTCTGAAAATTCAGCAAAAAAGGTTAGCCCAAAATTTATATATGCCTGTTAATGCAGGCATTTTTACACATATTAGAAACATTTTTTAAAAAAAGACTATGATATGATTTCTGTTGATTTCCCGGTAATATTTGTATGTTTAAATGTACTTCCATGATACTGTGTGGTCATTTTGTATTTTGTAAAATAGTTGAATTCTGAAATACAGATATTTTGGTTTGTGCTTGCAATTCAATTTGAAATGAGTGGTTTGTGTAAAATTAAGCTATTAAGCATCTCTAAATATTATTTAATGGGTTAATTAATGGGTTAATGGGTTTATTTAATGGGTTAATTAATTAATGTAATGTTTATTTAGCAAACCAGATTATGGCACAAACAATAAAAGAATTAAACATATTAAACATATTACAGATTAAGCCCTATGCCATGGTTGGCCATGTTACTTTACTTAAAATATTTAACTCCTTTTCTATTTAAAAAATATTCAAATAATTACTTAATTTTCAGCAAGCTTTGGAGTTAAATAGAAAGGAAAATGGAAAAAAATCTGCTTCATCAATTTTTTAAAATAAATTTAAATGAACACAATAGATTAAAATGTGAGGGCTCAGAAAAAATCTTCTATTTTTCTTTTGGACTAGTATAAACAGGGCTTTTTTTCTCATAAAACGCTCAGAACGGAGTTCCGGCACCTTTTTTGGATGGAACCTTGTAGGGTAGGCAAAGTGGGTTGTATGACGTGTGAGTTCCGGCACCTTTTTTTTTTTTTTTTTTACAAAAAAAGCACTGAGTATAAATGATGTAAAACATAATTCTACTCATGTAAATAAAACTCACTGATGTCAATATGGCTTATTCCCACCAAATGGATATAGGACTATATCCAGGAAGAAGAACTGTGACCTTTAATGTGCATACAGTGCCTGAAGACATCCTGTCACTCTTATCAGTTCAACGCTAGTTGTATCCAAGGCTTGCTCAAAACTGAGAAAGACAATCAAAACACAGAGAATGGATGAACAGCAGTATCTTCCCCTCCCCCCCACCAGACAGCATCAATCATGGACAGTTTAGAGATGATGATGATGACATAGAGTCGATATTGCAAAGTTATTGTAACATTTATCTTGTTCTAGGTTATCAGAGCATATGACACTGATAACAAAACAGTGTCTTCCTATTCCCAAAACTATATGGAAGCCCAAGGTGCCAAATATAATGATCAGAATCCTTATGCTCTCTTGTTTTGCTTGCACTTAAAAAAAAACAAGAATGTCTTTTTGGACGTAATTTTCAACATTTTTTAAAAAAAATTGCTTAGGTACTAGACTTCCCTGTTCCATCATTGCCTCCATCTTCATACTGCTGACTCCAGAATTTAAAATATTTTACTATGTTTTATTCTTCAATCTACATTTGTACAGCTATGTATCTATACATAATATACTACTGTATATATTAATAGTGTGAAATAAATATTACTGTTATGCATATTTGAGAGTATTTTTAAAAAAATAATAGTTTTTTAAAAAAATAAAGAGAAAAAAGTAAAAGAGAAAACAGGACAATAAGGGGAAAAGAGGAGGGAGAGGAGCTAGCAGAATGTAATGAACTCACCACTGTGACATGTGCTTGGTTAAATCCAGGATGGATTACTATAATGTACTCTATGTGCATTCCAAAACTTCAACTGATAAAAAAATGCAGCTGTAGTAGAGCTGAGTCTTCAGAATATATCACCAATTCCAAGCCACTTAGCATTGGATACTGCTTGATTTTTGAACCCAATTTAAAGTCGTGTCAAAGACTTAAACCAGGGACATTAATTTTTTTCCCCAATTATGCAGCCTGGTCAAGACCATTTCTTTTGCTATCTTCTCCCACACCAAAATATTGTTCTGTCTGTTTTAAGAGAGTGTAGACCAACAGATGGACAAACTGATAAACTCCTGAATGTGTTTTTGTTTTTGTTTTTCTAAAACTCCATTGAATTGAAAAGAATTAAAATGCCTCTATGAGAGTTGCGGCTTATTGGTTGTCATCTCTTCCTTAATGAGCTTAGAGCCAAGAAATACAAGAGGAATTGGCATACTGGGTAAAAATAAAAAATAAAAATCAAGCCCTGCCCCCTTAGTATTTGCATGAGCACTCCTCACAAAGAGGTTTGGTCTCAGATTATAACCATCACCTTGAATTTTTTGGTTCTCCTCACTACATCCGCAGGCTCCTATTCAGGCTTTAGTCTTTATTCACTGATCTGGTCTGCAAAAATCTGTATGGCTACAAAAAGAAGAAAAATTAACCATTAACTATTAACCATTTCCAATAATTGAGAAGATATATTAGATTCCAGTTTTATTAGAAACAGATCATTTTCAGTAATATGATTTACTTCTTTCTTGTGTCTGAACACACTCATGGAAAATTTAAAGTTACAAATATGTTTATTTTACTCATCTTTATACTTGCTTGAATTAATTCCTATCAATCCCTCCCCACTCAGATATTAATATTAAAGTAATATATACCCATTCTTATAGATGTGCAATTAGTTTTATCCTCCATAGATTTGCTGATGTTTTTTTTAAAAAATCAGATCATGTATTTTGAAACTTTAGAATTCTTATATAAATATTTTAAAAGCTTATCAATTGACCATAATGGCTAGATTATGATTTTTCTAGTGCTTTATATTCAAGTTTTTAAATACATGCGTCTTCCTACCTGAAAGCAAAACTATATATCCCTTGTTTGCTGAAGGGTTAATTTGATGGTTTATAGGGACTCTGTAGGTGGTGAACACTCAGCTTTCATGGACATTAATTGGGCAGCAATGTTAATCATCACCTCAAAAAAGTGATATACCTGCATAATTTTCAAAGTGGAAATAGGCATTTGGATGCGACTCATCTATGTGTTTCATCTAAAAAGAGAACATAAAGTGTTGCTGTCATTTAGACATCCATGTAGTTAATTTGTTTGAAAAATGCATTATAAAATGGGTAGTTATTTATTATTTATAAAGAGGAAGGAGAAGCAACTGAAGGCTATAGCAGTTCACCGATGGAAGCCTTGTTCACTGCTGAAAGGCAATATACTGGAAAGTGAACATAACTTAGACTTCTCCATTTTAGGGCCTTCCAAATGGGTTGAGTTGTCAGTTGTATGATTATAAGCCAATAGGCATGTTCCTCTGCTAGATGCAACACATCTGGAAGGAAGTAGGCTGCTGAAGATTTAATCTTTATCATTTTAAATTATTGGAGTGGAACATTGGCCAGAATTATATGAACGCGCAATACCAGTTATTTTTTTCAACTGTATCCAAAACAATAGCATCTAAAATGTTTGTTTTTTTAAAAAAGTATTGTAGATTAGATGATTTATCAATCATCGTTTTGCTTTTTTTTTTTTTTTTAAACTGACAGAGGCACTTCACTTGCTACCTGATTCTTTAAACGGAAGATGCCAGGAACAGAAATGAACTGCACTCTGCTCAGTGCAAAATATGCTTGAAAGTATGGCCTGCAGTTCTCCTACTGTATTAACTCTACAGAGATCAGACTAGGAGTTTTATTGATCAGGTACTGGCTTTAAAGGAAGGTCTACTCAGCTAGCCCATTCTGGGTGATTGATGGACCCTGATAGGTTTCAGAGGGAACTTGGGGGTTTTGCCACTTCTGACTGGAAGTTGTCCCAAAAAAGTTTCCCAACCAACAGCTTTGCAATGTTATCTGACCTGCTTTGGATTCTGTTATGCCTAAGAAAGTGGATGAGGCTCTTTTTCTTTTAGTCCAGTTACACATTTGTTAGATCCTGGCCCCTCATGGGTTATTAAAGTAGCCAGGTTCCCACTCCTGCAAACATGATGATAGCATCTACAGGCAAGTGACATCACCAAATAATTCACACAATGTGGCTTGTAAAGGATATGTTAGTATTGTGAAGGCTCTGCTATAGTGTAATTTCTTTGGGTTTGGCTTAGTGACCCAGCCATTGTGGTTTATACTTGTGGTCACTTGACAGTGAAAACCATGGTTTAATGCAGCGTGTGAAACTCCGGAGCTTTTGAATGTTTCAGGCACTCTGAAGGAGTTACTATAATCTTGCCAATAACCTTCTAAGGCAAATCAGTATTATTATTTCTGTATTGAATATTGAGCCTCAGTGCTGAAAATCGAGTTTAATGATAAGAGAAAAGTGTGATAAAAGCAGCTGACTGAGAAAATTGTAGTAACTTGTTTGATTGAGATTGTTGTAAATATTTTACTAAATAGATCCTGCCTAAATTGATTTCTTTTACCACTTTGTTTCCATTTTATAGTACTTTACTGAGCACAGACTCAAAATAACCAAAAAAAAAAATAATAATCCAAAGAATGACAGGTGACCTTAAACTCTGAGTAGACTCTTTCATAACAAATATGAAATGAGAAATTGGAACAACAGTTACAGGTGCATGGCTTGCCTGAATATACTTTTATTAGCTTCATTTTCTCTGAATGATTATTTTTCTATTCTTTTAAAAACTCTGTTCAGACTTCCTTGTGCCCCTTTTTCTGCCTTTACTCAGAACTCTGTGTTCCTTGACTAAAATGCTATATAAAAACAAGTTGTCATAGACAAATGTTCTCCTTTGACAAATAAGGGACAGAACTGGTTTGCTTCTTCTCATACTCTAATTCCCCCGGAAAATGGAAATCTCACGGGACAACAGGGCACAGCAAAGGTCACAGGATGAATTTTACTCTCACAAAACCATACACAAAATTAAATGGAACATTATACTATGTCTCAGTTCATTAGCAGCTACTTAAATCTGCCTATTTGGAAACATACCAGCAGCAAGAGGCAATGTTTGAGAGGGTTTTAAATGAACATCAGAGTTTATGTCTACAATCTGCATCTTGACATTCAACGTGCTAAGTAAGAAAAAAAAAAACAGGCTGAAGAAAGTAATGTGGGAAATATCCCTTTCCACTGTGAATTCTATTGATTTAAAGTTCTTGTTCAGCCTTTCTTCTAGTTATAAGTATTCCTCACTTAATTAATCCATTAATAAATTATTTCACAAAATTATTCACAAAAAACTACTTCTTGGCAAGGCTAGAAAAATATGGGATAGACAGCAGCAGCACCACCACCAGATGGATCTGTAACTGGCTGACAAATCATACTCAATGTGTATTCCTCAATGGAAGTACATCTACATGGAGGGAAGTAAACAGTGGGGTATCCCAAAGTTCTGTTTTGGGACCAATATTCTCCAATATTTTCATAAATGATCTAAATGAGAAAATAGAAGGTGAACTCATCAAACTCATCACTAAGCTGGCACGAATAGCCAACACACCAGAAGACAAGTTCAAGATCCAAAATGATCTTGACAGACTTGAACACTGCCCTTTCTAACAAAATAAAAGTAAAGCATTACACTTAGGCAAGAAAAACCAACTGTATAGGTATAGGCTAGATGAAACCTGGCTTAATGCCAGTAATTGTGAAAGGGATCTTGGAGTCGTAGTGCACAATCATTTAAATACAGTGTGCGACAGCAGCCCAAAAAGCCAATGCACTCCTAGGTTATATTAACAGAGCGATAAAATCAAGATCACGTGAAATTCTAGTACTTGGAATACTGCATCCAGTTCTGGTCACTACAATATAAAAAAAGACGTTGACACTCTGGAAAAAGTGCAGAGAAGAGCAACAAGAATGATTAGGGGGCTGGAAGCTAAAACATACAAAGAACAGTTACAGGAATTGGGTATATCTAGTCTAATGAAAAGAAGGTCTAGGGGAGACATACCAGTATCCAATATTTGAGGGGGTCCTACAAAGACAAGGGAGTCAAACTATTTTCCAAAGCACCAAGAGGCAAGACAAGAAACAATGGATGGAAACTAACCAAGGAGAGAAGCAACCTAGAACTAAGGAGAAATTTCCTAACAGTGAGAGCAATCAACCAATGGAACAACTTGCCTTCAGAAGTTGTGTGTGCTATATCACTGGACACTTTCAAAAAGAGACTTGACAATCATTTATCTGAAATGGCATAAGATCTCCTGCTCGAGCAGGGGATTGGACTAGAACACCTCCAAAGTTGCTTCCAACTCTATTCAATGTTCTATTTACAAATGGATGCTGGGTGGTTAACAGCAAAACACAAAAGACCATAATATAAAAAAGAATAAAAAACAGTAAATTATATATTTTTAAAAAATAGCTAGGATAGATTCCCACCATCAGCTAGTGCCAGGGATATGTTAAATCAAATAGTTCTCAGAAGCTTGTGAATGAAAGAAAGGTTGCAACCATGTATAACTTTAGGAATGGCATAATTGATAGTATTAGGGCTATCACCACTGACTCCACTCTCTATGTACAGATAGTCCTTGACTACAATTGAGTCCAAAATTTTGATTAAGTGAGACATTTGTTAAATGAGTTTTGTCCCATTTTACAACCTTTCTTGCCACAGTTGTTAAGTGAATCACTGCAGCTGATAAGTTAGTAACCCAGTTGTTAAGTGAATCTGGCTTGTCCATTGACTTTGCTTGTCAAAAGGTTGCAAAAGATGATCACATGACCTTGGGACCTAGCAACAGTCATAAGTATCTGAATTTTGATTACATGATTATGGGGGATTCTACAAAGGTTATAACTGTGAAAAACGGTCATAAGTCACTTTTTTCAGTGCCTTTGTATCTTTCAACAGTCACTAGATGAACTGTTGTATGTCGAGGATTACTTGTACTTAAGAGAAGGACTTCCCAGTAGACTTTCTCTAGATGTTTGGATTAGGTAGGCATGTTCAGTTCTGCATGTAAATGTCAATAAAGGCCTGTCCAGCATCCCTGCATTTCTCAGGGGAGGCAGTATTTTCCAACTTGCGATCCTGTCCTTTCTCTAGCCCAGAAATTGGTAATTATGAATTCAGAACCTCATATTGTCCTTGCCTCAACTGTTTTTTTTTGCACCCACAATTATATAAAACTCGAAAGAAAATTTCCATTCCATTCCTTTAGGTGATATGGAACTTACAAATGATGACAAATGATTTTTTTTCTTACTGTAAGAATTTGTAAACATCTGGGGAAAGCACAGCAGAACATTGACTTTTGACAAGATCTAGTTTCAAGTGCTGGAGCAGAATATAGGATTCTTTTATAATTTGGGAATACTATTAAACACATTACCAGAGTTGTATATTATTTGCTGATGTAAATTGTAAAAGATATAACAAATTTTGGTATCAGTAGATATAATGAGTGTTAAAATCAATATTACAGAAGAGCAAGAGCTGTGTTCTCAGATTTCACTCTTGCAGAAGATTAAAAGCACATTTGAAATGTCAAAATACTTTCCCAGATCACATTCTACAATAATTTATTGAAATCTAAAGTGGAACAGACGATTTCTCAACCTCGTTACCGATTCTTGAGTTGCAAACATAACCTTTGATACAATTCTGTGTTTCTTCATTTTGGCATTGTTGTGAGCCCAGATTTTATATGTGCTGTCATCAGAACTAAGCTTTACCATGTGTGCAAAGTGTTTTCCTACCCCATAATTTCCCTCCCCCAAAAAAGAAAAAAAAGAGAACAAAGAAGAACTCTGAACTTGACATTTTTATTTTGCCAAGGTTTTTTTGTGCTACTTCAGAAATTAATTCACTACACTTTCTTAGTAACAAGGCTAGAATTTCCAGATTAGGAAGGACTCAGAGTGTGCTGATTGTGGACAATGCATTTGACAGTAGGGAAAAGAACAGCTAAATGTGAATAATGTGTTATGATATGGAATATCATAACACATTATTATTATTTTAATTATTCTATTTTTTAGTTTGTATTGTTATTTTTAATAGTAATTTTAATATAACTTGTATATTAAAAAAAGAAAAAAAACAAAATAAACCAAATAAGGATTTTATTTTATACTCATGATCATTATACACAATTTTAAAGAGTATAACTAAAATGGATGAATACGTTTTATTCCTATCCTACACTTGCTATCATTTTTATATATAAAAGCCTCACTCTGCCTGCATATTTCTTAAAATTAAAATGTCTTTGGAATGTACCATTTTCAGCGGTGAAACAAAAAAGTCATTTTGTTATATCTTTACATATTTTCCTAGAAAAAAAGGTTAAATTCTTTTCAGTAATGGTCAGTTATATGTTATTTCCATATGAATCAAAACAGAATTCTGTCCTGTTTAAAATATGCTAGTAACCCTCCCATAAACAAATAAAAAAATACAAGGTTGCATCTCTTGATCAACTGCTGGTCTGATGCATCCAAATCATACACAAGTTAGTTGTGAATTTTAGTGAGAAGCATTATAATTTGATTATTAAAAAATGGCACCAATTCTCCTGCTAATTGACTCCCAATGCAATCATCTATCTACCCTTCCTTCCTTTGTCTCAACAAACCAATATATATGGGTTTATCAGATTATATTGCAAAGTATATGAAATACATGAGAACTTATCCAGAGAGTATAGGAGTTCAATGCCTTATCATTTTTGTACAAGCCAATAGAGTCATCAAGTTCCACATCCAACCTGGAGGAAAAAAAGAAAGAGATAGTAATTAGGTAGACTGAGAAACTTTTGGTCAGTTACTTACAAAATGGAGATGACTAATGTGTTCTGTGATATATATATTTTTTTTTCTATAACAAGTTTTATTGAATTTTTTTCAATTTTACAGCCAAATGCTTAAGACTCATCGTGGAGATAGGGTACTCCATAAAACAAAATAGAACATACAGTCATGCATAAACAATTTACACTTTTTTTTTAAAATCCTCCCTCTCTATTTTATCCATCAAAAGAGCAAGAACAAACAAACAAAACCAAACTATCAACGATATTTCCACCCATTTTAAGCTTAATTAACTATTAGCATATTCCAACTAGCATTACATAGACATATAGAATACGGTTCGAGTATCCATATAATAAAGACCATATTATTCCAAATATTCAGTTTATATTTCTCACATACATATTTTATCAGTGAATATAACTTTATGTTTCCAAACCATTTTGGATTAGCTTAAATTGTTTCTAATTATTTCTAAGTTAAACATATATAAGTATATTTTAAAATTTCTCCACTATATTCTATTCCTATATTCTAAACATTTTTATAAATCAATCCATTCTTTAGTCATTGCATGTAAAGATATCATTAGTATTCCACCAGTCTCAATACAACTCCTGAATTTCGCTTTTCCCGTTTTCCATAGTTACTATTCCAGACCAATATTAGTCAGACTAAAATCTTAAACTTTAAAAATCTCAAAAATATTAGCTCACTTAAAGTCTTTAAAAACCATTTTACCATTTTACCCATCAAATAAATTTTAAACCCTCATTTTAAACCTAATTCTAGCTTTCTTTTTATGCCAAGCAGGTTTCCACAATACAGCTTTCAGCTCCTCCCATCTTGGTATTTGGTTATACACATTTTCCCACAGTTGCGTCTGATCATAGTCTTCTTCTCTTTTTCCCAATATTGTCTGCACAATATACTCAGTCTTAGCCAGTGTGGTGATTATTCGTTGTTTATATGTACTGTCAGGATTTTTAATATCTCGTATTAAAGAGTCCATTTCTGTTGTTTTTACATCTATAGATGTTTCAATTGAGTTCTGCTTTTGGCCTTCAAAAGTCTCCATCCTTTGTGTATAAAGTGTAACATCTTCCTCTTCAGTAGATTGTAAATATAGATCTTCCATTTCGTTAAATTGTAAATCCAATTGTATATCATGCTCAGTTAAAGTTTGAAATCCAGTTTTTTGCTCTAAACCAACCTCATTCCTTAGTGTCCTAAACTGTTCTTTTAATTCTTTCCTTCTTTCCAAAATTTTTGCTAATATCAATCCATAATTGAGCTGTGAATAAGCTTCCATCCTTCTCTCCTTTTTTTTTTTTTTTCTATAATAAGAAAACAGCAGTGTCTGGGCGTAGCACCAGGTTCAAAAGTTCAGCTACCATGGCAACGTTATGATAAGACATTCTGGGCTTCAAGCCAGTTTCCAAGATAGATACAATGTAGCCCCTCCAATCCACATCTCAGTAGCCAAGGCAGTTTTTTTTTTTCCTTTTCCTTTTTAAAGTGGATAAGAATGTTCAGAAGGGGGGGGAGGAAGAAAAAACACTCCACCCCCCTCCCTAGAATTTCCACTTAAATTTAAAACAGGCAAACAAAGAGGAAAAGTCACAATAAGGCTTTTTTCTTCTCTTTTTTTTTTCCAGGATCCCCCGGATTCCAACAGCTCAAATACACAATAGCAAAGTCACTTTTTTCCCCCGAGTGTTCAAACGCTGCTTTTTTAAGGAAGGGAATAGTTTCTAAAAGCTTTAGGGAAGTAAGGAAGGTAACAAGAGGGAAGGAAAGTTCTCACCCGGATCTTCCACGGTGGTTCTTTGTGCTTAGATGTTGCTGTGACTTTCGGCTGGAGCAGCTGAGTGATCGGCCATGTTACTGGCCGATCTTTTCCCCGTCGGCCCAAAGGTGATTTTCTCGGACCTCAGAGGGAGCCGCCGCTCCCTCCGAGATCAACGAGTGCCCTCCTCTACGGTGGTCGCCCCTACAGGGCGACTTTCGACCCTGTCCAGGGTCTACCGGCGGGGGGAAACCGGACGGCCAAGAGAACGAATTCTCTGCACGTCCGCGGGCGCTGCCACCGGATCCGGAAGCCCCGGATCATGATCCTCTGTCTTACATTCAAAAACACAAGATATTGCTTTCAAAAGCAGTGGAATGTTCCACCACCATCTGTTGAGTCAACTTGACAGGGATTTTGAACTGATTAACTGTAGTGCCATTCCAATCATGACAACCAATGTTAGGTTATGGTAGCCTATTCTTTTGTTTATTTATAAATATTGCTTACAATTATTTTAATTATTTGCCTGTTTGTTAAATTTAGGTATCACCCCTCTCAATCTTAGAATGACTTTGGACAATGTATAATGAAAAGCATGAAAGTTTAATACAATATATGCATAAAAGGAGCCAGAGAAAAACAAGGATTAAAAGTAAAAAAAGGTGGCAGGAGGGCTGTCATGGCATTAACCATCCCCAGGATTAAGCATGCTGCTTAATGACTCCATGCCAATTGCCAAAGCCAGGTCAAACTTCTTTGAAAGCCCAGGAGGTTGGGGACCTTCAGACTTCTAGAGGGAGGATACTCCAGAGGGCAGAGGCAGTGGCAAATTATTATGTGCTGTTAATATCTTTCTTTCAATAATCCTTGTTAAGATATTGTAAACTGAAGAACTTCTGTCTCTCAAGAAGAATGCAATCACTCATTGTACAACCGTCAGACCCAAAGAGCCATGCGGAATTACTTCTGAGTAATTTCTTTATCATTGTTCACCAACAGACAGAATCTTGCCAGATTGAAGCAACTATCTGCATGACTATTAGATATACTTTGGGAATTGCTAGGAGTTTGACTTCATCCTCTTCCTGCTTACCAGGAATCCTATATAGAATGCTTTGCTGTCTCTTTGCCTGTACCTCCTCTGACTACATTCGACCCCATCAACATGCTTTTACTATACAGTGGGCTAATGATAATGCAGATAAATGTGGTTCCTATGATGGGTAATGTTCTTCCATATATTGCAAGCCCAATATGCTTGCCTATGCAAAGATGAGGAATTTTTTATTTACCAACATTCACCAAGAACTGAGCAGCTACAAGTTCTCACGCAAGCTGTACGTATAGAAGTTGATCCAGTTTTTTGCTAATCGTCTTTACTTACTATGGATAGTGTATCAGCGTATTGACATATTTATATTGGAATCAGTTTTTGGTCTTCCTGCATTGGGTTTATAGGTTGGTTAAATGGAAAGTGAGTTTCAGTTTTTTCTCTGACAGTAGTAACACATTTTTCCAAATGTAATAATATGAAAAATTCAAGCTTCTTATCATTTACTTGTGCACCCTTTTGTTACCCCCCCCCACTTCTGACAGATATGTAACTTATAGTGTGGGAGTATGCACAAACTGTTAATGTTAAGCACAGGTGCTAAAATCACAGCCAGTGCTTTGATAACACTTTGATTAGGTTATTGCAATTCAAGGAGCTGTCCATGAAATGGATGAAACATGTTAACTGCTCAAGAAGTAAGCTGTTAAATTGTTGCTTGATACATAAAAGAAGAAATTATCTTTATATGCATATATCATAGGTCTCTAAGATGATACTTCCATCTACAAAAAAACTTAGAAAATGAGCCAGCTGATGCAGAAACTGGCAGTACCAGTGAATTAATATAATTTATAGCAATGTGGAAACCTTGATGATTCTTCTGAGAAGAAACATATTTAAAGAGCTGATCAAAATCAACATTCAAATTCAGCCTTCCAAAATTTATAGCATAAATAGAATCACAGCAATTCAAATGCAGGATAGTCTGAGTTCAGAGTTTATTGACTCTAGATGATTCTCTTGGTGTTTCATTTTGCTGTCTTGCTGTTTAATAACTAGATGAATGTTTGCTTTTTGTCAACCTCGTTCGACTTGCTATATATTTAAACACAAGTTCTAAAGCATTTGTACTGGGCTGACAGGAACATTTGTGCTTTGTTTTGGCTCCATGATTTAATGAAAAGAAGTCATAAAACTTATCTCTGCACATGGTCACTGCCAATATTTTAATTGGCTAGTTTTTTTAAAATTTCTTTCAACAGATTGTTAGACCTTTAGAAGGATATTCTTGCATAATGTGATATATTCTCTTTCAATTCAGTAGTGAGTGACAGCAAACTATCAGCTTACCATGATAAAGATTGCACTACTTCATATTAAAAAAATGAAATAATCACCAAAATGTAATCCACATTGATATAAATGATCACTTATTTCATGCAGATTGTTATTGAGCATATAACCTATAATTCTGTTTAAGATTAGGATTACAACCACACATATAGCAATATAGGATATATTATATTAGAATTATATACTGCCTCACAGCGCTTTACAGCACTCTCTGGGCAGTTTACAGAATCAGCATATTGCTCCCAACAATCTGGGTCCTCATTATACAGACCTTGGAAGGATGGAAGATTGAGTCAATCTTGAGCCCTGTCAAGATCAAACTCCAGGCTGCGGACAGAGTCTGCCTGTAGTACTGCATTCTAACCACTGCACTACTAGGGCTCCTGGTGGTGCAGTAGTTTTTGGACAAACTGTAACACCCCCCCCCCCAGTGGTGGGATTCAGCCAGTTCGCACCAGTTCGGCAGAACCAATAGCTAATTTTTTGTTGCTCAGGCCCAGAATGGACTTCCGGAAGCGGCATCCACACAGAGAACCGGTTATTCATATATTTGAATCCCATCACTGCACACACCCCTCATCTTTTCAAAGTTTTCAAGCCTGACTTTTGAAGAAGATGACTACAACAAAGTGTACATTAAGGATTATTAGATAAAAACCTGTGAGGAAATATTGCATGAATATAATAACAATGATTTAAATGTTCACCAAATATTTGATGGAATACTTGGATGTCTGCTCCTCTGAGACAAGCCTGCTTTAGGCTATATATTTTAGTGTTAACAATGTATGGCACTGACAATGACATCACCAATTGATAAAGAGAAAAGTGCCTGACAGATAGGTTAGAGATTACAGAGACCATTGGTTTCATTCCTCCAATATTTTTGGGATTTGAGGGAGAAGAATGCTGTCACTAGACTAAGAGTATTGCATGATGACCATTTTCTATCTGTCCCATGGTATTCTGCAGAGATATAATAAGCAATTTCTAACTAAAGCTGCTTAAGGTGGGGGGAAAAATGTCCACAGATGTCAAACATCAAAGTCTATATGAATGAATGAAATCCAAAATCACATGAATCCACATCAGCAGGTTCTTACATAGTGTGTCTATGTATTATGTGTGTGTGTGTGCACACACAAGTATATGTGTATATTATTTTGTGTGTGTCTATTTCAAATCACATATACATGATTATCAGCAACTGTTGTAAATATTATTTTTAATCTCTCTCCAGCAAAGTGTTATTTTTGTTTATCAATATAAAAAACAGAAACATATATCTACTATGTCATTTGAACTTATGGAACGATCCTTGACTATATTAAGGATTCAGTTTTCTCCTAAAATTTTCAAGAATGAATAGCAACTGATCAAAATGGCCAAATGTAAAATATGTTAGAAGCAATATGATTCTGAATTATGTTCTCCAATAGATTACTATACCATATCTCTCTCTGTCTCCCTCCCTCCCTCTCTCCCTCCCTCCCTCTCCCTTTCCCTCTCTTTCACACACACACACACACTCTCTCTCTCACACACACAAACACACATAGAGAGAGTCAAGGTTCTATTTTTACAGCATTGTATTGTATAGACCTATATAAAGCTATGTAAGACTGCATGCACTAGTTTATAAAGTAGTATACAATTTGGAAGAACAAAGAATGCAGAGCATTCTCTATAAAATCAGGTAAATGGAATTAATTAACTCTGTTTTAAATTATTAATCCTTTTGAGGCACAGATGGGCTGAAATTTCAGAGGCATTATTTATATATACTATGCTTCTGTCAAATGCTTTGTTGCTTTATGTCTTCAAAGTCTGCCTAAGTCAAAGATCAGGGCTAACAGTCAAAATTCTGCACCTTTTAAAGTTCCCTTTATATCCTCTGAAATTTCTGTAGCTTTCTCCTTGTTTTAATTCTTTTTCTTCTGAACCTTTAAAGTTCCAAATTCTTTTCCCAGTGTGTCCTTTGTGTTATTATTTTAAAGCTTCTATTTCACTACCTCCCTCTAAGGAGCGCTGCATGTTTTCTTTGTGTTATCCTTTTCTTCTTCTTCTTTTGTACATTCTGCCTTTTTTGATTTCTGCTGCTTGAAAACTGCTTTTCTACCCTCTAGACATTTATTGTCTTTTTTCTGTCCTGTTCTTTTGTGAATAGGAGCCTAATTAATTTACTAGTGGTCTGTAGATTTGTTCTGATGTTTCCAAAATTTGTTGGAGCAAGACTGAAGGGAGGAAAGCATAGAGACTGACTTCCTTTACACCAGATGTTTAACTGATGAATTATATTTTTCAAGCCTTCCAGTCTCAGCATAAACATTTAGATTATCTCATTTAACTCATAAGATATTGTTACATGTGAAATGAAAAATCCATATAGTTCCCTTATTAGTCAAAGGTGTTGATTAAAAAACCATGGTACTATATATCATAATATCATTTTTGTCATATTACACTTTTAATTTATTCCAACCACTTTAAATATTCTTGTTTTTGGCTTTATTATGATTATATAAAGCACTTTACAATAGTTTTTAAATCTTACCTATACCAAATGGCCCAGACGAAATACCTCAGTACTTAGATCAACAGGATAGGATGGAAAGAAAGAAAAGAAAAGAAAGAGAAAAGTGCAATGAAATATTTAGTTTATGATTCCTGATGGAACGTTTTCATATTTTTCCCTGAAATGAAGGTTGTTTTGTGGGAAACTTATAGTATTTGATAGTTATTCCAACAACATATCTTTTTTTTTTCACTTCTAGTGGAATTTTCAGACTTTTTAAAATGGTAATATGTGGTTTATGAATTAATTTTGTTTGAATATGTTGTATAGATGCTGTATTTCCTTTTTCTGCTGTTCCAGGTTGCTGCAAGTGTGTTTGGGCTCATCTAAATAATGTCCTTACGCAGCTTCTCTTGTGGGACGTTGGTTTGTTGCTTTGGTAGTGGAGCATCTGGTTAGTATGGGTGGATTTTCTTTTTTCTTTTTCTTTTTTTTAAAAATATATTTTATTAGGTTTTCTATAGGTATGGGAAGGATAGGGATAGTATGGGTAAAGGATGGGGTTAGGGAATGGAATTAGGATAGGGATGGGAATAGGGATAGGAATAGGTACAATAGTGGGGTTATCCCCACATAAAAAATCCAAAGCTTAAACAAGCAGACTCTCGTCCAGGTAGACATATTAAATAATAGTAGTTAATACAATACTAAACAATTATAATCATTAATACTGAAAATAGTCATAAAGTTAAGCTTACTAATTAAGTATATTTTAGCTCTAGCGTAATGCTAACCATTGATAAAAATTTTCCCATGTCCTAAAATACACTGAATCCTCTTTCTTTTTAATTTCCAACGTCAATCTATCCATTTCTGCACATTCTAAAATTTTCATAATTATAATCTGATCGTGTGGTAGGTTTTCATTTTTCCAAAATTGGGCAAATACAATTCTCGCTGCTGTCAATACATGTAATATTAAATATTCATTCTCTTTACCATAATTAAGTCCTAGTATTCCTAGCAAAAATAATTCTGGCTTATATTCTATTTGTATTTTAGTCATCTTTTCTAGCCATTTATGAATTTTAAACAGTATGGGTGGATTTTCTGTAGAGTTGTGTTTCTAGTTTGCCATTGTAGTCTCTGCTGATAAGGATGTCCAGGAAGGATAGCGAGTTGTTTTCTTCTTCTCTAGTAAACTGGATTCCTTTAAAAATGTTATTGATGGTTCTGTGGGTGTGTTCTCCAATTGGTCCTTTTTTATTATGGTGAAGGTGTCGTCTACAAGAAAAAGTTAAATATTACTAAATTATTACCAATAAAAGAAGGATATTTCAAGGCCCCTGGCCTAGCCAGGGTAAGGTGACAGAACAGGACATGATAAGTGAAAAATAAAATAAAAAATGAGTACCATCATAGTCATCCAACATGCTTTATTCTGCTTCAAGATCAGGACAGAATGTCTCACTAAATTTATGCTGTAATTTATCAAATGAAATAATATTAATGGCTTAAAGTTTGAATGTCCAGACAGACATCTCCTTTAATGTTATACTGTATGAACAGTACAAGGCAATAATTTTACAAAGACATGCCAAATGCATATCAACTTTGTTTAATTTGTTCCTATCAAAACAGCTGGTACTAGGTCTAATCCAAATTCAGGCTGATAATTTTGCTTGCAGGAACATTTGCAAAATGTTTGTGTGTTATACAAATGAGTAAAGGGTGCTCAACTTACCTTGGCAAAATCGTGGTGGGAACTTTTAGTACATGTGAATTATCACCTAGTTCTTTAGCATAATTAACACTTCCAGCTGCAGAATAATTAAGATGTCCATCAATTCAGAAACAAGCAAAACAGTTTGGAAGGTGTGAAAACTAAACAAGTGAGCACATCAAACATCTGGGTCTTTCAGGCCTTATCACTTAAACAAATATAGCACTGTCTATCTGCTGGCATCGGATTATAAAATATGGGGAGGGAAAGGGAGGCAGCAGAATTGACTCCAGCAGATGTTCTTTCTTTCTCTCTCTCTCTCTCTGGAGCATAATAAACTGTCCCTCAGAAATAAATGTTCCCAGCAATGGGGAAATGAGCACTCTCAAGCTCTGCAAAGCTTCAGTGCATGCAGCAGAAAACTGATTTCAGTACTACAGCTGACTTGGAAATAAATCAGCTCATGTGTCAAACAGACATGACAGTCTGAGATCACAGGGCTGCAGAAGCTTTTTGGCTATATTGCAAGAACATTGCAAGCACTGAGTAATTTGATCTATATTTCTATGAGAAACTTGATATTAATTTTAATCACATTCTACATCCTCATAGGCATTCTTAATTATCTATTGCTATCAATAATAATCTGAGATAAATAACCTGAACTACTTGTCTTTACTAACCTGAAGATTTTAGGATTAATTATATGAAGATATTTAAAAGAATTCAGTCTGTAAACCTTCCCATAGATATTTTAGAGTGAATAGAGATAAATTCCACTAACTACATTTAATTAAGTGCAACTGACTCTGTACCAAAGAGATAATGATGCAACTAAATAAGCAGTTTGAGCATGGATAGTCCTTAAAAGATTTAATAAAAAACTAATAATGATTTGATCATCCCAAATCCCTGAATCTAAATTAACTCTCTGAGAGTCAAGGGGCCATTTGAGGGTTTATCCAGTGGTGGGATTCAGCCAGTTCGCACCAGTTCGTCAGAACCAGTAGCTAATTTTTTGTTGCCCAGGTCCAGATTGGACTTCCGGAAGCAGCATCCACACAGAGAACCCGTTGTTCACATATCTGAATCCCATCACTGGGCTTATCTGTATCCTCAGAGTCACCAGAATCAGAGTGCAAATGAGTGTGGAACCTTCTTGGGATTGCTGAAAGGACTGTGTTGTAGACAGGAGATAGGTGGTGTTGTATTCCTCGCCTTCTGTTGAGAGAAGTCTACCCAGAACAGAGAAGACCACTGGTTTGAAAGAGGGGTGAAAGAGGCCATCTGTGTTAAAACTGAACAGCTTTCTCTCAATAGAAGGGGAGTGCTAATGACCAGATGACTGCAAAGAATATAAATTGTTCCATTCCCCACCATTCGTTCAGAACTGAAGAAGCTTCTTGGATACGAAGCAAAACATTTTCAAGGAAAAAACCCCAAGAAAGTCAAGTTGCCTTTTGGAAAGCTATCTTCAGGACAACCATGACCTGGATAATTAAGACTCTACACAGATATTAACTGTTTCCTCCGCTTCCAATAAGTGTGCTTAATTTGACTGCATCCATTTCAGTGAAATTCCAGTTAGTACCCATAAAAAAAATTATGGTTCTATCCTAGGATGTCTTGCATAACCTATCAAAAGTTATTTAGCATGATTTTCCACATTATCAATAAAAATACTCAAGTAAATACCATTTCTTAATATGTTAGGGCTCGGATAATGTGCCATTGCAATGGGGTACTTTGTTACAATTTTCTGGAATGGAAATGTTCAATAAAAGAAGAATTTTTAAAGAGAATTAAGTAGCCCTGCTTCCTATTTCTTTTTCCTAATAAAATGGCTACCGGAAATCATTTTCAACCAAAAATCCTCTATTTATGTTCTTGCCTTATTAAAATGCAACTTGAATCCAACTCAGAACACCTGATGATATTATAGCAATAAACAAATGATCATTTAAAAAAATGTATCCATAATGTTTTCGTATGATATGATGGCTATTTTATAATTCTTTTTCATTGTTTTGCCAACATCACATACCTACCATAAAACAGTTCCCTTGGAAGTTTGTTTACACATCAAGGGATATGTAAAGATTTCATGTAAGCTTTATGCAGAAAATTTGTAAGAAGAGATTTACTTAAATATATTCCGTTGAGATGAATTTCTGAAAGAAGAAGCCTTAGAGGCCTCTTGCTGTTCTTATGTTCTTCTGTTACTTTCTTCCAGAATATTATGAAATAATTTCTATTAGTTTTTATACCTTATTCTAATGATTTAGTTCAGTGTAGAAAGGTGGAATGTTACAAACATATATAAGCTTTGGTATTTGCCAAACAATTTTAAAAGAGGAATACGTTTGAGCAGTCAGTGATATGTCTGATAACAAGCTGGTTTATGACAGCATCCTATTGTTTGTTTATTTAATACTATAAGAAAGAGATGTATACTAAAGTTGGACGTTGCTGAGCCTTTGTTTTGTGCAATTTGTAACATGCACAATGCATCATTTTCTACATACTTTAATTCCATAATTTAGTTAAATACTCCATGTCAATATGAGAATAATATTTTTTTATTTTAAAAAGAAAGAAACCATTATCAGGAGTGCAATAGTGTGTGATGGACATTTTTTTATCCTTTATGTCCCTCAAAATTACCTATTTGAACCATTACTAACAAAAAAGAAAAAGGGAGACAGGGGAAAAAGGGAACCTTTTATAACTATTTCAGAATTTTGAAAGCAAAAAAACTTTCAAAGAAATCAAAAATGTTCTTTGATTTTTTTTCTTTCTGCACTCATTTTCCCATATCTGTTTGCCATTTTGACACATATGGTAAAGAAAATTCTCCACTCTCTTGATGCACAGCTCACCCTGATCACTTACAAGTCCATTCAAAATTAGATTGTAAAAAAATCATTATTTTTATTGACAATCAGGGTACAGCATTACTATATACACTTAGGATGGGATTGGATTGGATCATTCTTGAGTGGTCTCTCTGTGCCTATGGTTCCTGGTACTCCCATGGTATACAAAGGAGTTGAGAGAGCTAAAGAGGGCTATGAAATGCCTAGAGTACTACTGGCAAATGATGAAGAGTGAATATGATCGAATACAAGCCAGAGTCATTATTAGAGTCTATCTCATGGCACTAAGTGGTGAAATGTTTCTGCCCAGTGATCCTACTTTGGATGACCCAGAGAGGTCAATACTGGGTCTCACTTGATCAAACTTCCCCCAGATACTTTGCAAGATTTTGCCCCAGTAGCCTCTGCTGGATCTGCCCAAAGTTGGAGTCCATTATAGACCAAATGCAAGTTCCATGATGAAGAACATGGGGATAAATCTTACAAAGTTAATTGGGGGAGTTTGATCCTGTTACACCTGAGAAAGTGGACAGTGAAGCTGCTAGTTCAGCTATCTCTATATTATATTCATGTCCCTCTGGCTGGTTAATGCTGCCTGGGAGTGGTCATGTGATTGGGTCAGAACAATGATTAATAAATCCTTAAGGGGGTGGTGGTTCTCTTGGCTCTTAAAGAGGCAGTGGTGTGCTCTCTCCTGGAGGGGTGATCATTCAATCTGGCCAGTCTGGATAGCTTTTGTTCAGCATCCAACCTCCTCTTTGGGGGGAAAGTTGTGGAGACGTTGGCATTGTGGCTGCAGAAGATCCTAGATGAAGTAGCATTTTCAGTCAATGTTCAGGTCAGGTCATGGGACTGAGATGACATTGATCACACTCTTGGAAGTCTTCTGGCTATCATCCTTACTCTTCTTGACTTCTCACCAGCCTTAAAAACCATTTATCATGGTATCCTTTGGGATAGACTAAGTAGTTGGCATTGGGTGGCACTGTCTTCTTTCTTTCTTCCTCTGGAGTCAATTCCAGTCAGTGTTGATAGGGAGAAGAGATCTAGTCCATGATCCCTACTTTCTGGGGTGCTCCACAGCTCAGTTCTCTCTCCATTCCTTTTTAACATCTATATGAGACTGTTGGTGAAGGAGATCCAACACTTTGGGTGTCTATCTACATCTGAGGTTGCTTGAGCAATTCTATGTATATCCTGTCTCAGTGCTGGAGCTTTCAAGGGTGTGGATGGGCTGCAATAGATTGCAACTCAACTCAAGGAAGACAGAATGGCTTTGAGTATTTGAGCTTTCTGGTGATACGGTTTTTCCAGTACAAGTTCTGGATAGGGTGGCACTGCCCAGACAGACCCAGTGCACAATCTGGGGGTCCTCTTGAACTCATGGATCCTGCTAGAATAGCAAGTAGCAGCTGTGGCCATAAAGGCCTTTATATAAACAATATTTCAAGGTAATATCACATAATATATACACACACAAGCTACAGTGTCCACAACAATAAAAATGAATGCAAGCCCAGTTATGCTTTGCATTTAAAATATTGTTAAAAGAGTATGTTTATATTTTTGGTTGTATGGATATATGTGAGTATGCACACATAGAGATTTTATTAAAGACATCACTATCTCCAGGAGAAATGCTTTTTGTTTGTAGATGACAAAGACATTTCTTGCACATTTACTATTAAAATATATTTTTATTTTACAGAAGAAAGAGGTAGTCTGAATATAGAACATCTTGTTCCTTTTCATTAACAGTTAAACTTGTTTTAAGAAGTCCATTTATTTCCGTTTCCAGGAAGTGCTTCAGATATGTTTTTCCCCACAGGAGATAGATCCTGCAATTGTTCTAATTGGTTGCTAGGATATTGATGCATCCCTTTCCCTAACCCACCATATATTCCATTACTAGTTAGTCAGAAGCCCTGTCTCAGAGGATTAGAAAATAAAAGCCTGATAAAAATTCTAGACTTTCTTCATTTGTTCATTGAAGAGTGGCCTTTACAAATTGCAAAGTACAAAGCTGAATGAAAGCTAGTAATTCTTCTATTTCCATTCTCCCTAAAATATCCCCCATAATGGACTGTTGTTTTTACTAGTGTTAAAGCAGCGGCTCCCAACCTTTTCTATACCCTGCACCCCTAAAACACTTCTGATATATTCTCTCACCCCTTACAAAAGTTTGAAATAATGGCAATGAATTATGCATATACACTATAATTTTGAAAACCCAAGTTTTTGCACTCCCGGGAATATTGTCTTGCGCCCCCAGGAGGTGCGAGCATCCCTGGTTGGGAACCCCTGCACTAAAGGATGATGACATTTTTCTCAAACATTTTTCTTGTTTGAGGTGGGAGAGTCCAACTGAATAATCTGGATTAAACTGACTTACTTAACAAGCTAACAAAGGTTGCATTTAAATCTCTATAGAAATACACAAAATCAAGGATGAAAACCTTTTAGAATCCATATGGGTCAATATAAAAGGAAAAAAGAATGACATTGCTATAGGCGTATATTACAGGCCACCCAACCAAGCAGACGAAATAGATGAACTCTTTGCTAATCAATTAACAAATGTATGTAGGAAACATACCACAGTAGTAATGGGAGACTTTAACTATCCTGATATCAACTGGGAGACAAACTCTGCAGCAAGTGGGAGATCAAACAGATTCCAAACCAACTTAGCTGACAACTCCTTCACCCAAAAGGTAGAGGAGGGAACTAGAGGAAAAGTTTTACTAGATCTAATTCTTACTAATAGAGAAGAAGTGATAGAGGGAGTTGAAATTGCCAGAATCTTGGGCGAGAGTGACCATGTCATACTGGAATTCAATATAACGCAAACACAAGCAATAGAATGTAATCCAACCAGTGTCCTGAACTTTAAAAGATCTGATTTTAACAAACTCAGTGAGAGTCTAAGCAAAATTTCAGGGATAAAAATCCTAAAGGAGAAAACAACTCAGGAAGCGTGGGAAACACTGAAAAATACAATCATAAAAGCCCAGTCCAACACAATACCACTAAAAAAGAAAACCAAGAAAACCAAGAAGAAACCAGCATGGTTGCACAAACCTCTCTCTGATAAACTGAAAGACAAAAGAATAAGTACAAAAAATAGAAAGAGGGATACATAACTAAGGCAGAATATCAGCAGATAGCTCGAAACTGCAAAGATGAAGTCAGGAAAGCAAAGGCTCAGAATGAACAAGTCAAAGATAATAAAAAAAGTTTCTTTCAACATATAAATAACAAAAAAAAAGTCAAGGAAACAGTCGACTAAAGAGAGAAGGTGGCAAGGAAGTAACAGGCAGTAGAGAGAAAGCAGAGCTGCTTAACTCATTCTTTGCACCAGTCTTTACACAAAAAGAAACTATAGTACAATCTTCCAAAAACATAACTGTAAAAGACGAACTAGAAATAAAAATTAAAATAAGCAAGAAAATGGTAAGAGAACACCTGTCTGACCTTGATGAATATAAATCACTGGGACCTGATGGATTACATCCCAGATTTCTGAAGGAACTGGCATATGTTATCTCAGAACCATTGTATCATATCCTTAAAAAATCTTGGAGCACTGGGGAACTACCAGAGGATTGGAAAAGAGCTGATGTGTTCCATCTTCAAAAAAAAGGGGGGGAAACAGACCCAGGAAACTACAGACCAACCAGCCTGACATTAATACCTGGGAAAATACTGGAAAAAATAATAAAAAAAAACATCTGTGAATATCTAGAAACAAAGTTATAACTAGTAGCCAGCACAGGTTTGTTAAAAACAGACATGTCAAACCAATCTTATTTCATTCTTTGACAAAGTGACTAAATTAGTAGACCAGCAAAATGCTGTGGACATAGTATATTTAGCCTTCAGCAAGGCATTTGACAAAGTAAACCACAACCTACTTCTTGGTAAGCTAGAACACTGTGGGATAGACAGCATCACTACCAGATGGATTTGTAACTGGCTGACAAACCATAAGTAGTCTTTAATGGTACTACATCTACATGGAGGAAGTAAGCAAGGGGGTACCACAATGTTCTGTCTTAGGCCCAGTACTCTTAATATCTTCATAAATGACTTAGATGAGGGAATAGAAGGGGATCTCATCAAATTTTCAGATGATACTAAGCTGGCAGGAATAGCCAACACCCCAGAAGGTAAGCTCAGAATCCAAAAAGATCTTGACAGACTTGAATAATGGGCCTTATCCAACAAAATAATATTTAATGTGGAGAAAGGAAAGGTTTTACACCTGGGCAAGAAAAACAAAGTTTGACACCTAGGTAGGAAAGACCAAAGGTACAAGTAGAGATTAGGTGAAACCTGGCTCAAAAACGGTGACAGGGACCTTGGAGTCCTACTGGACGATCACTAAAACATGAGCCAGCAGTGTGCAGTAGCAGCCAAAAAGCTAATATAATCCTTGGTTATATAAACATAGGCATAGAATCTAAATCACGTGAAGTATTAGTACCACTTTATAAAGCCTTAGTAAGGCCACATCTGGAATACTGCATCCAGTTTTGGTCACCACATTACAAAAAAGGTGTCGAGACTTTGGTAAAAGTGCAAAGAAGAGCAACTAAGATGATTAAAGGCTTGGAGACTAAAACATATGAAAAATGGTTGTAGGATTTGGGAATGGCCAGTCTACAGAAAAGAAGGACTAGGGGGGACATGATAGCAGTATTCCAGTATTTGAGAGGCTGCCACAAGGGGGTCAATTTATTTTCCAAAGCACCAGAAGGCAAGACAAGAAACAATGGATGGAAACTAATCAAGGAGAGAAGCAACCTGGAATTAAGAAGAAACTTCCTAACAATGAGGACAATCAACCAGTGGAACAGATTGCCTTCATCACTCAAGATTGGACAGCCACTTGTCTGAAATGATATAGGGTATCCTGCTTCAGCAGGGGGCTGGACTAGAAGACCTCCAAGGTCCCTTCCATGCTCTATTCTGATTCTTCATACTGCATATAGATTTTTTAAAAAGTTCAAATCAGCATCATAGATTACCAGATATTGAATTTTTTCCCCCAAAGGAGATACCAGCATAAATCTGTGCTTTTATTGTACAACCTGGAACACTTTCTGAAATATCTAAAAAGTATTTGTGCAACCCAACTTGCTTCATTCTATGGGGGTCTCTATCTTTAGTGCCACAGAAGACAGAAACCTGGTATGATCTTTCATAAAGTATCTTTATGACTGTAGCATTCCCCCTCTGGGGCTTAGATTTGCTTTCTTCCTGTTTTATAATCAACACAACAGAAGGTATACTTTATTCTACTTTACTTCACACTGGTGTATTTCCCTGGAGTAAATCCTGCAAAAATCTTCAACATGCCTTCAGTTACCTGCAATGAATTTGCCAGAACATTTTATCTTGAAAAACATTTAAGGTAGATCTATGTCATATTTTAGCCCATCTTAGAATTAAAGAGCTGTTTTGGAACATTGTCCCAATACGTGAAAGTCTAGCAAAGAAAAAAAGTAGGACTGTGCTTTTTGGACATGCTGATGATGTCTGTCTGTCTGACCGCTCCTGAACATCTTTATGGTAGTTAAAGATCTGAAGCAGAAGACAGCAGCATTTGCATTGGCTCTTATGCATGTTCAGAAGCCTTAACTTCTACGAGTCCAAACATAGCACTCAAGTACCAAGTTGTGTGCTATTATGAAAATCAATTAGTGGCACAGTTTGTTAGAAATGTCATAACATAACATTGTGTGGAGCAATATTTTTGTGGCATTTTTAATGAATCAACCTTAACAAATGTTTGTTGTGATGCTTGTTTTATAAACGCAAAATTTGTAACTAGCATGATAATAGTCACCATTCTCTAGAGAAAGGAGACATAAAATTTCAGTACAATATGAGATTTAAAAACTGCAGAAATCTGGGCTTCCCCAAGGACCATTTTTCACAAACTGAACAGATCAGCAATAGTTCTATACCCAGAGGTCTATTTAAATATTACTGAGCCCCTGAGATCTTCCTAGCTCTCCTGTTAAATCTATATGGGAATAAATCAAGCAAGAGCAAATTCACATAGGGAGCCTCTGGAGAATACACAAACTAATAATATTTATGGGAATTTCTGGCTGCATGGCGATGAAACATAATAGGAAGAAGAAGTGAAAGAATTGTATTCACCAAGCCAAGAAATTCCCCTGACTATTGACTAGAATTATTCACCTAAAGTTTTCACTCTGAATATATGTCTTTGTAAGAGGCAAATGCATGCAGAACAACCAGATATATAATTTCATATATATGCATGCAGAACAACAATGTAAAATAGTAGGCTTTTTTTGGAGGGGGGAAATTGAACAATATTGGGTAAATGTTAGCCAATAATAAGAAAAGAGGATTGCTTATTCTGTTGGGTTTAACTGTCGCAATCAGCTAAACTTTGAGACAAAATTGGTTTATTCATCTTAACAAGTGATTGTGAATTGATCACTTTTGAAAAGATTGTGTGAAAGACTGGCAGGATGATGCCATATTTAGGAGCGCAAGGTGATGTAAGTTGCAGGAAATGTTTTCATTCTTTCTTGAATTTTTCCTTGAATGGTATTCTTGATGAATCTCCTGAAATGTTTTTCAAAGCCTTACTATTAATCAGACTACAAAAACTGCCTCCAGCAGCAGATTTCATGGAGAGAATAATATAATCCATATTTTCTGGGTAGGACCCATATTTGGTCTTCCTGTGATATACCAGGAGCTATAGCATTGGTGAGACAATAAGGGAAAAAATAATATGATTTTGATTTCATTTTTTTCTTAACATTAATATCAGTAATATGATGATTCTCCAATAATGTATTTAACAATTATCCACTTGTCTTACATTAAAATTATGATCTGGAATTATTTTGGGAAAGTAAATTGTTTCTTAAATGTAGGAGGTTTTTGTAACAATCAAACTGGTAGATGTCATATTTCTGGTATATGCTATACTAGAATATATTTCTCATACTCAAAGCAATTTAATATGTTGGGGGGGGGCAACCACTATATTATTTTCATTCACCTTTTTATGACTTTGTATTTCACATATGATGGAGATTGCAGGCAGACCTTAACCCTTCATGATGCAGAAACCAGAAAAATACAACAATTAATAGTTCACTTTGAGGAGGTTAACTTTTGTGTGCAGCAATTTTATTTGGACCTTAACCACAAAAATCTGAGGAAAAATATACAGTCGAGTTAGGGAACAGATAATTCATGGTTGCCTGTAACACAGAACATGGCAATCTGTGTAATTAGACTAAATCAGGCAGAAACACTATTATCAGCTGTTAAATGCTATTGAACCAGTTGGCTTTTTACCTTTGTTTTTCCAGTTGAGATGAGACATGACACTTTAATTGAATATATCTTGATGGTGGTGTCAGGTTTAAAACATACAAAAGTGCTTGCCTCCTTTCTCCCACCGAGTTCTGGTGCACTGTTCTAAAAGTATCTAAGACCAGCCCTGTAACTGAGACATCTACAGTGTCTGTGGTGAGAGCACTAATTTCAGAAGTTACGAGGAAAACAAGGAAAGCAGAGCTATTATGTGATGAAATGAGTGAAATATTTCATTCTAATTCATTTCCACAATATTTCCTGTCTGGTTAAAATTTAAAATAACATTCTGCATCTATCTTCTATAACGTCCACAAATTCCACAGAGTTTGTGTGTTATTTCTCCACTAAAGATGGTTGGTTGACATGGATGTGAGAATTTTCTCTCTCAGAGAATTGAGAGAGACAGAAAGGCAATGGATTCCATAGTTCTTTCAGTCAACATCTGCTATGTTCACTACTGTGTCCTTCAAGCTTGGGAATGACCTTAGAAGACAAGAAGAGCAAAGAATGAGTTAATGTACAGATACAAGAAGTATCTTCTTTTATAAGGAGATATTTTGATCTCATAGGAGACTTGAAAGATCCATGTAATGTATTTTTCATTGCCGTATCCAAATACTTACTTGAAAGTTACTGCTCTTTAAGCATGGAAGAGTAAGTAATCATTGTGCTGCTATCATCAAATGCTGGTCTTTGATAAATAAGGTGTTTTTAGTAGAGTTCATGAGTCTAGTATCTCTCCAGACTGCTAGTGAATGTCCATCTACTATCACACCCATTCAATTCAGGTGGAAAAGTATCCAGAACCTTTTACTTAGGAGTTCCTCCATCCCATGACTTTTAGACTCAACTTAGTTTACTTGAGCCTTCATTTTAGACAGGCTGTCTTGAGATAGCCTACCTCTCCACCTTTGAAGAATTTGGAGGTTTGTGAGGAATTTTGCTCCTTGGTGGCAGGTTGAATGCTGCTTCCTGTTGTGTAGCTTGTATTTGATGTGGCACAGTTGGTACTAGAGGTAGCTTAGTCCTTGAATTACTTCTTCTTTTTTATAATATTTTATTGGTTTTCCAGTTTTACATTTGAGTGTTTAAAAAGGAACGTGGTGACTGGGTTAATCAATAGTTCAGTAACAGAAATTTTTAGTACCGATCTCGGGTTACATCATCAAATATTTCTTCTCTTTTTCCCTTAAAATTTACTATATCATATTTAAACTAGTACATTTCTAATTGCATCAAATTCAATAAAAACTTCATTATTACATTTATCAATGCACTTTTAGCTTATACATATCTTAATAGGTCTTCATAAACAATCCATGTCCTGTTATTAATTTCTACCTAATTTTTAATTTTTAGTTTATAGTCAATACTCCAATTTAACCTTTAATATCCATAATTTTCAGCTTTTGGGTAGTCAAAATTTCCCTTATCTCACTTCATAAGAAACTATAATATCTAAAATACACTTTTTACCTACTTGAATATAATCTTATTCTATTTCCTAAAAATTTTCTATTTTTCACCATATTAAATCACCAACTTAGTAATAGAGTATCCCCTTTGTTGGCTCCAATCCATTATATATATTGCCTGGGTTAGTCGATAGTTCAAACATATTCCTAATAATTGATTTTTGTTTCCCTTTTAAATCTAATTCTTCAGTATTAAACAAATTAATTCCTTATTTTCCACTAACTTCCAGCTATTTTAAATCTAATAATCAAAATTCCCGTTATCTCAGCATCTCCTTTTAACCCTCTAGCTGACAATATAGAATCCCCTGTAGTAAATCAAACCCCCCAGTTTTCAACCTAATTCTAGCCTTCTTCCTTTGCCAATGCTTCCATACCAACGCTTTTAAATCATCAAATAGATCTCCCTCCATTCTTGTATATGTTGTTTGAATTAAGGGAGACCATTTGATTGCCCATTTTCTGGGAGAACTGGTCCATTTATAATCATTGAATTGTCGCCCTAGTGTCCCAGATCCCCATATTTGCTCTGGTATAGTTGTCTTCAATTCGATCTGGTCTTCTTCTTTCTCAAATTTTTTCAGATTTGTATAAAAAGTCATTTCCATTTTTAAGGTTGTCGCTTCATTGTCTGGATGTTTAGTAGACTCTACTTGTTGGTCACTTAAGTCCTCTGTCTTGGTATTCAGTTGTTCCATTTCTGTTGTTTTCTGGATTGTTGGTTCTTTAGTTGCAATCAAAATTTGGCTTTGTACATCTAAGCTGGCGTCTTGGTCTTTCTTTTTGGGTCTCATTTTCTCACAAGCTGCAAGAATAGTTTCATGTATTAATTTTAACATGTCAAGGGTTTTTTTGCTGTTCTTCCTCCATCTCTATCGCGGAGTTGTAAATAGTCTTTCTAGTGAAGGCTGTTTATTAAGCAAAAGACAGTAAGAGTTCACCTTCACAATTCATGGAAGCCAATTTCACTGCCCAGCTGTTCTCTCACAAATAATACCAAGGTCAGGGAAATCTTATCTGGTCTGAGCTGTGAGCCAAGTCTCTTTGTAGGAAATAAGAGATTGCAATTCCAAGCTTCCCCACAAGGTGTCACCGATACCATTTAAAGTTTTTTTTTTAAATCCCGGACTTTTCTATGTTCTTTTCCAATTTAAATTCTTTTTTGCAGATAAAAATAGAAAATTCCAGTATGAATAGGAGATTTTTTGGTCCCCAAGTTCCAAAGACATATAGATCCAATTATATTAGAGTATTCTTTTTGATGCTTTGATTCCCCTGAGTAGTCAGACGCCGCTGTTTTTAGAGGGTGGGAGAGAAATTCCCTTCCCTCTCTCTTCACAGGGGGACAATACTTCAGGAAGCTTTTTACAGGAAAATACTTAGGGTAAAGAGAAGGTAAGATCTCACCCGATTCCTCCGCGTTGCTTTCAAAGTGCTTGTTAGTAAGTTTGACTTCGGCTGTCAGCAGCTAAGTGATGGGCCATATTACTATGGTCGATCTTTTTTCTGTCGGTTAGAAGAGCTGCCCCGGATCAAGTGGGAGGACTGCCGCCATTCTGCAATCGCACGGGGGTCCTCTCCTCGCTCGTCGCCCCTCCAGGGCGACTTCCGACCCTTTTCAGGGTCTCCCAGCAGGATAAAACCAGACGGTGGGGACGGGGATCGCCCCGACACGTCCGCCAACGCCGCGATGGCAAACTGGAAGTCGAATTACTTCTTTGACTTCCTTAATTAGGTTGTCTGCTGTGCATTCACATCAGTATCATATGATCTTTTTCACTTCAGAGCAAAGGTCTGGAAGGGAAGCATCACTAAAAATATCTCTCTATATTTTTTATTCTATATTTTATTACTGTGTTTTGTATTTTAGTTTTTTTAAAACTGTTAAAAATTTAAATAAAATACTATTTAATATATATATATATTGAACTGGAGTATTGTAACTATAAGCTGGCTATTTACAGCATGATATATAATCAGAATCTTAGAAATACTCATTTATATAAATATTTAGGTTCTTTTTATCCAAAATTATTACCTGGAAGTATTCTTTATATTGTTTATTGTTGTCCTTTTTAGAAGAACACAATGCAAGAGGACAGATTCTTCAAGTATGCAGTCAAACTGAAGATTTCTAAATATGTGACTGAACAATACAGAGATAATTAATTAAACCACTACAATTATAATTGTTCTTATTTCCATAGATGGATAAAGGCTCTATCTATCTATTATATAGATCCACTCCTGCTTATTTACTAGATAAGAAAAAAGAACAAAGGGAATGATAAGAGGGTAAGTTGCTATCTCTATATTCATTTCTTTTCCAAAATGGTGTCCTGGCAAGTTGGATATTGTCTGGGACCAAGAAGAAGTTTCTCTGCATGTATTTTGTGGAGGTCAAGGACAGAAATAAGATGCTGCTCCCTAAAATAGTTTCTACGCCTGTCTTTTTGCATCTTTCTAGACACAAATATGTATCATTGCTATCATCCAGGGTTCATATTCAAAATCTGCAAGAAGTTCTTTTCCATGTTAATTAATCTTTCAACTATATTCTTAGAAAAGAGCCTCTTTATAATGTAATGAAATCATTTTCATATCCAGGTATTAGATCTTACCCAAAAGGTATATCTTTGTTTATGGTTTTAGTTGCATCCATTCAACATCATTATGTCTATTCTAGCATTCTCTGTGGATCTCCAGGTTTTCCAAATAGATGACATTTGACCACTTTTGGTTTACCAACTAGAATAAACACTCTGAAAATTACATTTGTTTTTAAAAGTGGGCTGGTGCCCAGCAACTGAACTTATTGCACTATTTTGTTTCAGTTTTATTGGCCATTTATTTGTTTCTAAGTTCAGTTTAAAAGTGTGGTAGCAAATCTTTAAAGTCTTAAAAGGTCCAGCACCAGCTTGCTTTGTGAACCATGAAACTTCCTGGTCATTAAGAATAAGGTTAAGGGTTCTGCCTTTTATCTCACTGCTAAGAGATGTGCAAGTAGGAGATACAACATACACTAGTGATGCCTAATCACTAGAATGCTCTAATATTTTCATATATTTTCATATAGAATGAATGAATGAATGAATGAATACTTTATTTGGCCAAGTGTGATTAGACACACAAGGAATTTGCTTCCACTGCAGAAACTCTCAGTGTATAAAGCAAGAGAATCATCATCATCATCATCATCATCCCAATAAGAGGTGGAGTAAACAAGATAGTAAGAAGGATAATAATAATACTACAGCCATACTACATGGTCATGGGTACACATAGAGATGAAACAGCACTGTGAGAATTAGGTGTTCAGCATAGTGATGGCATGAGGAAAACACACACACACACACACAGAGACAGAGAGAGAGAGAGAGAGAGAGAAAGAGGGAGGGAGGGAGGGAGAGGGAGGGAGGGAGGGAGGGAGAGAGATGTTTGAAAACCCTCTTTTAAGACAAAGACTTTCCCTCTTTTTAAACTTATATTTACTGTTTGAAGAATACTGTTAATATTCTCTGTCTTTGTATGGGTATGCTTATGGTTTAATTTTATTGATTTGATTTGACTCTAAATTACAGTGTGGTAGAAATTATAAACCATAGTGAAACCATTGCCAATGAAATATTTTTAAAAACTATGCAATTTATTCACAAAGAGATGGTTTATCTTATATTAGCATAAACATAGAAGACAACCTAAATAAAACGGCAAAAAGCTATTTTTTAGGATTATGAACAAAAAAGGCAAATTTGGGTAATTTTCTAAGCATCCCACAATTACGATTGCACTCAATTTTCACAATATTTAATATGGGGAAAGTGTACATACCAAAGCTTGGTAGAAAAATATAAATAGATTGGAAGAGAGAAACATTCCAATAATTATTTAAATATCAGTAATGTGAAAAATATTTAAACTACACTAATTTAAGTTAACAGCATTTAGTAGAATAGATGAGTACATGTTAATTAAAACATTCCATCTGAAATTATGACACATTAAAATATTTACATATGCTTGGGCTATGATTAGTTAGCTTTAAAAAAAGATTTAAAGTCTGAGTTGTGAACATAATAACAGAGTTGGAAGGGACGTTGGAGGTCACATGATCTCATTTTGGGTATTTGACAACTGGCTGGCATTAATGACTATTTACAGCATCCTGCAGTCATGTTAATAATTTAATTTCAATTCAGAATAGAGCTGGGATGGACCTTGGAGATCTTCTAATCCAACCCCTGCTCAACTAGGAGACTCTATATCAGGGGTCTTCAAACTTGGCCCTTTTCTGACTTGTGGACTTCAACTCCCCAAATTCCTCAGCCAGCGTGCCTGGCTGAGGAATTCTGGGAGTTGAAGTCCACAAGTCATAAAAGGGCCAAGTTTGAAGACCCCTGCCCTATATCATTCCAGAGAAATGGCTGTCCAATCTCTTCTTAAAAACCTCCAGTGATGGAGCACCCACAACTCCTGAAGGCAAGCTGCTGCATTGATTAATTGTTCTATCAGGAAATTTCACCTTAGTTCTTGGTTGGTTCTCTCTTTGATAATTTTCCAGCCGTTACTTCTTGTCCTGCCTTCAGGTGCTTTGGAGAATAGGTTGACTGCCTCTTCTTTGTGAAGCCCCTTAAATATTGGAAGACTGCAATCATTTCACCTCTAGTCCTTCTCTTTGTTAGACTGGACATTCATAGTTCCTGCAACCATTCATCATGTTTTTTTAGCCTCCAGTCCACTAATAATTTTCGTTGCTCTTCTTTGTACTTTTTCTAGGGTCTCAACATTTTTTTGTGTACTGTGGTGGCCAAAACTGGACACAGTATTCCAAGTGCAGTATAAAGTCCAGGCTCACCAGTGCAGTATATAGTGACACTAACTCCTCGTGTGATCTTGATCCTACCTCTCTGTTGATGCAGCCCAGGACTCCATTGTTAATGACTAGAAATTATTTATTATCTGTAGAGGTATGTTTCTGTTTATCATTTGTTGGGCAATACCTGGAGAATAACCTTATTGTCTCATGTCTTGCTAATTCCTGCAGGCATTAGAAAAAGAATGCTAGATTACCTTGATCTCTGGGCAAATCCAGGATGACTCTTCTGTGCTTAATGTCTCAATGGCATTAAAGAGTTTGAAGTTAGAGTCTTGGCCAACTGTTTTTGGAATAGATATCAGATCCTGGATATTTTTATGACTCTATATGTATTTGTTCAACAGTTTGTTTTTGTATCAGAATTTCCTTCTGTACCATGGGAAGGTTTGCCTTTTCATCTTGCCGTCTTTTCCTGTTTCTGGCAATCTGGATGTGTATGTAAAGCATATTTCTTACAGTAATTCTGGATAATTTGAAATGAAAGACTTTTTTGTGTCTTTTCCTTTCTTTCATTCAGCCTTTAAATTGCAGGATATGATAGACTCTTCCTGATGTTTATCTTTACTCAGTACAATTTCAAATTCAATTTCAAACACATTTAAGGAAAGAGGGTCCTTGGTGCTCTCTGAGCTTCCTTGTGTTCTTGCAGATGTTTCATTACCCAAACTAGGTAACATCATCAGCTAGTACTGATGATACTACATAGTTTGGGTAATGAAACATCTGCAAGAAAACAAGCAAGCTCAGAGAGCACCAAGGACCCCTCAGGTCAACCCTGAGCTACAAATATTCTCTTTTATTAGTACATTTAAGGAAGATTTAAACTTCCCAGGAAAAGACACATCATGAATCACTGATACAGGTAACATGACCTATAAGGTCTCTCTATCTTATGAGCCATATTATATGGTAAAGTTTCAAACATAACTTCATATTTCTATTAAATTCTACTTAAATTCATGTACGGAATATGACCCTGTGTATTTATATACTCTAGTTATTGAATTGCTTTGCACATCATAATTATATGTCTCAAATATGTAATTATGTCTAGTTAAACTAATTGCTTAACTAAGACCATAGAATTAGGAGTACAATTAAATAGTATATGGAGGATAGATAATAGGAACTTATTATTTTATTCATTATAGATATTATGTTATAGAATAACAATGTACTTCATAGTTGCAAATTATCTGGCCTATTCATATATTCTAAAATAGAAAATGCATGCCCTAATACTTTTTTCTGTTAAAGGCAATGTTTGGTTTACACATCAGTAGTCTGCCAGTGTGTACATCTGTGCTGCTTAAATAGAGAGAAGTGGAATAAATAGAGGAGAAATAGAATGATTACTTGTGCCAAAAGTTGTATAAAGTTTGAAACAGGTCATTTTCCAGATTATTATCCATCTCTCTGTTTCTGTGTGTACAAATGTCCTACTCTACTTCTCTTGCTTCATCTCTTGACCTTTCTGTTTGTTTCAACTTATTTAAATGTAATTATTAGGAATGATGTAGCAGTAGCACTTAGACTTATATATCACCCCATAGTGCTTTACAGCAGGAGTCTCCAACCTATGGGCCGTGGCCTACTACTGGGCCATGGCCTACTGGCCACTGGGCCTCAGGACATGCTGGCCAGTGCATGCACACACGTTCGCACATTCACCCCCACTCACACTAGCGCCTGCGGACCTGTTTGCACATGCGTGCAGGGCTAGCGGTGGCGACTAGCACCTGTGCCCCTACACAAACAGGGCCGCGTGGATGCGCGTGGCCCCGTTTCTGCACAGGCCTGCGTGCAAATTTCTCAGCTGCTCCCTTTCCCTCTGGGCCGGCAGCATGAAAGGTTGGTGATCTCTGCTTTACAGCACTTTCTGGGCAATTTACAATTTGGAAGCATTATTTGCACATTGCCCCCAACAAGATGGCTCCTCATTTTACTGACCTCAGAAGGATGAAAGGCTGAATCAACCTTGAGCCTCGTCAGGCTCAAACTCCTTGATTTAGTGGATGTGTTAATTATAAAGTATCTGCAAAGTCATACCACAACTACAATATTAGTATTACTACACAGTGCTTGGTTTGTACTATAATCTCCCTAAAACAGTTTTTCACAACAGTTATTATTCAGTTAATTAGTTAGTTTATATGACTGTCCATTTCAAATACATAACTCTGTGCAGCTTATAATATTTAAAGGACAATCTAAACAAAAATAAAGAGCAATATAAAACATATAAAAACCATACAACATAATCAGCAGTATAATAAAACATCAACAGCAATTGATATAACTTCTAGATCAGTAGATAACAGATTATAATTCTCATTATTTCTAACAAGGTCCCATTTTAACTAGGATTTATGGGATCTTTGTTGTTCCACAACATCCGGATTATTCCAGGTTGGAAAAAGCTGCTGTAAAAAAACTGACTTTTATTTCTTAATGTCTTTGATTGTTATTATTTGGAATGTATGAATAGGGAGTGGGAAATAAGTTTAGTAGGGAATTTTTCAGCTATTATTGAAAAGCTTTCTCATCCATTATACTGTACAAGATCAACATGAAATTATTTGTAATTGAAGTTTAATAATCTCATGAAACTTCATAAACTAGCAACTTCCTTGGCCTCATGGTTAATATTTAAGAATAAAATATGACTATGGAAACACAGCAAAGCAGAAAAACAAGGGCAACTCAATATATGTTTATTGCGTGCTAAGCCTTTGATGATGCATATAAGTCCATTAAAACACTTCTAATTATCAGACACTGGAAATCTCTATCTCGAAACTGTTCTTTGGACTTTTTAAATCACTTTGTATTTCTCCACTATTTTTAATTAGAAATAGATACCTATGGAATAAGTGCAGAAGGCCAAGACATTTGTAACACAAATAGCATATAAATATTGTATTGTACTTGGGTGGGGATTCTATCTATCAGATATTTTGTATTGCTTCAAACCAAAAGATCCTAAGCCAGATGGTATGTCTTCATCTATCTGTATGGCCAGTAGGCTTATTGTACTGGACTAATAAATTATTTCTGGGCCAGTTTTGAGATCTATTTCTCAATCCCCAAATTAATAATATCAGCAGAACATTGACAGAGGCATTGATTCTCACCTTCTTCATTATTCTTAATAATAAAGTTGGAAGGGACCTTGGAGGTCATCTAGTCCAACTCCTGCTCATTTCAGACAAATGGCTGTCCAATCTCTTCTTAAAAACTTCCAGTGTTGGAGCATTCACAGCTTCTGGAGGCAGGTTGTTCCACTGATTAATTGTTCTAACTGTCAGGAAGTTTCTTGGAGATGTGGGTGCATACCAAGATTCTGGGACTACTAAATATTGTTCAATATTTATTTGATATATTCTTGGAGGAATAGCCATGTCCTGAAAGCAATCAAGATGAATAACAGAATATAACAGAATAACAGATTTGGAAGGAACCTTGTCTGACTCTTTCAGACAAATGGCTGGCCAATCTCTTCTTAAAAATGTCCAGTGATGGAGCACCCACAACTTCTGGGAGGAAGCTGTTCCACTGGTTAATTATTCTGTTTATTGTTAAAAAATAAACACTATTTATTTAAATAAACACTGCTTATTGTCTTCACTGTTAATTGTTCTCACTTTGCATTCAAGTAAATCTTTGTTTTAGGTAGCATGAAATTGCTGTCATGCTATTTAAAACTCTCAAACATAGGAATATGTCCTAGCAGATGGAAAAGAGACTTTTTGAAATGTCTAATTAGAATAATAATAATAGAAAAATACAAGGAACAGGTTATGAAGCAGAAAGTAGCTGGCTGTAGTATTTATGAAGCTCCAGGAATGTCTAGTATTATTGCATTTAATTACCAAACAGTATGATTTTATTTATATGTAGGTTTCAGAAGTCATGTAAGTCATTATCAGTTTGCTGTCAAGCTCCTTCTCTTTCAAATTTAATTTTATTCACATTTTTTATTCTAATTAATTCTGATAGAGGTGTTATAATAATGAGGAACCATGTTGGTTTTTTAAAGATGAAATGTGTCAATTGCATAACATCCATCATACTTTTGAAGGAAATTTTTATAAAAGAAAGTTTGGATAGTTTCTCATTGGCCTAATTATTGTATTTCCAGGTACATTATATATTAAAATATGAATATCAAGCATTTCTCAATTTATCTGAAATAAAATGAGAATGTTCAAGTAATATTTAGTAAATATTTTAAAATGTACAGATATTTATTGTAAGTGATCAATAAATATAAACCAAACTTAGATGACATAACAGAGAATGGTGGCCATGTAGATGTTTCTGAGAAACCCATAAACCCATGTGTTCTTGTTGTTCCTTGTAATTCAATTTATATCCTGTCTTTCTCCTCAAAGGAAAACTGTCACAGAACTACTTGTCCTAGTTCAATATTCTTTTAATACTTACGATAATATATAAGTATTATCACTAGATACTACTGATTGGACCAGTTTCTGGGAAGGAAAGAAGGAAGGAAGGAAGGAAGGAAGGAAGGAAGGAAGGAAGGAAGGAAGGAAGGAAGGAAGGAAGGAAGGAAGGAAGGAAGGAAGGAAGGGTCAAAGAATGACTATTTGTTATGATGGCTACATGGAACTTCCAGGTTAAAAATATTTTGAAGAGTAGCTGTTGGTAAATAAAGGCAGGAATCGAGCATTGATCTATAGAGCATTGATCTTATAGCTTGTTAAAACCAATGGACTTCTGCCACCACTACTTGAATTAAGTATTTAGTTTCCACACACAAAAAGAAGGGACCTTTTCAGTTCTATATATGGAAAATTATGACCTCATTATAAAAAAATGGACAAATGCAAACCTACTTTCCAGAGATATATTTTACTACATTGCCTTCTCTTTTGTTCTGGAAAGAAATGTATGATGTTTTCATAATGCAATAGCCTGCCTGAAGTAGGCTGCTTTCTTCAAGTTCTGACTTACTATTGCTAAAAAACAAACAAAAAAACTGTAGATTTCCACTGGTTGAATCCAGGTGCTGCAAAAATATAATGTGTATCCCTTCTGGGAGGAGGTGGGGCAGGATGAGGAGAAGGAAGGATTCTTGAATGTGTTTTTTAGTTACCCCTTGATACCCATCATCTAGATTCTTGGCAGCCTTGGAGAGAGATGTGTGTTGTTCTCCTCCAGCTGGACACCAGGGTCCTGCTGACATCCAGCTGGTAAGGAGGAGACAAATGTATCAAAAGGCAACTCACACTGAGAGAGTAGGTAGGAGCCATCAATAAGGAATCCTGATCCAACTGCTGTTAAAACAAGAGGTGACAAATATAATAAGGGAAGAAAGTTATCTAGGAAAAAAAAGTCATTGGTGTTTCCGAAGTTACTGCTGCAGCGGTCTTGGGTTTCTAAAGCAGCAGTTCCTTTTCTAAAGTGGCCAGAGAGCTGGAAATGTTTGACCTTTGTTTTTACCAGCAGTTTCATAAGAATAGAGCACCATCTTGTGTTAATAAGTTACTACACCTAGGGAAACCTTTTTGCTCAAGATCATCCCATGTAACTGGCTCTAAAGAAAGATTGAAGTTTACTCTGCCAATCGTATTACTGGGTCTACCGAATAATAGGAGAAAACCTCTTTGCCAATTATCAGTGGTGAAACATAGGACATATGAATGAAGAAGAATAAAATAAAATATTGTAATGACTGTATTTGAACTATTTCTGGCTACAGTTGAATAGAACAAATGCCAGACTTGATCTGTTGAATAATAAAAACCTCTTTCTAGAATTAGCTTTAATAATGAACACATATTAACTTTGAATAAAGGACCTATATTATCATATAACTATGATCTGAACAATATTTTAGTGCACAAAGAAAGAAAATCAAAGCAATATTTCATTCTATTTTATATGTAACTTTCACATTCTGGTGAGAGAGAAGTTTCCTGAGGATGGGCTCCAGCACGAGACTAAAAGCTCAGAAGACAAAACCTCTGGTCCCGGTGACCGACCCAGATTGGATCCCGCTTTATTAAGAATTTTAAACTGAACACAAAAGCTAACAAGAACCAATACAAACTAAAAAGAAAAATAAATAAAGATCCAAAAAGAAAAAAATAGAAAGAGGGTGCATCCAATTTCTTTTACAGCAAGTATAGCTGTAAATACAAAATTACATTTTATTCTATGGTTACAAAAACCTCTTTTATCTATTTTTAAAATGTTTTAGTCCAATTGACTTCCTTTCTCTGTAGCTGTTTTGATACATGGCACTGCTGTTATTTTTTTTAGTGGATTTTTTCCTTTAGCCAATCAGATATCAAGTAATCAGTATAATAATAAGGTCTTATGACACTCTTCACCCAATCAAATTTGTTGAAGCCAAAGCAGAAAATGGATATTAATGAGAGAATATGTTTAGTTTATTTTGCTAATGAAATAGAGGATAAACTATTACTCAAAATGAAGGTATTTGTAGAAAGCATACTCTTATGAAATTTACCCATTTTTGTTTCTGCAAACCCTAATTACCATATTACCACCTGTGTCTTTCATTCATATGATTTGAAAGCATTTACTATAAAGGATAGCTATGAAATAAACTGTGTTGTGCTTCTGTCTTGAATTTTAAAATAATAAAACTTGAACATATTACAATGTTGAATTAAGTATATGCTTAATTTTTATTTAGTGAAATGTACATTTATATTATAGATTATTTTGGGGATAATTAGATAGCATTTTCCATTAGTTTTCATGTTAAAATATTCACTCCCTGCCCACTGGATAATGCCAGATTATGAAATAAATATTAGACCCAATTTTAGTCAATCTTATAATAAATTTCCTGAGCATTGCATTACGATGAATTTTCTGCCATCTTGCCTGTCCTCCTTCCCCCAGTAGACTCTTATGCTAATGGGTTTTCTTCTTTTCTTTTTTCTTTTTGCAACCAAGAATGCTGAAGATCTGTCTTCCTGATCATCAGCAAGAGGCTTGGTTATATAAGAAAGATGTTGGTGATTGCTAATTTAGCTGTCTCCTCTTCCTCCAAATTTAAATGTGTTATTTTAACCCCTATCTTTCCTATCCCATAACTTAATTTTGAGAGATTTTGGCTGACAGATATTGGCTGGATTTCACTGATAAGCTTCCTGCTCCCTGACTTTGATTATGATGTCATACAGCTCTTTAAAACTCTAGTTGGGGAAAAAAAAGTGGTGGAAAAACAGAAAAAAATTGTCTTTTAGCAAGTTTGTATTAGGAGCCAATAGAGCACGGGTGTCAAACTCGTGACATCATGTGACATGTCGTGACGTATTGCAACTTTTTTTCCATTGCTGGCAATGGGGTGGGCGCAGTTTTGGCGTGATGTATCTGGCCCATGCAGGGGTGTCAAACTGGCCGGCAGTTTGACACCCCTGCAATAGAGAGTCAAAGGTTTATCAGAAATATAACTAAACAATTGTTCCATAACATAACATACATCATTGTAGTTAAGTCCACTTCATTTTCAGTAGAGAAGTTGAACTCTCCTATAAAATTGTCAGAGAAATTACAAAACAAAGTATGTCATGCACTTGAGAAGACTTGAAACAAATTTCCATAAAAATACATAAAGACACTTTTCAGATTGATTTGACAGAAATGTTAACATCTCAAAATCATCTCCAGAATCCTTATTGAAGGCATGAATGAAGCCTCAAACACAATTGATTGCCCTATACATTGGCAACATTCATATGCTTTCAAGACTTAAACTCAAGATTTATTCCTCCCATTCTTCTGAACGAACAGATGCTTAGGATGGTACTTGATGGGATATTTTAGTATGTTTGCCTAGCAGCCATTTGTAGCCTGGGAACCTTGATTTCTGTCTGAGCCTTTACACATCTGTGGGTATGTAAGGGAGGAGATTTTTAAGGACAGGAATGAGAAGAGGGCCCCAAAGGACACCTGTTCCCTGATCCATTTTTAACAACAACAAAACCCTTGAGGAAAAATCACACACACACATACACACACACACACAGAAAGAGAGAGTCAAAATTTGGTAGTATGGTTTGGTGGTAGATATGAGTCTAGCTAAATCTTAAAAGCCATGGATTTAAACACTAAACTCAGAATGAAATACCCCAAAAATTTTTATCATATAAATATTAACAGACTTACACAGATGTCATAGCTGGCCTATACCTTATTTAAGAAAATGTATATGGCTGCTCACTCACTCTCAGTGATTCTGGGTGGCTTACAAAAATAAAAACCAACAATAAAACAAACAATAAAAACAATAACCTCCCACCCCCTGGCAACAACAATCAACCAAATAAGCCACTTGAGGGGCTCCATCCCACTCTGTATTTCCCAGGCCTGTCAGCTAAACTAGGTCTTCAGGGCCTTGTGAAAGGCCAATCTAAAGTGGGGGCCAATCTAATCTCCACTGGGATGTTCCAAAGGGAGGGCACCACCATGGAGAAGGCTTTTCTTCTGGGTTACGCTAGATGTACCTCCTTAGGAGAGGAGACTTGCAACTTTCCCTGCCTTCCCTTCTGGTGGGTTGGGTAGATGTGACAGGGTAGAGATGGTTCTTTAAATAATCTGGTTTCAAGCCACGTAGGGCTTTAAAGGTGACAACCAACACTTTGAATTTAACCTGGAAGCAAATCAGCAGCCAATGCAGCTCCTGCAGTAGAGATGACACCTGGGCACATTTGGGTCTGCACAAAACCATGTGGGCCACTGGATTTTGAACCAGTTGGATATTTTTTAAGGGCAGCCACATGTAGAGCTCATTACAAACTTAGGAATACAGACAAATGATCTTTTGCTAAGAGTATCTTTATCAGAAATATTGTTTCCTCTGTGCAACCATTGTCCTCCCCTCATCTTTGGTAAGTGTTAGATTAGGGAGGTTGTGTTGTCTTCTTTATCTTAATTGTTACTTGTAACATGCATGTAATTGAACAGATTGTTACAAGTTACACACTTATTACACACCAAAGGCTCATAAATGAGAGAGCTTTATAATGCACAACACACAAACCTTGCTAAGTAACCTGTTCTGAATACACAGGTTTAGGCAGATATCACCTAACTAACACTTTCTACAAAGGTACAAGAGGGGAAAGTCTATATCATTATCACCTTGCCAGTCTTTCATGGTTCCCAAACAGCTGGTCCTTGCCTTCTACAAGCAACCACTGCTCAAAAAATGTCAAACCACAACTTTCTACACCATAGATTATAATTCCTACCATCCATAACTATTCACTATGCTGCCTTGGTCTCTCCAAGTTGCAGAATAACATCAGCTGGGAACTATCAGATTATCAATTATTATTTTGCATAGAAGTTCCAAGTTCAACTTCTACTATGAAAAATCACTGCTTCTTTATTAATTTCTGGTGTATGGCTGTGCCTTTTGATCATAAATCATGTTCAAGGTTACTTTAAAAACTGCTAGTTGGGAGCAATGCTGAGTTAGAAGACCAGATGGTTCAGCATAAGGTAACTTCACAAGTTTCTATAAGAACAAAGACTTACCTTGGTAGGAAAATTTCTTTTTTTTAATTTTTAATGTAAGACTATTAAATGGATAAATGCATCAGAAATCTATTTTTCAGGCAATTAAATTTGCTCAGGGTCTTAAACAAGTTACAGATCATTTTACCATCAGTGAAATAGATTTAAGTCTTTGCTAGGGAATAGACATTCTCACCAGCAAGTTTGAATGCTGAACAATTCTTAAAAATTATTTGAGAGAGATCACTTTGAAAAAGTAGGCATGCCATATTTTTCCGTCTATAAGATGCACCCTTGTATAAGACGCTCTGGCATGCGAGTTTCTCCGCGCTGATCAGCTGTTCGGTGGAGCGCTGAACAGCTGAGCCGGCAAATCCAGAAGTTCGGCAGGGTGACGATCTTGCCCCCTCCCCCTCCCGTTAGTGGCAAGCCTACAGGGGCTTGACACCTGCACCAGGCAGCATGGCAACCCACACAGGCATGCCCTGGGCTGCGGAGGTTACCATTATTTTTCCATGTATAAGACATTGCACTTGTATAAGATGCACTTGATTTTTGAATAGGGTGTTTGCAAGAAAAAATAGCGTTTTATACACGGAAAAATACGATACTTCTGAAAGTTGTACATAGCAAAGAGAATAAGAGCATAAACTTACTTTTGTCATAGAAATGTATGCATAAAGGCTACATAAGGAAATGTAACAAAGTATGACATAAATTGCTAAGAAAAAAAATTAGTTACTTGTAAAACTTATAGTTTTACAGTTTTACTACAGTTAGGAAGTTGCATACAAAAATTCCATGAAATAGGGACATTGCAAATCAAAATGAATAATAATATTTTAAAGTTTTCCCCCCATTAAACTTTCATAAAATATCCTGATGTAATGGAAATAATCCAACTAGTGGGAATGGTAAACCATTTGTGCTTATTTATACATTAGTATTAATGAACAGACTTCATTTTGGATTCTTTTCAAAGATCATGCATATGAGCATGACATGAATATATCCTCTATGGAGTTGTCTTATCCTTTTGAAAATCCATCTTTGGTGTTCAGTATTAATACCTCTTAATCCAGATGTTAATTATACATGATGTAAAAGAAATACTGGACCTGATGCCAATCAACAACACGTTATAGACAGCCCTCAAGTTCTTCCACTCTGCAGTATATTCTTCTTTATCTAAAATATGTTTCTCTGCCTTGGATCTCACTACATACTTTATGATTGTAGCTCCTAAAATCGCCTGCCCCATCTACACTGGCTCAGAATTCTAGGAGTTGCAATTTCAACATATCTAGAAAGAGCTAGCGTGGAAAAGGCTGATCTAAGATAAATCACTGCCTTCCATCACTACTTGCTGGCTATACCTGTTTTTTTCTACTATTCCAAAGGAACAATAATCTGTATATTCATTACAATGCCAGACTTTATATGTTCTCATTAAGCATTAATTGGTAGTTGATGCCTATTGCTATTTTTAACTCCATTAGTTCATAGCAATATAATTAGTAACACTAAGTACAGGAACAACATTAATAGCATTACTAATTGTAAATCGAAAGAGAGGAGCACAATGTGACTGGTTAATTTCCAGGCAGTATCTCATGGTAATTGGCTCAGGACACATGTGCTGAACTAGAAAGGTAAATAATTTAAAATCTTTTATTGGGAGTTTGCATTACTAATGTCAATGAAAGCACCATAGTCATATCACAAATAGTATATCTAAATTTTATAGCGTTATTCGGTTTTATGGGTCTTTATCTATTAGCCTCTATAAATTAGTTATCTGTTTTAAAAAACCGTAATAACATCACTTGAAATATGAAATAAAAAATGCTGACATACAAGATAGGGAAGGAAAAGCACATTCCTGGTTAGGTTTAGTGTTAAGTATTACCAACAAAATCAAAATGGCTTCAGTGTATAAATGATGAAAACAACACTAAGCATTACTCACACTTTCAGTGATGAATCTGTTATTGCTCCCAAAAATTTGAATTATGTAGAAAAAATGAAAATGAAAATTAATGTGGAGGAACTTGACAGCATGAGAATTTACCATGAATTTCTAAATAATGACAAGCAAATAGTACTTTTTTTACCTCCTCCTCCTCTTCCTCCTCCTCCTCCTCCTCCCTTTTCTCCTCCTCCTCCATTTGGACTCCTGGTGACTGCTTGGACAAATCCCTGCAGTTCTTGGCAAGATCTCAAAAGTGGTTTGTTATTGCTTCTTTCCTAGGGCTGAGAGAAGGTAACTGGCCCTTGATCACTCAGTTGGCTTTGTGTATAATGCCTTTCCAAATTCTAAATTCAACAGCTGGATTTATTGCCATTTGTTTCTTCAGAAATTATTTACAATAAGATAAAAAATTAAGCAACGTACATTATTTTAAAAAAATCATGCCACATTTGAACTGATTCATATAAATTAGCCACACATACATTTTGAATGTATGTGTCCCATTAACGTCCTATAAACTACATTTATTTATCCCGGTCTCCAAATCCTTTGCTATGTCTTAGTTTATTTCCAGAGACTCTTGAAAGTTTGCAACTTTTTGGAAAAGGCAAGTTTATCTTTTATCTTTTAACAATTGCTATAAAATAAACTTTTCCATTGCATTTTAATCTGAAAATAGAAAGGAGGAAAAAGAACAAATTCCACTAAATTTTATAGAAAGAACAATACATTTTCAATAATAAAATGACAAAATTTTGTTAAAGTATGTTGCATTAGTTGAATATGGATGACTTAAAGGATTTTAAGAAAAAGTTTTGGAGCAGAGAGCTTTCAAAAGTTTTTGTGGATGATTTTAACGGAATTAAGAAAAAAATGGAGCACAGGGCTTTTTAATAGCAATATATTTTCAGATTCAGAGTCATTGTAGTTTATGTTCCAACAACTGGATAGGCCAAGAAAAGGAGATGGGATTGACTTCAAACTGAATACTGTGTACAAAATAATTGACCCATATATGAATAGATGGAGAGCCTATATTTTTTTTTTTTTGCAGTATAGAAGATTTTTGTTCCATTTTTCCAATGAAAAATCTCCCAGAGTAACCTGCAAAAATCAGAAATAATATAATTTATACTTACATTCTCAAGAACATAAATATAAAAGGAAAAGGATTATAGAGCGAAGAGGTAGAGGGTTACGGTTAGAGTTCCGTACATAGCTCAGCTATTGAAAATTACTTTTAAAAATGTTGAGAACAGGGAAGTAGATTTTCCCCACAGATCTGAGTATGTTATGATGTCTGTTGAAAGAAGGAAAGAAAGAAAGAGAGGGGGGGGGAGAGATGGGTGAGATGGACGAGCTCCTAAATGTCGAAACACATTAGGAGAGAACTAAGCATTAACCACTGAACCTGTCATGGACAAAATTGGTCACATTAAAGGATTTTCACTGGGCAAAAATATATATCCTACTTCATTTTAAAAGGCCCGACAACAAGGCAGACAGCTTTCTGAGGATCAAGCTCGTTTACCCCTTACAAGATTGCTTGAAATGTTTTATATGTTTGTCTGCAGTTGTGTATTATAGAAATGACAGTTTGAAGGACAAATATTAGTAATAATAATTCATTAAATTTATATGCCAGCCGGTTGCCTATTACACTGAAACAAGTCAAGCTATTTCTTAAAAAAGTATTTACCTGTGAAAGAGACTTTTTAAAAAAAACCTTATCCTGCTTCAGAATGCCTTAAGGGTTTCCATCAGAGGTATTCTAGAGCTTACATTATTTTTGAAAGAAGTGGACGGTGTTGGGCTGTGTTGTTATTTTCTGTTGCACCTCTCGCCCAGCAGTATGAAACAACTCCAGGTAATCACATGTTGCTTTCTGAAAACACCCAACTGAAAGAGTTTCTTATTTGATATCTTCCCAATGTATTAATTGAAACTGAAGCAAGACAGGATGCAGGCTGTTAGATTATTGCGCAACAGAAGACCAATCTTTGTCTCCATCTCCCTCATTGATTCCCCCTGCTTACTATGTAATTCTGAAATGAAGCTACATAGATGCACATCCAAACAAAATATTCAATCCTCCAGTGTCTGCCTACCAACATATGTTGCAATAAAGATGGAAGACAACCAAGACAAAACATTTTTCACCCTCACATAGATTCTTTTCCAAAAGATCATGCTATGAATTCTAATGAATCAAGATAAACATTCTTCTAGTCCAATATTCTGTTTCAGCAGCAGCCTGGGAAAAAGAAAGGAAAACTGACAGATTCATTTATCATGTCTGGAATCCAAAACTGCCTTTTTGTCTCTCAGGCCAGATTACTTCTCTCTGGCTCTTTTTGAGATTCAAGATTGGAAAAACTTTTTTTTAAGTGTTCTTTTTAAAAACATCTGAATCCTATCTACCTAACTCATGAAAAAATACATATTGAGCTCAACTCTCAATTTTTGAAAAACACAACCCTGGAGAGAGAAAATATTCAAACTTCACAATCTTCTTCTTACCAGCAGATGTCTCTATAAGGCAATAATTCTTGAGTCTGGTGAAATATATCTTGATGTACTCTGTGTATTGGAATCTGACATTCCTTTTTGCAAGTGAGCAGAACCACTATAGTATCAATGGAATGTTTTTGGGCAATGTAAAAATACTGTTTACCTACTCTGAACAAAATATTATTGCAGCTTACTGTACAAATAAGATGATTATTTACAGTATGCCAGAAAATATTTGCTGAAATGCAACATGTGAATAGCATTGTAATGTTTGGTTGGAAATATCCTTTTACTTGTACTTTGAAGGTATGGAATAGGTCTTTAGTTGTTAAAATATGTCTGGTTGTAATCAGTAACTGAACAATCAACACACTCCTTTCTCTTCACTACTAGATGACAGACAGACAGACAGACAGACAGACAGGAGTTTCTGCTTCATACAACTATTGCTCCCATTTAGTGATATTTCTAACAAACAGGGACATTAAGCACTGGATACATCACAATTTCTGGTCTGTCAATTCTACGATGATTAGAATGATAATTAATAATAATAATAATAAAGTTGGAAGGGACCTTGGAGGTCATCTAGTCCAACCCCCTGCTCAGGCAGGAAACCCTATACCATTTCGGACAAGTGGCTGTCCAGTCTCTTCTTAAAAACTTCCAGCGTTGGAGCATTCACCGCTTCTGGAGGCAGGTTCTTCCACTGGTTAATTGTTCTCACTGTCAGGAAGTTTCTCCTTAGTTCTAGGTTGCTTCTCTCCTTGCTTAGTTTCCATCCGTTGCTTCTTGTCCTGCCTTCAGGCGCTTTGGAGAATAGCTTGACTCCCTCTTCTTTGTGGCAGCGCCCTGAGATATGGAACCCTGCGTATCATGTCCCCCTCGTCCTTTTACTCTTCTTTAAACTAGACATACCCAATTCCAGCAAACCGTTTCCTTATATGCTTTAGCCTCCAGTTCCCCTAAGCGTCTTTGTTTGCTCTCTTCTGTACTCTTTCTGAGTCTCAATAAGTCTTTTTTACAATCGTGACCAACTGTATGCAGTATTCCAAGTGTGGCCTTACCAGCATTGTAAAGTGGTATACTTGTACTCACGTGATCTGTTCTACCTCTGTAATGGCAGCCTAGCAACTGTGTTGGCTTTTTGGCAGCTGCAGCACACTGCTCTGTCATATTTAGAGTGATTGTCACTGGACTCCGAGGTCCCTCTCATCCGTTACTGCTATTGAAGCAAGTACCCCTATACTATACCTGTGCATTGTTTTTTTCTTGCCTACTGTAGAACTGCTTTTTTCAACATTGATTTCTTTGTTAGATATGCCCATTGTTCAGTCGTCCAGACCTCCTGTATCTTAGCCGTGTCTTTCTGGATGTGTTGGCTATTCCTGCCCGCTTGGTGTCATCTGCAAAATTGGATGAGTTCCGCATCTATCCCTCGCACATCGTTGATGAATAGATGTTGAAGTGCACTGGGCCCAGAACAGAGCCCTGGGGCACCCCACTACACACTTCCCTCCATGTAGATGCGGTTCCATTGAGGACCACATGCTGAGTACAGCCGGTCAGCCAGCTACGGATCCATCTGGTGGTGATACTGTCTAACCCACATTTTTCTATCTTATCAATAGTAGGTTGTGATCTACTTTATCAAATGCCTTACTGAAGTCCAAGTAAATTATATCCACAGCATTCCTCTGATCCACTAATTTTGTCATTTGGTCAAAGAATGCAATAAGATTTGTCTGGCATGATCTGTTTTTGACAAAACCATGTTGGCTTTTAGTAATGACTTTGTTTGCCTCTAGGTGTTCGCTGATTCGTTGTTTGATTATCTTTTCCAGAATCTTCCCAGGTATTGAGGTCAGGCTGATAGGTCTGTAATTTCCTGGGTCCATTTTTTTCCCCTTTTTGAAGATGGGAACTACATCAGCTCTTTTCCAGTCCTCCGGTAATTCCCCAGTGCTCCAGGATCTTTGAAAAATACAGTTCAATGGTTCTGAGATCACATCTGCCAGTTCCTTGAGAACCCTGGGGTGTAATCCATCTGGTCCTGGTGATTTGAACTCGTCTAGGCTGGACAGGTGCTCACTTACCGTTTTCTTGCCTATCTTAACTTGCGTTTCTATTCTGTTTTTTATGGCACTATTTTTGGTAGGTTGGTCTGTTTTTTCCCTTTGTGTAAAGACAGATGCAAAAAAGGAGTTAAATAGTTCTGCTTTCTCCCTGTTGCTTGTCACCTTCTTGCCACTTTCACTGACTAATGAACCAATCATTTCCTTCACTTTTTCTTGTTTTTTACATGTTGAAAGAAGCTTTTTTTGTTATTTTTGACTTTGGTCGCGTTAGTTCATTTTGAGCCTTAGCTTTCCTCACTTCATCTTTGCAGGCTCGGGCTTTTTGCTGATATTCTGACTTAGTTTTGTGCCCCTCTTTCCACTTTCTATACTTGTCCTTTTTATCTTTCAATTTACCAGAGAGTTCTTTATGCAGCCATGCTGGTTTCTTTTGAGAGCTGTTATTTTTCTTCTTTGTTGGTATTGTGCTAGACTGGGCTTTTATTATCTCACTTTTCAAAATTTCCCAAGCTTCTTGAGTTGTTTTCCCCTTGAGGATTCTCATCCATAGAATCCTTCCCAAGCCCTCTCTAAGTTTATTGAAATTAGCTCTCTTAAAGTCCAAGACTCTAGTTTGACTGTGTTCTATTGCTTGTGCTTCCATAATGTTGAAGTCCAATATTGCATGATCATGTCCTCCCAAGGTTCCTGTGGCTTCAACACCTTCTATCATTTCATCTCTGTTAGTGAGAATTAGATCCAAAATGGCTAATCCCCTAGTTCCCTTTTCTACTTTTTGGGAGACAAAGTTGTTTGCTAGGTTTGCAAGGAATCTGTTTGATCTTCCACTTGGTGCAGAGTTTGTCTCCCAGTTGATGTCAGGGTAGTTAAAGTCCCCCATTACTATTGTTTAAATACAATGGAGATCTAATCAGGGCCCAGCTACCTTTCTGTGGCAGTCTTAGAGTTTGTAAAACCTCCCAGCAGCTCTGGGCAGTTTAAATACAGCAGTTTAAATACAATGGAGATCCAATCAGGGGCCAGCTACCTTTCTGTTGCAGTCTTAGAGTTTGTAAAACCTCCCAGAAGCTCTGGGCAGTTTAAATACAGCAGTTTAAATACAATGGAGATCCAATCAGGGCCCAGCTACCTTTCTGTTGCAGTCTTAGAGTTTGTAAAACTTCCCAGCAGCTCTGGACAGTTTAAATACAGCAGTTTAAATACAATGGAGATCCAATCAGGGCCCAGCTACCTTTCTGTTGCAGTCATAGTTACTGATTTTCATCTGTATTCAATTTATTACATCATCATTTGAAGTGTTTAGGGGTGGCTACATAATTTATGGGCTGAAATTGTGAGGCACTATAATATAGCTATCAAATCACCAAAGTTTGTTGAGTTTTTTTTCTGAATTTTGCAATTTTGTGTAATTCTTATCCAAAATATTACAATAAAACAACAATAAAAACAACACAGTATTGCAAAAAATATGCATGATCTGAAATATTTATCATATTTAGTAATATATTTTTATTTGAGCATCCACACTATAGGAAATCCACAAAAACCCTGTCCTATGATTTTATTTTATTTTATTGATTTATATGTCAAATTTAGAAACCTCCCATCACAGTGAAAGAGTGACCCTGGGCAATGTACAATTAAAAACATATAAATCACATAAATATCTTATTTCAAGAGGTGACAGTTAAAGCAGGAATGGAACAATTAAAAAGGCAGGGGACCCACTTTCAGGAGCTAGCCAATCCCAAAGTTGCTTGATCCTCTGAGACACCCAAGTGAATTGGCAGAGTCAGGTCTTCAACTTCTTCCAAAAGGCCAGGAAAGTGGGAGACTGCTTCACTTCTGGGGGGAGGATATCCAATGGGCCGAAACAATGGCAGAGAAGGCTCTCTTTCTGGATCTTACCAGTCGAAATGTTTTATATGACGAGGTCTATAACATAACTTCCTAGCCTGACTGGGTTGGACAGCCCAATATAATGGGGAAAAGACTGTTGCACAGGTAACCTGGTCCCATGCCATGTAGGGCTTTAAAGGTCATTAACTTGAATTGCACTTGGAAGCAAACTGGCATCCAGTGCAGCTCACAGAACAGGTGTTACATGTGTCATCTGTGGGATGCCCCAAATTGCTCACATAGCTGCATTTTGTATCAGCTGAAGCTCTGGATACTTTTCAAGGGTAGCCCCATGTAGATTGTGTTGCAATAGTCTGGATGGGTGATGATCAGGATCAGATGATCATAGATTAGGAATTATTAGATTAAAACATAGTTCCACCTCACTTTTTGTGGTTCTTCCCTGAAATATGAGGATACATACTGTGTTTCTTCAAAAGCGTTTGCTATTATTGTTTTCTCCCAATATTAAGTACAATTTCCACTTATTTATTTTACTTTGCATTTTTTAAAATGCAAAGTAAATTACAGGAAATTAAAAATAATTTTCAGTAAGCACAAGAGTACAGACTAAGGATGGCGCATAGTTATCCAATGTTATTGGGCAGTTAAGCACACCTGCAAGAACAGAACTATAGATTAGATTCACAGATATTTATCTAAGTTAGACAGTATTTGTCTACACATAATACACTATGCTTAGTTTGCTATTTCTTTATTTATGATTCAAGGCACAATGTGAACTTCAAAAGGGTTAATTCAATAGCTAAGTTTAGAGTGAACTCGGCCTATGAGAATGCTTTTTCTAGACCTATTTATAGCAATTTCATCTTGGTATGCAATAAGAAAAAAAATCTCATCTACCCTTGCTGGGTTGACTATCTAGGAAGCTACTGCTGAGTTTCAGCTCGGGAGCCAAGCTTGGGTTGATTATGTTAAAACATATGATTCACTAAAGGCTTTTTGTATGCTTTTATAAAAATTAATAAAGTGGCCACATCAGTTTGAAGGCACTAAATTTGATGTGTTGGATCCAAGATTTGATTCAAATGGATAAAACAATGTTATATACAACCCCATTAGCTACAATATTACATGAGTAGTACAATCCTAATCAAAAATGTAAAAATGAGTCATAATAAATGCTACAAAGAAGAAAAAAATCCACTCCCACCAGAATAAGTTATAATCAACTGAAGTTGGCATGTATTAAGAGAAAAAGTAAATCCACGAATAAACATGATTTCTTTTTTTTTAATCCATTAAAGTTAGTTGGGAAAAAAAGCCAGATTCATAGCATGAGGTCAATAGGTTATCAAGTACACTGTGCACCAGATATTGCACAGGGGAAAGGGAAATAATCCTGGTGTAATTATTTTGAATAGCCATTATATTCCAAGTAAAAAAACAGAAGTCCAAAACCATATCTGTCTGATTTCCAAGGAGTATTTCTTGTTCCCTTCCAAAATATTCAAGGTGAAAGTTTTGAGAAAGGAACATATTTACAGATGGATACCTTTCCAAATGATATAGCTCCTATTAAACTGGCTCATACTGAAATCTGGGAAGTTTCTAGTTTTAATGTAGGTTTAATGCAAATGGATGCCCTTTAGATGTACTGCATTTTAGTTCCCAATCTCTTTTCTTTCTTTTATTGCTTTATGGAGAAACTATTTTGGGGCAGGAGATAGCCCAAAACAGGTCCACTATTTGTGTGTGTGTGTGTTCCTGAAGCAGAAATTATGGCCAGGAGGTTCATTTGGTTAGCTTCTTTTTTCTGTTTTAAATGTTTTAAGAATTATAATCTTTAGTGCTTAGTAAACAACATGTTGTCTGGGTTCACATATTTGACATTAACTTTTTCAATATAAATCTATTCAGTACTACACAGTCCAGTATTTTTCCCCTGATCCTCCTTTCTTCTCCATATTTTTTCCATTTTTCCCTCATTACACAGTTGCAATTTTTGGTACTATTGATGTATACAAAGTTAAATATAAGCATCTTCATCATATTTTACTAATATTATAAAAATAACAGTAATATCAATTCATAAATCAATGTCCTGTTTTCTGTGCTCTTGTTAAGGTTTAATTTCCCATCAGTATTTAAAATATCTTTGTCAGCTATGATTTTCTCAATAACAATTACATTTATATAGCTAAAAGTTTTATTCATATCAATCCTCCTCTTATTTTCATATTTCCCATATCAAAAAAAGAAGAAGAAAAAATGTTATTTTAATTCTAAATCATATCTTTCATTATAAAAGTCTAGTTGTATCTAAGGGTCATCTGTTCTTTTAATCTTATTCAAATAAGTATTTAAACATATAATGCCCCCTCTAAAAGGTCAAATCTTCTGTTTTTTTAAATCTAACTCTCGCTTTCTTTCTTTGCCAAGTACGTAGCTTTCCAAGCCAGGGCAATTAAATTGCCCAGGAATTTTCTTTCTATTTTTGTGAAAATTGCTTGGCATGAGAAAGAAAATTTAGGTAGGGTATTTTTTTGGGGGGGGGGGAATTCCGCCCATTTATATTCCTTAAACAATTCCCAGTTTCCTTGTCCCTCAATTTCTCTTTTCATTCCCTGTCTCCCAAGTTGTGACATTTCCCCCTATATTCCATTTTTTAAAAATCTTCTTCCTTGCCATCAGATGTATTTTGCAGACCTAAGGGGTAAAGGATCTTTTGCATTTTCATTGTTATAGCTAAGTCTTGCAGTATTTTGTTTGCATATGGTCATTTATATTTCCCTTCTTTTATCTCTTCCGTCTCTAAGTCCTTTCCCTCTGTTTTGTCTTCTGATTTCTGGTTTATTTGTTCATACTTTGTAGTCGTTGTCTGGGGACTTTCTAGTTGTAGATTTAATTTGGAGATTTGCTCATTTATATTATTTAAATTGTTTTTAGTCTCATTATGGTTTCTTTTTATGTCCTCTTTGTATGCAACAATTGTTTGATGAATTAGTTGTAGCATAGAATATATTTCCTTCTGAAAGGTGTTTTTTTCTTCTTGAGGCATCATTCCTGGAGATCCTCTAGTATCATCAGTCTCAGTGAGAGTAGATCAAAGTTTTATCTAGTTTTCATCTAGTTTTGTGTAGCCTTTATAATTCAATAGGTTCCAGAATATAGATCCAGTCCTGAAAACAATATTTTATAGTGATCCTTTGTCTCAGGTATCCAAAAATTGTCAGTCAGATAAGGTTGTAATCCACAATGTTCAAAGTGTTCAAAATGTTCAACCTCCCTGAAAACAGCTCAAAAGACTCTCCCAGCCAGGCATAGTCCAAAGTCAATTTTTTTTCTCTCCCACTAGCTCTTGAGATTAAAAGTACAAGCTCAGTAGGTATTTATAATCCAAGAAGGTCAGGGTAATAAGTATGCCAAAATATTTTCCTTTATTGCCAGCTGTTTTCCCAAGCTAGGAGTCACCAAGCAGCCAGTGCTTTAGACAAATCCACCATTAGATGTCATTCAAAGTCCATTTTCCACACTTAAGACAAAGGATTGATTTCTTATATTTCACCTCAATGTTTTTCTTTTTTCTTTTAAAGAGAAAATCTTAACAGTTATCTCAGTTCTCAAATTTATCAAAGCTGTAGCTTTATGTTACTTCCATTTCAGTATTGTATGTTAAAACAGCGCTTCCGTTCACATTTGGAGCTTTTTAGCTTTTTGGGAGCATTTCCCAGGAAATTCAGTTGTAAAATAGTAAAGAAAGGATCAATATTCTCACCCAGTTCCAAACATGCTGTTTACAATGTGTTAATTGGTGCTTTTTCTTCTTCAGTTGTCAGCAGCTAATGGCCGGCCACAGGAATGTAGCCAGTCTTTCCCCTGCCAGTTTGGAGGGCTTTCCTTGGATCGAACGGAAAGACCGCTGTCTCTCCATGATCAACAAGGAAGACCACTATCTCTCCATGAACAAAAAGGCACTTCTCCTCTTCATCGCCTTTTTGGGGTGACTTTAGGCTTTTTTTAGAGCCCCCAGCAGGGTGAAATTGGGTGTGGAAGGCAGAGCCCTGCCTTCCTGCGTCCGTTCCACCATGACAAAAAACCAGAAGTTGCCTCATTTGGTTAGCTTCTGTTGGTGCATCAATTGTGGTCTTACCAAAGCAGAGGACTCTGAAAGATGCTCACTCACACACTCCCAGAAACTGCCAGTCAGTCCAAAGTACAGTGGCCCACACTCTCACAGCCTCAACGTGCTTTGCAGCATGATTGCTGCGGAGCCTAGTTATCATTTAAAATACAGAAAATAGCCCAGAGTGCAGTCTAGGAGCCAAAAATATACCGCACCCCCTTTAACATAAAATAACTTAAATTTCCTGTTTGACTAGAATCAGTGAAGGACAATTAAAATATAAATATACTATTTGGGATAATACCTTGTGTTCTCCCTTCCATTTTTTTGTTTTTGTTTTCTTTAAACATCATGGACAGGCTAAAATCATGGACTGTTAAAATTTGTAATGGGCTCCCTACAATATATAAACTAATTGCAATTCAGTATGAAGAAAATAAATCCAAATAACAATGCACATCCTTTGTGTGTTCACTTCACAGCTGTGTAGAAATAGGTCTTATTGGATATATTACCTTCACACTTTCAAGATCAGTGCAATTGTGTTTTAATGATATGGGCAGTAACACTGAAGTAGATTCAATCTCACGTTGTTTACTAATGAGTCTTATAACAAGGTATAAAGTTTTGCAGTTGTGGTAGGTCTGAATTCTGAAAAACAAACAGATAAGCAAGTCAAAAATAAGAGCTTCTGTATGAAATATCCAGCTGAAATCTTGTGAATCTGTACTGCAGGTGGTAAAGTATAACACAAATCTTTGTTTCTTTTTTTTATCTTTAAAGCTGTAGTTTTTGTCATCTCTGAGATAAGACAGGATGTTTTTCAAATTTCCCAGGTGATCTTTCACACCAAAATGAATTAAATTTGGTAACTAGGAGCAAGTAAATGCAATTACATTCTTGCTATTTAAGAGACTATGCTCTGGTCAAGGATGTTAAAGCAAACCAGTGGAGAACTTATGACCTTGATTACCAGTGTTGGAATTGATGTTTCAGTGGATATGTCACTTAAAAACTAGTCCCCAAATCTCTTAAATTACTGTTAGGTTCAAAATTCGGGGAGACCAGAAGTATAAGGAACTGCATGAATGTGTCTATGAAGTCACAAAGAACCAAGCTTAGCTTAAGAAGGCCTTACAGGTAGTCCTCGACTTATGCCATTCATCCAGCAACCCACATTCTGAGGCACCTCATGATCCACATAGCATAAGTCGGACAGCTGGGATTGCATGGATGCCTTGCTTAACGACTGCTATGACCATAATTCTAGGCTCAATTGTGGTTGTAAATTGGGAATTATCTGTACTTTTTAAAAGTCTAGAGATCAATATCTTTTATGAACTCACTCTTCTAAGACTTGCTTTTTATATATAGTTTTGTCTGATTTATGTCTTTAGTAAGGATGTTTTAAGATTATTAGGAAGTTCTTCGGAAAAACAGCAATGCTTCATGGAAGCACTAGCACTGCCTGTGGTAAATTACAACTAGCTTTGGCCCACCCGACATATTTTTGCATCTCTTCTGACTTTCAGGTTTAAAAAGTAGGACATCTGCAGCAAGCCAAGATTTTGTCAAATGGTGAAATGTGCATTGTGACATCCAGATGCAAGCTCTGTCCCTTACATATTTGTATCTAACATTACAACTCAAAAACATAAGGGGCAGAGTCTTGGGATATCATGATCAGCAGTTTCTCATTGGTTTTCCCTACTGCCTGCTGTGGGCATCCAGTTTTTAAAATGAGTTGGGGAATTGGAGACAAAGTTATGAAAATGAGATTTGAGTTCTGACAGACTGACTTTTTAATTAAGAATGTTTGACAATGGAAGTGAGTTTTGTTACAGGAAGAAGAGATATCAGTGATTGATCTGTTATTGTTTTGACTGATGTTTTAGCAAGGACTTAGAAGTTTCATAGGAAGTTTGCATTTTTGTTTTTTAGATGTATCTACATTACTTTAGTTAAACTTTCATTTTAGTTGCCTTCATTTTTACTGCCATTTTAACTTTTACCTATCTTTTAGTTTTGCTTTCTTTTTCCATTAGTCATCTATTTTTTTTCCTACTGTGACTTCGTTCTTTCTACCCAATGACTTGAAAGGCATTCTACCATTTTCCCTTCCAGTAGAGAATTTAAGAGCAACTTTGAAAGCATTTACTACATGTTTGCATGTTCCCTCCACCAAGGACTGAAAATCATAAGAGTGAATTGGTTTGATTTAGCTAATCAAAGCTTTATAGCCAACAAGGATAGGAAAATAATTGTGATCACCTTAAATTTATTTTCTCCTTTCCTCTTGGAACATAAACAAGCTTACATGGAGGTCTCCCCTTATATACTGTCCACATAACAAGAACCCTGAGAATCAGCTTGGCTGAGGAAAAACTCACTGCCCATAAATTTTCCAATGAGCTAAAAGGTTACAGAAGGACTAGAACTAGACGTCTCTAGTTCCATTCCAACATTTTCTCAACTATATTAAAGTTCCAGCGGAGGATACAGGATGCTCTGTATTAATAGTTCAGGGTTGTCCTTGACCATTTGTTTAACAACCATTCAAAGTTACAATGGAACTGAGAAAAGTGGTTTAGGATTGGTTCTTGCAGTGGCCCTGAGGTCACAAGTTCAACGTTTGGTCAGTTTGCAACCAACATTTATTTATGATGGCTGCAGTATCCTGGGATATGTGATTTGCCATTTGTGACCTTCCCAGGGAACTGCTGTCAAGCAAAGTTAATGGGGGAAGCCGGATTCACTTAACGATAGTGCAATTTGCTTAATAACGACAGCAAAAAAGGGCACAAAATTGGACACAATTCATTTAATGACCTCATCAATTAATGATGGAAGTTCTGGTCCCAATTGTTGTCATAAAACAAGAACTACTTCTTTCAAAGTTCACTTTGTCACTGAAAAATCTGGCCTTTTTTTCTTTCCTTCCTTGTTTAAAAAGAACAATAACTATATTAATATTGTAATAAGGGTCAGCAATTTTGTTATATTTACTTTTATGTTTTTTTAAAAAATCTATCTATCTATCTATCTATCTATCTATCTATCTATCTATCTATCTATCTATCTATCTATCTATCTATCTATCTATCTATCTATCTATCTATCTATCTATCTATCTATCTATCTATCTATCTATCTATCTATCTATCTATCTATCTATCTATCTATCTATCTATACTTATCTACTATCTACCAATAATCTATTATCTATTTATCTACCTTCAGGAACTGCACATGCTTCTAACTAAGTCTTTCTTTAGGGTCAAAAATTGTTATTTTACTGTATTGGGAAAATAGAGGCTGCAGTGGAGAAAGGAGACAGAGAAAAAAATAGTGGTGTTCCTTACAACAGATACACATGGCCTTCTAAAGAAGACCCCATAAGTTCATTAAGTCCAAGGTCTACAATTGCCTAGCTGCAGTTCTGATTCCAGAACTCAGAGTTTTCCTAAACAGAACTGAAACTAATTTGGTTAAAAAGTCATTATCAGCTGTCTGGCATGCTGCTGGCTATTAACTCTGCAGCATGAAGTACCTTGCCCATCGTGCTGCAGGGAGTGGCAGCTTCTGATCCTTGAAATGAGAGCCATTTGGATGGGATGTAGGCTCACCACATTGCCAACACTCAGATAATTAACTGCTCCCTGCTTTGACAGCACTGTAATGTTTTTGCAAGAGACAGTAACAGTATTGTCTAGGGAGCTGTAATATGAATATGGACAACAATAATTAAATCTTCTAATGGCTAAGTGTCTTCATTATGCCTTTACACAAGATGCAGGGTGTATTCTTCACCCAGCGTTAGACAGCTAGCCTGACTTCTGCTAAAAATAAACTGCACAACAAATGTATACACCAACGACAAAGATCCTTCAATTAGCCTCTCAATTAATTCAGTGCGAACAAAATTTCTCATTATCACCAATAAGCCAGCAGGGTAATAGTCTGGGATCATTTTACAGATTACAGCTACAGTATAAGAGATATCTGTTAATAGGCAGACTTCCATGCCACTATAATATCTTCCTATCTTACCTACACTGGAACACTTTGTGATGAAGTAAAGAATATTCTCATATGGTAGTGTTGTATGAGTGGATGTGATATCCCAGAATATCCACAAATATTTTCAAGATGGCGGCGCCTTGCTTGGCTGCGGCTGCTTCAGCTCTCAAAGGTGTGGGGGTTAGGGAGGGAAATGTACAATCGGAAATAGGGACAACTAAGCTGAGTTGGGCTGCTAAACTTTCATACGAACGTCAGTCCATATTGGAGATGAGGAGATTCAGCGTGGAAGGAATGGTGGAGAAAACTGTTCAGGAGAGACTGCATGGCTTCGGATTACTGCGAAGGAGGAGGAGAAAACCAGGGACGGAGTTGCAGACGGAGAGAAAACCAGGGACGGAGTTGCAGACGGAGAGAAAACCAGGGACGGAGTTGCAGACGGAGAGAAAACCAGGGACGGAGTTGCAGGCAGCTGACATGGAGGGTGAGAGATCAGCTGAAATATCTGGAGGAGCTGGGAGGAAGAAAAGGAATTGCTGGAGGGGGAAACAGCATCGTGCTCAGTGTTTTGAGCAGCAAAAGCAGCAAAAGCAGCAAAGGCAGCGTTTCGGGCCGCAGGGGCAGAGTGGACAAGCAGCCATTGCAGCTGGGAAGTTTCCCTCCGCTGCTGTTTATCTCCAGAAGAAAAGGAAGAGGTGTGACCGGAAGAGGAAGCGTGGCAAACGTGGAGGCCTAACATCTAGGCTGAAAGCTAGACCTTACAGAGTGTCTCTTCCATCTATTTTGTTTGCAAATGCTCGCTCCTTAGAACCAAAAATGGATTACTTAAGGCTGGATTTAACAACAAATCAGGAGGTGAGAAATTGCTGTGTTATTATTGCAACAGAAACTTGGTTAAAGCCCTCTGTTCCAGATAGTGCTGTTAGCTTGATGGGATTTTCAACATTTCGGTTGGACAGGAGTTCTACTCTTAGTGGCAAATCCAGGGGAGGGGGTGTCTGTTTTTATATAAATGACAGATGGTGTAATAATGCCAAGGTGGTCTCAAGTCTGTGCTCCCCAGATGTGGAGCTTCTGACCATCAAATGCAGACCCTTCTATCTGCCTAGAGAATTCTCTGTTACCATTATCACAGCTGTGTATATCCCCCCTGATGCAAACAGAGAAGAGGCCCTGAAGGTTCTCCACCATACCATCAGTGACTTACAAACTACTCACCCAGAAGGTGCATTTATTGCTGTGGGAGACTTTAACCAAGTGGATTTGAAAGCTACCCTGCCACATTTCCATCAATATGTGGACTTTGCAACCAGAGGTGACAATACACTGGATCTTGCTTATTCCAACATCAAGAAGGCTTTCAAAGCTATCCCCCGCCCTCACCTGGGCTCCTCTGACCATCTCTCAGTGCTGCTTATTCCAGCATATAAACCTTTACTAGTCAGAGTGAAACCTACAGTAAAGCAGGTGAGGATTTGGACAGAGGGTGCTATAGAAGCATTACAAGACTGATTTGAATGTACAGATTGGGGCATGTTTAAGGAAGCAGCTACTGATAACCAACATACAAATGTTGAGGAGTATGCCACCACGGTGTCTGCATATATCCAAAAGTGCATAGAAGATGTCTGTGTCCTGAAAAGCTTTGTTGTGAGGGCGAATGAAAAACCGTGGCTGACTTATGAGGTCCGCAAGATGCTGAAAGCACGGAATGTGGCTTTGAAATCTAGGGACATGCTGGCACTTAGAACAGCCAGAGCAAATCTGAAAAGTGCCGTAAAAGGTGCAAAGCAAGCCCATTGCCAGAAAATTCAGAACTTTTTTCAGGACCAAACAAACACCAGGCAAATGTGGCAAGGGCTCCAGGCCATTACGGATTACAAGGTGGCTCCATCGAGATGTAAGGATGACACAGACTTCCTAAACAAACTGAATGCATTCTTTGGTAGATTTGAGGCATCAAATAGTACTCCTGCTAGGAAAGCTGTGCCCCATCCTGATGAGCAAGTGCCTAGCTTTGATGTCACCTCTGTCCGGAAAACACTGCAGACAGTTAACATTCGGAAAGCAGCAGGCCCAGATAACATCCCTGGACGTGTCATCAGGGAATGCGCAGAGGAGCTGGCTTGTGTTCTCACTGATATTTTCAACCTCTCATTGCAGCAGGCAGTGGTCCCATCGTGTTTTAAGATGGCCATCATCTTGCCAGTGCCAAAAAAGTCCACAATCACAGGCCTCAATGATTACCGTCCGGTTGCACTGACATCCACCATCATGAAATGCTTTGAGAAGCTGATAAAAGACACTATTGTATCTAGCCTCCCGCCAGCATTTGACCCGCTTCAGTTTGCCTACCGACCAAATCGCTCTACGGAGGATGCTATTTCTTCCATTCTCCATCTGAGCCTGAAGCACTTGGAGGAAAGAAATACTCATGTGCGTTTGCTGTTGACTTCAGTTCGGCGTTTAACACAATCATTCCCCAGCATCTAGTAGACAAACTGGGCCTTTTAGGCTTAAACACTCCTTTGTGCAACTGGATTCTTGATTTTCTTACCAACAGGCCCCAATATGTGCGAGTTGGAACAAATACCTCTAATACCATTTTCTTGAGCACAGGTTCCCCTCAGGGCTGCGTCTTAAGTCAGCTGCTGTTCACCCTGTTGACCCATGACTGCTGTGCTAGGTTTGCCACCAACCATATTGTGAAGTTCGCAGATGATACAACAGTAGTGGGCCTTATTCAGGATGACAAGGTGGAAGCTTACTGCAAGGAGGTTGAGGTGTTGGTGAACTGGTGTAAAGAAAACAGCCTAGTTTTAAATACAAGAAAAACCAAAGAGATCATTGTTGATTTCAGAAAAGGCAGGCACAGCCACACTTCTCTGTGCATTAATGATTCTCCTGTGGAGATGGTTACCAGCATCAAATTCCGGGGTGTGCAGCTAACGAGTAGGCTGACTTGGTCGCTAAACAGTGAGAAACTGGTGAAGCGGGCACAGCAGCGCCTGCATTTTCTGCGCCGCATGAGAAAAGCACATCTTCCTTCCCCTGTCCTGACCACTTTCTACAGGGGGACAATCGAGAGCATCCTGTCATACAGCATCACAGTCTGGTTTGGAGGCATCACTGCTTCAGACAGGAAGGCAGTGCAGAGAGTGGTGAGGATGGCCGAAAAGATCATTGGCAGTTCCCTCCCTACCATCCAGGACATAGCACAGAAGCGTTGCTTGAGCAGGGCCCGCAAGATTTTCTGGGACACTACACATCCTCTCCACAACCTGTTTTCCCTGTTACCTTCTGGGAGGAGGCTTCGTGGTATCCGTAGCAGAACATCCAGATTCAGCCATAGCTTCATTCCATACAGCATTAACCTTGCGAACTCTCAAACTTCCTCCTTGCATTATATATTCAAGATGGACAGTATTTAATATTTATTTGCTATGTATATGTAGGGATGTGGGTCTAAATATATGTTGTACATAGTATGTTTAGGTGTGTGTCATGTATATGTTTCACTTTGAGAGCGGGCAACTAAATTTCATTATTTTATGTGTGCCATTGTGCCCACAATATAAAAAATGACAATAAAGGTTATTTATTTATTTATTTATTTATTTATTTTATTTAAATATTGCCGCTATTCATGGAAACAAAAATATCAGGAAAATAAAATGTATAGCTAACAAGAAGTCATTCCTTTTAGAAATAGGCAAGATAATATATACTGTAGACCAGGGACAATGCTAAATCTAATAAGAGTAAGTTTTTTCACCAACATTGCCATAATTATTAAAGCATGGTTGTCTGGTTTTGAGATGTTTTAGTTTTGTAGAAGAAAGATAAGAAACATGCTATAGTATAAAGATCTGCTATAAGGATACATTGCTAACTAATTTCCCCAAATCTTTATTGCTTTGTGGAAGAGAGCAGGTATGCCAACAAAGCAGATGGCACAAATCAAGAAAATGGATTAGCAGTATTTCTATAGTTTCTTGAGATGGCACATAATGGGTAGATCAACTGTAATTATGGAAGAAATCTAAGAGTAGTTAGCTGCATCAGCATTGCTATTCTTTATGTGTTTCAAATAGGACTATATAATGAATCCAAATAATGTTGAACTAATTTGATTCATATCTTCTAGAAAATGTTTTTTAATGTGTGGTCCTAGGACTCACTCTCAGAGGTCCACAAAATCAAAATTATTTCCTAGCCAATAGTGAATAGTAATACAATATTAAAATACCATCAAACAATAGTGAGAGATTTTAATGGCAGCAAATGCATTAATTTTAATTTTTAATGTGGCAACTAAGGTATTAACATTTTAATGAGGTAAATATCAATACATTTAAGAAAAGCTTTGTCCTCCATAATTTTTAAAAGTAGGAAATGGTCCTGTCAGAGAAAAAAATTAAGAAACATTATCATAGAATAAGATGCAGAATGTAAATTTAGCTGGTCTTCAGATGTTGAAATTCTCTATTAATTGTGTTATGTTTACAAATTTGTATTTTTTTTTAAAGTGCATTTAAAAATGCACATTTTGTGAGACTAACTATACAAAATGTGCCCTGTTTACATTTTCTGAATAATTTTCAGGCATACACAGATGTAGATGGTATTAAGTCTATTATGAATAGTATTGTGTACATGATTTAAAATTGTTTCTCATGAAGGACTGTTCAACTTGGAAAATTTTTCTAAGTATTGGTTTCATATTCTCTTGTCATGCAGTTTTAAAAAATCCCTGGGAACTTCCCCAAATTATACAAACTGGCTAGGAATGTCCTTTAAGCAGTGGTAAAAAAAACAAAATAAAATTAATTGATTGATTGAACTTATATGACTGCCTATCTCACAAAGTTCTATTGCTATTGCTATAGTGATTCTCTGTGGTTCACAGCAATCAATAAAAATAGAAAAAATAGCAATGCATAAGAGGTCAACCATCTCATCCAAGATCAAATATGCCCTTTCACCTTGTAGCTGCCTTCTCTGATAAAAGCAAAACTCCCTTTATATACTGCCCCTCTCCCAGGGCCATGGATATCTGCCCACAAGTCCCCTGACTACAAATTGCATTCATCCCAAATTTTCCATGCTTTGTCCAACATTGTAAACCAGTCACATTGGCTGAACCTTATATATGTCCACACTGGCACTATATTAAAAGAAAATTTGCCTAGAAAATTTGCAGGGGGTGGTGGGGTGGGGGACTTGTTTATATTGTATCTCTTTTTTTCTTTAATGGGAGATCACAAATCTAGGTTATACATAAATACACAGACACACAGACACAAACTTTGGTATAATAAGTTGAAAATTGAAATATAATTTTGAATTCAGTTTGAATCATAAGTCTGGGATATGATTTGTTTATTAGAATTTAATTGGAATTCAGTTTGGTACTCTGATTGACTGTAGCATGGCCTGCAGGAAAAACAACAATATATATGAAGGATATATTGTAGTGTGTACACATTTCATGTAAGGTCAAGCTGTAGTATTCCCAGTGACCATTTTTATTTTCCCTGTTGACCTATCAACAGAGAATATTGTGTTTACAGTGCAATTACTGGAAAGATGCCAGACCACAATGAAGGAAAAATTGGTAGCTGTTTTCTGAAGAGATTACTTACAATTGCTATGAATCTAGGGTTTATAACTTTAATAGGATGAGGAATGGGAAAATGTAAGATTCTGATGTGAAAATAATTGCTATGACCAAATATTGTCTCATATAATTTTATGACTATATGATGTGTTTACCTTTGTAATTGTTGCATTTATAAAATAATTTGGAATATTATCTCTCATTTAAACAATGACCTTTTTCAATAGAGGAGAGTGATGTCATCAAAATTTACTATAATTTCTGTTCTGAATTCAGGCTTACAATGCCTGCTTCCAGTCTAAGCCTTAAAAATCCAAAGTACTTTTTCCACTTTGGATCATAATCCATATAAAACAACTTTCCTTTCCTGCTGAAACAGTGCAATTACCTATTAGTATTTCATCATCCTTTCAGTTATTCTTATATTGTCAAAATCTGCCTTAACATTTCTTTGCCAGAGTTTTCTTGTTCAGAGAAAAACAAATTGATTTTCTATCTTTTTTTCTGACTGCTGGAGAGATGACTGACAGAACATACACATACAGTCATATGCCACCTCATAAGTAAATAGAAATTTTCTTGCATGTTTTCCCTGTCACTTTTCATTCAAAGTAATGAAATAAAATTTGCCTTAGAGGTTTTTCAAAGGAGAAAATAAATGCTTACAAAATTCTCATACAGTAAGTGAGATAGGACATTCTTAAATTTATTTAGTTACAAGATGGCCTCCACCACCAAGTCAGCCACAAGGTCAAGGGGCTTAGACAAAGCCACTGCTATAATGCAGGAAAAAGGTTAGCAGAAAGCCCAATTTCTCAGGGGCCTCACATCTGGTTATAGCAATAGCAATAACACTTAACATATATAGCACTTTATAGTGCTTTACAGCACTGTCTTAGTGGTTTACATAGTCAGCATATTGTCAGCATATTACAATCTGGGTTCCTCATTTTACCAACCTCAGAAGGCTGGAAGGCTGAGTCAACATTGAGCTGGTCAGGATCAAACTCTGACATTGGGCAGAGTCAGCCTGCAATACTGCATTCTAACCACTGTGCCACCACGGCTATGTTCAAGACAGCACCATTAAAGGCCACAATAACATTGCATGGATGCAAGAACCAATCAATTGCTCCCGGAAGAAATACAGAAATACAGAGAGGCTATGAGGTACAGACAACTTTGAGGTAAAGATTAGCAAACAGTGTGTGTACTTTGGCTATATGATGTGAGCCGATAATCGATTAGAAGAAAGATTATGCTTGAAAAGATTGAAGAAAATAACAGAAGGAAAAGATTGTACAAAGTGGATAAGCAATATGAAAATGTCCTAGAGGACATATTCTGAGGATAGGTGAAAGAAACTCAGGATGTTCAGTTGGAAATAAAAATGACTTAGGGAAGTCATGATAGCTTTGTTCAGGTATATAAAGGGAAGCTATAGGGAAGATTAATATACTGAAGTGGAAGATCAATTAGCCTTTTAGCATCTATCATCATCAGGATCAAGGAACAAGTAACCAGGAAGTATGTCTCAGATTAGCATTTGGCAAAGCAGCAATGAAGGCCTTGGAAAGCATATTCAGATGCCATGGTATGTCTACATCTACAAAGTTCAGAATAGTGCAAGCCAAGGCATTCTCTTTACATTCAATGAAAGTGAAAGTTGGACTTTGAAAAAGCAGGATAAGAAGAGCATTAACATTTTTTTAACTTTAGTATTGGAGAAAATAGTCATGACCTATATTCCAAGGCTGGAGAAACTAAGACCAGAAATAATACAGAACGAATAAATTCTAAATATCAAATAGTAAAATAATTAAAAATCACTTTCCGGGAAATAAAACCTGGAAATTGTCAAATACATTTCTTGTTATTAATAATTCTTAAAATGCTGGGGGTTACATTGCAAATTCCACAGAGAAAGAAGATAATAAACATCACAAACCCTGCAATGTAATTCATTTTATATCAGTAAAACTTAAAATACAAATTTAATAATTCTCCATTCTAGATATCAACAGCCACTAATATCAACATTCAATAAATGAGGCATAATTAGTGACACAGAATCTATTTGTGATTAATAGTTATATGTTACTTATATGTAAGAGTGTAGGTCTATACATATGTTGTATATAGTATGTCTAAATGTGTGTTATGTATATGTACATTTTGAGAGCAAGCAACTAAATTTCATTTTTAATGTGTGTCATTGTGCCCACATTAAAAAATGACAATAAAGGTTATCTATCTATTTGTAGGTGTTAGATGGAATCATTCTTAAAATGGTAATAGTGTATGGTTACATTACTTGGATTTTTCTTCTGTTCAGAACCCATATTCAGTAAAAGGGGAAAAATATCAAATATAGAAAAGTAATATGTGAACCAAAGTGCTGTAGGTGAAGCCAACTATATTTAGCTTTATCCCATCTAATTGTTTCCTTATCTTCTTCTCTTGGCAGTCCAAAGATCCTGAATACAATTAGATAGAATATAGCTGAATCCAAACCCTCAGTTGAGAAGTCCAGAATTATTAATCATATTATTACAATGATATCTATTTATTTATTTAAAAATCTACACCTCCCATCTCACCTAAGTATCTCTGGGTAGTTTACAAACAACAATAAGCTTTACCCTACTCCTTTAGTATTCCCTTTTATCCCTTTGTTACAGAATTTGAAATCTAAAAGAGATTCTACTTATTTTACTTAACATACTTATATTTTTTTAATACTGCAAACTGCCTCATCTGTTGAAGAAACAGAAAGATGAGACCTAAGTCTACATAAAACAATAAGTATTCTCCATAACTCACAGTAAAAAGCAGACATATAAGCAACAAAACCACAGTGGAGAAAAATGGATTATAAAATTGATATTACCACTGATATTCTAAACAACTTTGGGAGTCTTTTTTTGCAAAGGATAGGATAAAACACCTGGCATAAACAATAATAATAAAATAAATATATAAATACTTTAAAATTTAAAAATTGTCTGGCACAAAATGGAGAAGCAGGGGGAGAGTTTCAAAGTAATGCATAAAGTATGCTGTCTATTATATCACACACAGTCGGAGGCAGAGTTAATTGATCCATGCATGAAAAAGTAATCTAGCAAGTCACAATTGTTGTCTTTAGTAATCAAGTGATACTAACCCTATTGGATATAAAGAAATTGGACCAAGTAGCTTTGAGATCTTAAAGAGGAAGAAAAACAGGAAAAGCAAGAGCTAACAGGAACCTTGGGAGGGAGTGATCATGCAATATTGGAATTCAACATTATGCAAGCACAAGCAGTAGAACATAGTCAAACTAGAATGTTGGACTTTAAGAGAACTAATATCAATAAAGTTAGAGAGGGTTTGGAAGGATTGCATACATGAGAATCCTCAAGGGGAAAACAACTCAAGAAGCTTGGGAAATTTTGAAAAGTGAGATTATAAAAGCCTAGGCTAGCACAATACCAACAAAGAAGAAAAATAACAGCTCTCAAAAGAAACCAGCATGGCTGCATAAAGAACTCTCTGATAAATTGAAAGACAAAAAGGACAAGTATAAAAAGTGGAAAGAAGGGCACATAACTAAGGCAGAATATCAGCAAATAGTCCAAACCTGCAAAAATGAAGTGAGGAAAGCTAAGGCTCAAAATGAACTAAAGCTTGCAACAAAAGTAAAAAATAACAAAAAAAGCTTCTTTCAAAACACGAAAAAGTCAAGGAAACAATTGGTCCATTAGTGGGAGAAAGTGGCAAGAAGGTGACAAGCAACAGGGAGAAAGCAGAACTACTTAACCTATTTTTTGCATATTATTTACACAAAGGGGAAAAATAGTCCAACCTATCAAAAACAGTACCATAAAAAATAGATTAGCAACACAAGTTAAGATAGGCAAGAACATGGTAAGTGAGCACCTATCCAGTCTAGATAAGTTCAAATCACCAGGACCAAGTGGATTGCACCCCAAGGTTCTGAAGGAACTGGCAGACGTGATCTCAGAACCACTGAACGATATCTTTCAAAGATCCTAGAGCACTGGGGAACTACCAGAGGACTGGAAAAGAGCTGATGTAGTTCCCATCTTCAAAAAAAGAAAAAAAAATAGATCCAGGAAACTACAGACCTATTAGCCTGACCTCAATACCTGGGAAGATTCTGGAAAAGATATTCAAGCACCTAGAGGCAAACAAAGTCATTACCAAAAGTCAACATGGTTTTGTCAAAAACAGATCATGCCAGACAAATCTTATTGCATTCTTTGACAAGATGACAAAATTAGTGAACCAGAGGAATGCAGTGGATATAATTTACTTGGACTTCAGTAAGGCATTTGATAAAGTAGACCACAACCTACGACTAGATAAGATAGAAAAATGTGGGTTAGACAGCATCACCACCATATGGATTCATAACTGGCTGACCAACTGCACTCAACTTGTAGTCCTCAATGGAACTGCATCTACATGGAGGGAAGTATGCAGTGGGGAACCCCAAGGCTCTGTTTTAGGCTCAGTACTGTTCAACATCTTCATCAATGATTTGGATGAGGGGATATATGGGTAACTCAACAAATTTGCAGATGACACCAAGCTGGCAGGAACAGCCAACACTCCAGAAGATAGGCTTAAGACACAGAAGGGTTTTGACAAACTTGAACATTGGGTGCTATCTAACAAAATGAAATTCAATGGTGAAAAAAGTAAGGTTCTACGTTTAGGCAAGAAAACCCAAATGCACAGGTACAGTATAGGTGGTACCTCACTCAATAGTAATAACTGTGAGAGGGATCTTGGAGTTCTAGTGGACAATCACTTAAATATGAGCCAGCAATGTGCTGCAGCTGCCAAAAAAGCCAACACAGTTTTAGGCTGCATTAACAGAGGGATAAAATCAAGTTCATATCACTTTGTAATGCCTTGGTAAGACCACACTTGGAATACTGCATTTTGGTCACCACAATGTAAAAAAGATGTTGAGTCTCTAGAAAGACTGCAGAGAAGAACAACAAAGATGATTAGGGGACTGGAGGCTAAAACATATAAGGAACGGTTGCTGGAATTGGGTATGTCTAGTTTAATGAAAAGAAGGACTAGGGGTGACATGATAGCAGTGTTCCAATATCTCAGGGGTTGCCACAAAGAAGAAAGAGTCAAGATATTTTCCAAAGCACCTGAGGGCAGGACAAGAAGCAATGGATGGAAACTAATCAAGGAGAGAAGCAACCTAGAACTAAGGAGAAATTTCCTGACAGTTAGAACAATTAATCAGTGGAATAACTTGACTCCAGCAGTTATGAATGCTCCAATCCTGGAAGTTTTTAAGAAGAGATTGGACAACCATTTGTATGAAATGGTATAGGGTTTCCTGCCTAAGTAGGGGATTGGACTAGAAGACCTCTTCTAGTCTCTTCCAACTCTGTTATTCTATTCTATTCTATTCTATTCTATTCTATTCTATTCTATTCTATTCTATTCTGTTCTGTTCTGTTCTGTTCTGTTCTGTTCTGTTCTGTTCTGTTCTGTTCTGTTCAAGATTCATACAGTTCATCCTCTGGATGATGATGATGATGATGATGATGATGATGATGATGATGATGATGATGATGATGATGATGATGAATAATAATAATAATAATAATAATAATAATAAAATAATAATAATAATAATAATAATAATAATAATAATAATAATAATAATAATAATAATAATAATAATAATGTTGGAAGGGACCTTGGAGGTCATCTAGTCCAACCCCCTGCTCAGGCAGGAAACCCTACACCATTTCGGACAAATGGCTGTCCAGTCTCTTCTTAAAAATTTCCAGTGTTGGAACATTCACCGCTTCTGGAAGCAGGTTGTTCCACTGGTTAATTGTTCTAACTCAGAAAGTTTCTCCTTAGTTCTAGGTTGTTCCTCTCCTTGATTAGTTTCCATCTGTTGCTTCTTGTCCTGCCTTCAGCATCACTTCAGAAAGTTCATTTTAAAACTCTGAATACAAAATAAGAGTGTAATTAGCTATAACCAATGCCTGTATTAGAAAGACAAATGAGAATGTTTAAAAACAAATAGAAGAAAACTATCAAAGTTCCTGAGTGCAAATGGGGGTTATATTAACATAGCATTACATATTAACATAGGTTGTCTTTATTTTTTTGCTGGACCTAGAACCCAAATATTTCTCCTATAGATGAAACAAGCAAAGTATTCTGGAAAAGTCAATAATCATAATGCTTGTAACATTAATGAAATTAATATTGATTGAATATCCACTCTTATCTATATTTATTACTCTGTCACCTATAGAATAGAATATTAAGAATCTATTATATAAATTTCATTGTACAGAAATAATATATTAAATTAAATAATATATTAAATTAATTAAAACTAAGAAATGGAACTGTAGATGGTCTATATTGCTAGGTTTAATAATAGGTTGAAGAACTGAGCTTGTTTTATATTAATACTTCATGAATATATGAATATAGGTCACTTAATGAATTACTATTTTGTATATTCTTTTCTGATATATATATATATATATACATACATACATACACACACACACATATGTAACTGTAATGTATATGTATATATTGGTCTCTCTCTCTCTCTCTCTCTTTCCCCCCCTTCTCTTTCCTCTATCTTTATCTATCTCTATATATACATACACATCACATCTTTGTTTGTTGTTGTGGACAAAAGAGAAGGAGGAAGGAGTATTATGTACATTCACTGCCTTGAGTTACTTATAAAGAAATAAAGGCAAGAAAGAAATATATTAAATAAATAAATAAAATGTACTAATTTGCTCTCAGCTTTGTAAATGGGAAAGAAATAATACTCAACAGTCTGCTTCTAACTCTTCTACATCACTTCATCTCCTTTAATGGAAAAGGGCTTTGCTTATTTTTTTTTTCTGATTTTCAGCAAAAGACTTAGTTAAATAGCTATTTAAGAACTGATGACTAATTTAAAGGATTTAGGAGTATGCTTGGTACTCTTTTATGCAAATACATGCCACCCATGCTTGTCTGTGTCATTAACCTGGCAGTCATTTCATGCATGGCTTCCCATCTTATTAAGCTAGCAGTATGGAATATATGATTTACTAAACGAGTATGAACTATTTAATGCACTAATCTAAGAATATAACTTTTACATTTCTTACATAGAGCTGATTTGGGGAAAAAATTGATTTGGAGTGGATGGGGAGAATGGCAGGAACATTAACATTTATTATGATGCTTGCCTTCTCTTTTAGAAATTCTATTTTAGGAAGCTTTGCATGACTAGGAACAAATGTACCTGCATGAATGAATTATACAATAATTGATTACAAAATCTTAACACTGTAATTAGGAAACTGACATATAAGAAGCCTGTTTCCATAGCATGATGCAGATCTCTATGTTATTGTGAGTCTATCGGGCTCTCTCTCTCTCTGTGTGTGTGTGTGTGTGTGTGTGAGTGAGAGAGAGAGAGAAAGAGAGATGGGAAAATAAATGACCTCTTCTAAACCTGTAGGATGTCATCAGGCCTGCAGTATTATGTGATTCTACCATACAATTCTTCCAGAACATTTTTTTTTTAAAAAAAACTCTGTTTATATCCAAGCCCCCCTGGCTTTCCAGGCTTTCGTTGCCATAGCAGCATTCATTGGCCATGGGATTTACTGGGAAGAAAAAAGGAATGTATATTTGTGAAGTTGGTTTGGTGCCAAGCAAAGCTGGAATTGCAGATGGGGGACGCTGCGTTCTTCCTTTAGTGTCCATTTCAGATGGATTCTAATGTCACTCAGATAATTGCACGCCGCTTTGTCATCATCCCACCAGCTGCACGCAACAAAACAAAAAGATATTTAGTATCAAAAGAAAAGAATGACAATTTAACAGGCCTTTAAATGATGTTTTTCTCTGTTTTTCAATCACTGGTACTTAAGAGCTTTTCACTCATTTCCCTTGTTTTGGCCTCCGCACACATTGATGTTAGCACTCATTTTATTTTTGAAGCTAAATCTTTGTAACAATTCTTCTCCTAGTCTGGGTGGTATCTCTCCTCCCACCCACCCCTTTTTTTGCACAATTTGTGAGCTTTAGCTTTGGGGAAAGCATCTAAACAACACATAGCATCTATTGTATAGATTTCAGATGCTACGTTAAAAGAACAGCTGATTCAGAGGAAAAAAGCCCCCCCCCCCAACAAGCTTATGATCATCTTGAAGAAAATGAATGCATACTCTAAGAGTTAACATGATTTGTCAAAGATAGGCCCCATGCTGGTGTGGTACATGAGGGCCAACTATAGACAAGGTAAGTGGGTATGAGCAATTCCTGGGATACTGGCTGCATAAGGATGGTAGGCAGAGAAAGTAAAAATAAAGTCAAACTAATTTTGGCCAATGCAGCATTAATAAGATATTACACTCACCTATTGTACATAACCTATATAGGTATACAGTGAAGACCATGACTATATAAGAGGTAAAGATAAAGATTTTCCCTATCCAGTCATGTTCCACTCTAGGGGGCAATGCTCATCTGCGTTCCTTATCCAAGGGAGCCAGAGTTGTCTGAAGACACTTCCGTGGCCATGTGGCTAGAATGACTATATGCTGAGACACACGGAATGCTGTTACCTTCCCACTGAACTGATGCTTATTTATTTACTTGCATTTACATGCTTTCAAACTGCTAGGTTGGAAGGAACTGGGGCAAGTAATGGGAGCTCACCCTGTCACACGATACTTGGGTCCTGAACTGGCAATCTTCCTGTTGTGATGCCCTGGTGAAAATTTGCACTATGTTCATCACTGACTACTCCTAGATTTTTGGGAAAGAAGTCCAAGTGTGAATGCAGAAAATCAATCTTCAGTGACATGTTGCACTTCATGGTTTTGTAAGCAATGTTAACTCCTGAATGTAGTTTGGTGATCTGTAGTTGCCAAGATGATTCTTAATAACATCTTTGAATGCTTTCCAGGCAGTTTTCTCTGGGCAGGTTACTTTTGGGATAGGTTAAATTATAGGTTACTTTTGTGATTAGCAGCCAAGAATCTATACGATACATCCAAAATTGTTCAGAAAGCAAAATATTGCTTGTCCAAAGTTATCTAGGTTGCACAAGGAAAAAGGGATTTTGGACTTGTTGAGTAGGCATAGTCTTCTTTTGAGCTTGACTTTTACATCTATTGAATTCTCTTGCTAATACTTCATCTCTTTATGTGTTGGACTGCTTTTAGATGTGACAATCCACTCCCCTTCATCACTAATCATAATGAAAGATTATTAAAATCATGGGACCTGTAGTGTAGCATTCTTAGAAAAACACAAGATTCCCATCCTTTCTCTATCTTACTTCTCATCACAACTCTCTTTTTATCTTTTATCTCATTTTTTACATTTTGTATATAAAAAGAAATTTTACATTTCTTATATAAAAATATTTTTTATTAAAAATGCTTTTTATATTTGGTAGAAATACAAAAAAGCCTAGGAAAGGCTATGCAGTCCTATTAGTGAAATGGAATTTAGAAGTGCATTTCTACAGCCTACAGTGTTATCAGATGCTACATGCCAGTTGTAAAATTACAGTATGATTGATATTGCTTTCTTTATCGTTCCTATTTAACATTTCTAAGTGCGTATAATCATAATCTTGGTTAGTTTGGGACTCTTGCATTGCTGTGACTGGATTCAGTAATTGTGCATGCCAATAACATTTCCTTCCTTCCTTCCTTCCTTCCTTCCTTCCTTCCTTCCTTCCTTCCTTCCTTCCTTCCTTCCTTCCTTCCTTCCTTCCTTCCTTCCTTCCTTCCTTCCTTCCTCCCTCCCTCCTTCCATCCCCCCTCCCTCCCTCCCTCCCTCCCTCCCTCCCTCCCTCCCTCCTTGCCTTTCTGCCTTCCTTCTTCCCTGCCTCCCTTGGACTTAGATTAGATTCACTATATTGTTTCTGATGTTGCTGGACCTAGTTTGGCTGTCAGATTGATTGATTGATTGACTGATTATGTGCCATCAAGTTGGTGTTGACTCTTAACAAACATAATGTTCAGTCTTGTCCAGGATAATCTGTCCCCAACTTGGTTTTTAGATCTTCCAGTGGTGTACTTATCATTGCTGTAATTTATTTTAATTGCTGCCCAAATTTTATTTCCATAGAGTGTCACAAGAAAAAAAAACATTGTTTGCATGATTCTGATCTCTGATCTCATGTCATGTCACCTTAATATGGTTTCCAAGGTCTTCATTGGATTGGATAATCATAATGGATTTGTAGCTGGCTGATTGGCCATACTCAGCATGTGGTCCTCAATGGAACTGCATCTACATGGAAGGAAGTGTGTAGTGGGGTGCCCCAGGGCTCTGTTCTGAGTCCAGTACTCTTCAACATCTTCATCAATGATTTGGATGAGGGGATAGATGGGGAACTCATCAAATTTGCAGACGACACCAAACTGGCAGGAATAGCCAACATTCTAGAAGATAGGCTTAAGATACAGAAGGATCTTGACAGACTTGAACATTGGGTGCTATCTAACAAAATGAAATTCAATGGTGAAAAAAGTAAGGTTCTACATTTAGGCAAGAAAAACCAAATGCACAGGTATAGTATAGGTGGTACCTTGCTCAATTGTAGTAACTGTGAGAGGGATCTCGGAGTCCTAGTGGACAATCACCTAAATATGAGCCAGCAGTGTGCTGCAGCTGCCAAAAAAGCCAGCACAGTGCTAGGCTGCATTAACAGAGGGATAGAATTAAGATCACGTGAAGTATTAATACCACTTTACAATGCCTTGGTAAGGCCACACTTGGAATACTGCATCCAGTTTTGGTCACCACGATGTAAAAAAGATGTTGAGACTCTAGAAAGAGTACAGAGAAGAGCAACAAAGATGATTAGGGGACTGGAGGCTAAAACACATAAGGAACGGTTGATGGAATTGGGTATGTCTAGTTTAATGAAGAGAAGGACGAGGGGGGACATGATAGCAGTGTTCCAATATCTCAGGGGTTGCCACAAAGAAGAGGGAGTCAAGCTATTCTCCAAAGCACCTGAAGGCAAGACAAGAAACAACGGATGGAAACTAACCAAAGAGAAAAGCAACCTAGAACTAAGGAGAAATTTCTTGACAGTTAGAACAATTAATCAGTGGAACAACCTGCCTCCAACCCTGGAAGTTTTAAAGAAGAGACTGGACAGCCATTTGTCTGAAATGGTATAGGGTTTCTTGCCTGAGCAGGGGGTTGGACTAGATGACCTCCAAGGTCTCTTCCAACTTTATTATTATTATTATTATTATTATTATTATTATTATTATTATTATTATTATTATTATTATTATTATTATTATTATTATTATTATTATTATTATTATTATTATTATTATTATCATCATCATCATCATCATCATCATCATCATCATCATCATCATCATCATCATCATCATCATCATCATCATCATCATCATCATCATCATCATCCTACGAAGTGCTACATTCCTTGCTTACTTGTTTCTATACTGTTGATACTGTAGTTCAGGGGTGTCAAACTCGCAAATGTCACGTGACGTGTCGCGATGTATCGTGACTTTTTTTTCCATTGCCAGCAATGGGGTGGGCACGGTTTCGCCATGACGCATCCGGCCCACGGGCCGGCAGTTTGATACCCCTGCTGTAGTTGATCATAATAAGACAAAGCTATCCACCATTTCAACATCTTCATTGTAGATTCTAAGGCTGGTTGCTGCATGTTGTCACTAGCTTGGCCTTCTTTATATTTAATTTTAATCCCATGTTTTCACTTTGCTCTTTGACTTTCATTACTAAAACTTACAGATCATTTGTATTTTCATCTATCAGAGTAGTGGAGTCCTTGATGCATTTTCATTTACCTGCAGCATAGCTCAATTATTGAAGTGTTTATTTCTATTTTTTACTCTAGCCTCATTTTTTCAATTTCTGCAATTTAGCCGGCTAATAGGAACTAGAATAGGCTTTCCCTATACCTGTTTGGGCTCTAGGTGGACAATGATTTCTTTCATGTTCCTATTTTTTTATATGGTTGGAATGCTCAGATATTCAGGAGATTGTTCCATCAAAGAACAGAATGTGTGAGCTACTTTGAATTTGTTACTTTGAAATGCTACCAACTCAGAATATTCTGATGGAGCATTTTGAATTAGCTGATCTTTTCTGAGCTTGAAACAAAATCCATATCCCATTTTATACATGGCCCTATTTCTGATAATTTTGATCTTTTTTTTTTTTAAAAAGAAAGAAACCATGTAAAATATCAGCTTTTTATTTCAAGGTATTTTGTTCAATTTGCTCATAACTGCTACTCTTCATTGCTATATTGTGGTAGCCACTCACTATTAAGAACAAACTGCCTATTTGACTCTATATATGCATTTATTAAGCTAGTCAAAGAAAGAATTGCATCTGCATTTTGAATGTTTGAATAGGAGATAAGCTTCAACAGTGTGTTGAATGCATATATAAGTGCTTTCAATATTTGACAATTGTTCATTTAATATTTATTATTTATGGATATATGTTTGACTAAGAAAAATATGTTTATATATATATATATGTACAATTATTATTAGCAACAGCAAATAAACTCAATCCTCAATTTTATTGAGGAAATGGTCCATATTAAAACTTAGGGAAAGACTGCTATAGTACAGTAGTTTGCAAACAATTCTGTGGCTTAGTTGAAAAATACATCAGATTTTATAGAGAATAACATCAACATTCTGTACATTGAATACATTAGTAATTTTGTACTTAAGTGAACTAGACTAAGAAACAAATTATAATAGATTTACCTTGTTGCTTGGCAACATGCAGTTAAAGCTGTTAACTGACTTTGCACCCCAATTGACCCCTACTAATAATCCTTAAAATTTCAAGGAGACATCAACCAGTCTTGGGTGTGATTCATGCCATAACAAAATAGATTATAATATATTATATTGTTTTTATCTTCCATATCACTGAGCTGCCTTTGTGGATAGTTGACCTTTTTATGTCTATTTTATTCCATTTGTTTACAATGGATATTTTATTTTATCACAGTGTATTGATTTCTTATTCTCTGTTTCACTGATATATTTTATTGTCTTTTAAAATAAATATACTACTTGATTGCAGCAGGTATATATCAAATGAAATTAAAACAATAAATAATTATTGTATTAAATTGATCAGATACTGTTAGAAAACTGAATATATTCTAAATCAGTACTTCTCATTGCTGTAGTGAAGGGTTTTAAAATTTAAGGCCAAAACTTTGTAACATACAATAAAAATGAATTATTAGAAAAGTGTTTTTTTTAAAAAAGCATACAAAATGCAATTAATCATTAGCTTCAACAAACATAAAATTACATTTCAATAAATATAATTAGAGCAATGTAGGAAAAAAGAAAATAATTACCAAATAATTACCCAATCTGATATGTTTATTGAAAGTGTGCATCTAAGAAACTAATATAGAGAATCACTATTACAGTTGTAACTTTTTATTGTTTTGTATTTGTAACTAAGCAAAATGTTGTGAGGGAAACAGTGATTCCTCATATTAGATGCCTATATGCACACTTTGATTGAACACTGTGTATATCAATATTTAATAATTAATAACAATATTAACTTTAATAATTTAATGCAATGGAATAATTTAATAAAGTAATATTGAATTAATATTTTTAATGTGACAAGTGAGATTGCTTCTGGCTTTTTAATTTATCTAATCTAGGTTGAATTGATAACAATCTGCTTGTAGGGGATAATGTATATCTAAGCTGGCTCCATTTTTTGTTTTAATAACATTTATTGTAGATAAACAGGTTTCAAAAATTATGTTGTTTGCAATTGAAGAAGAGATTTTAAAGCAGTTTTAGAAAGCTCAGGATATTTATTCTTAACTTTTATCTAAAATGAGGCAAGAGATGCTATATTGTGATTCATCTTTATTCCTTTATCTGTAGCAGGTTCCAATAATTTTTTTCTTTAAAGATAATCAATATAAATTATCTTTTGATGAAATAAATGGATTCTGAGTACATGAATTCCTTGTGGTGGATCTTCCTTTATGAATAAAGGCATTCATTTTATGAATGAAGAAATTTAATAAAGTTCTATTAAATTCATAAGGTTTTTGGTAATACATTTTCACAGATGTGTAAGGCTTCATTGATAATTGTTGTAGAAATATTGTTGTTCCAAGCCCCTAAATTTATTTTTGCCCTTTCATTTTATCTGCTGCTGCAAAACATATTGTATTCCTTCCTTGTATGTAAGCATTGTGATAATAAAAATACGAAAGTTATCAGACAAATAAGCAAATCTGGATATCCAATTCACATCTGGAAGTAAACTGGTTTCTTATCTTACAGAAACACTAAGCGTTTGTTCCATAGTTCAAACAATTTTAATATTTTTCCCCACATAAACATACCTCAGTATGCAATAACTCCTCCTCCTCCACCTCCTCCTCCTCCTCCTCCTCTTCTTCTTCTTCTTCTTCTTCTTCTTCTTCTTCTTCTTCTTCTTCTTCTTCTTCTTCTTCTTCTTCTTCTTCTTCTTCTTCTTCTTCTTCTTCTTCTTCTTCTTCTTCTTCTTCTTCTTCTTCTTCTTCTTCTTCCCTTCTCTTCTTCTTCTTCTTTCTTCTCCTCTCCTCCTCCTCCTCCTCCTCCTCCTCCTCCTCGTCCTCCCCGCCTCCTCCTCGCCTCCTCCTCCTCCTCCTCCTCCTCCTCGTCCTCCTCCTCCTTCCTCCTCCTCCTCCCCCCCTCCTCCTCCCCCTCCCCCTCAATCTATAATGAAATCATTGCATCGCCCTTACCACTGTTTAACACTGACAATGATGCATTTAGGAGGCAACTAATATGAATTCCACCCAGTTAAAAATATTAATATAAAGCCACGCTTTAATTTTAATTGTCTGGGGAAAAAGATATTTACTTGGCTCCATAAGGACATGTGTCTGAATTCAACTTTTTTGGGGGGGAGACGGGTTGTGTTTCATAATTGAGAGATCACTCCTGATCACTTTTTTCTCATAGCCATTTACATTATACTTTTGTATAGTGTTAGTATATATGTGTTTTACTTGTCAAGCAAAGTAGCAATTGGCAGTTTTCCATAAGGGATCTGGCACAAAGAAAGTGGATAGGAGGAGAGGGAAGGGAAGGAAGGGAAAGGAAATTCTTTACACAAAATTTTTGTTAAAATGGTTCCCCTTAATTGAAACATGAGAAAGCAGAGAGGTTTCAGTTTTCTAGAGAGAGGATAGTAGTGGAAGGAAAGATGAACTTCTGACTGAAGTCTCTGCCATCTTTAAATTAACTGAGTGTGAAAACTGCTTTTGAACACAATGTCTTTTCATCAGACTTGAATGAGAATGTAAAAAAATACAAACGATAAATTCAGCGCCAAGACCAGTTGCAGTGAAACTTTATGAAACATCAGAACATTCAATAATGGATCTCTTGCAGTCATTCATTTGGCCGAGTATCATCTGATGTGTCTTTCAAGCCCAAACTTGTTTGCATGTTTGGGGTTATTGTATGCCACTATAATGGAAAAATTATACATAATGTCATTCAGTTTCAAAGCAATAATTATTTAGCAGATCTGTCCAAAATGTATATTTGAATCTGCACAAAATTCTATTAGTTAAGTAAGAATAGCCATCAGGTTCTCTTAAAATAAGTTTGTAATCATTCCTTCATATTGGATTATGACTGATCATTTTATTTTATGTTTTCAGGAAAACTGTGTTCTTCTATGGTTACAGATTAGAATTTGCTATGAAATGGATTAGATTATTTTAGATGGCAAACACTAGACATTTCTTAAATTGGGAGGAAAGAGTAATTTTGTTGTTAGCCCATTCAGTTTATAACTTCTTTTTCCTGATTTGATACAAGAAACCAAAATGAAATATCTTACTTAGTGCTATGAAATCTTCTGTCATACAGTGTTAACCAGAAATCATTGTTGCCTCTGGCTATGCTAATGATAGAAAGACATAGGTTGCACTGGGCCTCATTATTTTGCTTTTTTTTTTTAACCTCATGATATTACTGTAATAGGTCATCACTGTACTTGTTACAGAGAAATGGATTTGAGTAAGTGATTCACAGCAACTTGTTTTCCAGAGGATTACTGTTTGTACATTGAATCTACAATGTCCTGTCACTTCATCGGAGTCTGATCCTTGAAGGTGGGGAAAAAACAACCCATCTCTATTTACTGAGAGCAAGCAGGAGTTGGATGACATATGCCGACAGCTCTGGTTTATACTGTAATATGTTAATGAGAGATTAAATAATACCAGGATTACAAAGCAAATTGTCATGCATGCAAGAAATAAAAACTGAATTTGTTCAATGCTTGTTTGACAAAGAGTTGAGGAGAACCAGTAATTTTCTTACCTCTAAAATATTTGTCCACCTCTTCTGTTTCCCAGAATCAACAAATGATAAAGAAATGAATCACAAGTGTTTACTTGGATCATTATTTTGAATTTGCTTGCTTCTGAATCTCTGAAGTGTACTTAAATGTCTAGCTGCTTTTTTTTTAAAGTTCTTTTTGTTTTAAAGCTGCGATTTAGGACTCAAGCATTAAAAAGTATCCCAATGACTATAAAAGTGCCTTATAAAAGTGTGATTTTTAATGGAAAGATTGTTGTAAGATTTATCTTTGCAGCTCAGAAATTGCACTGTTATAATAAGGGTTAAGGCTCAATTGTTCACTCTACAGAAGCAATAACTTTCTCTCATTGGAATGTGAAAATAAACCCCTGTGAATAATATGACACAGAAGACTTAAGTTGTTTCGTTGCGACAGCTAGTCTCTCTCTTCCCCCCCCAGCCCCCCAGCCCTCTACCTTCAGCAAAAGCTATTCTGAGGTCTTATAGTATAGCTCTCTTGAAAAATTACATAGGCTTGCCAAATATCTTAATGACTTTTCTCTCAGCAGTTGGTAATGGTGAAATGTTATTCTAGTAACCATAATGTTTCTCATAAAACAATTGCATACAAGATGTACTGTACTTCTATTTTAGTGAGCTCTTCGATCAGCCGTGTCCTGCCAGTAGCCATTTACCATTTTGCAGCAAACTGCTTACCAGTCCTTCAAGTGTAATATTGCAGGAACAGTGAAGAAATGTGTGATTAAGAACATTCACTGAGAGTGGACCATTTAGTATAGACTTGGCTGCAAAACAAACCGGCCTGCACATATGTAGGCGCTCATCACCCAAATGACAGTTCTATGTGGTCATTTAATTTTATGATCTCAATTCTCGCATATATTGCTAACATAAATATAGTGTCCTCCTGCCGGGAGGTCTGCTGGGTGTGATAAAATCAGTGAGACCTCAATGGGTTCAAATGGACATCTTTTATAATTATTGCTATAAAATTTCTTGACAATGCATTCTTGTTGTCCAATGGGTAAAGAAAACGATTTTCCGAAAGAATGGGTTTCAACAAAGAGGCCAGCATTGCTTGGGCATGTGTTCCTGTGATCCGAGCATATTTAAATTGCCTCAGTTACTTTTACCTATTGGATATAAAGACATGTGCTTGAAATAATGTATAAAAATCAGAAAGTTGATTTCTCCCATTCATGGCATATTTTAATTTGGTATGTAGCCTGGCAAAACAATCATATTATTAAATGGTTGATATTAATTTGTAGCTTAATTCAATTAAGGTAAGTTTGCAGAATTACTACATTTTCTTTTTCTTTCTCATCTGATACATACCAGAAAGACTAATATGGAAGCAGACTCAGAGGAATTCAAAGGAAATATGCATATCATCAATATTTTTAACATTCTTTTTGGGGGCCCAGATCTCTTCTTACTATAACCGAAAGAGAGAGAGAGGGAGGGGGGGGAGAGAAAGTGTTCTGCCTGCAAATTTCCAAAATCCTATCATTCCATTTATTTGGCTGCACTGAAGTCCCAATCAAGATGGCAATGATTACATGTACTGTAATGAAAATATAAACACACAATCTTCACTTTTCCATGAACAGGATCAAAAAGAAGAGGAAGAAGCAGGAGCTGCAGCTGTGCCCTATGAGATAGAAAAATATTGTTTTTTTTAAAAAAAATTAAAATATTCAACCTTCCAGAATCTTTCAGTGTAATATAGAGCTATCAGTTTATACATGGCTCAATAAACGAAATCTGAAACTCTGTAGCAGTCTTCCCCAACTTAGTGCCTAGAGAGATCTTTGAGTATAACTTCCATCATTCTCAGCTATTCAGACATTCAGTGCTGAAAAAGAAGTTCCCTTGTTTAAGACCTTGTGTTAAAAGTAAACAATTGGGATGTAATCCAATACGAGTGGTACATTTTCTCAATACCATACAGGCTGAGGTGGTTGAATAAAATATGTCACAGAAGTCTAGCAGTTAAAATCTGAGAAACCTTCTTCATGTACAGTGTTTACTTGCATGAAATGATTTCTGGAGGTATGATAATCCTCTACAGCAGTACCAACATCTTGAATTTGGCTATCTCCATTGATAAGGACCAAACATATAGAGTCATAAACAAGTTTGAATTTTAAATTTACTTTGGCAAGCAATCTCATAGTAGTAGAAAAGACAGGTAAAATTAAAAATGGAGGTACAATGAAGCCCTCTGTACACACAGTCATTCATACAATTAGTATAGAAAAGGACTAGGAAATAAAGAAAAATAAAATTGAAGAGCAGATACAATGGTATACCATAATTAAAATTTTATGTATAGCTCAGCTGTTTATCACACTTGCTCACATAGTAAGTTATTCATTTTTTCTCATGTGTATGAGTCTCAGTTGAGCAATCCCATCTTACATTAAAGAATGCTCCAATGTTGGAAGTTGTCATTTATCTTCCAAGGGACACCTAGTCTAATATCTACCCAAATTCCTATGGGTGACACAGATAGGGCTCTGATAGTATGAACTGATTTTCTGGTGATTAAAATTCAAATGCAAAAATTGAAATACTGTATAGCATTGAAAGTGCTGATTAGATGATTCAACTTTTATTGACACCCTTGGAATATTTTCCAATCACACAAGAGATAAACAAAATCAAACTTTACCTTTTTAAAAAAGAAATGTTAAAAAACAATTCTTTAAAAGTTTTTATATGAATACATTCATTGTGGAACCAGATAAATTACAGAACTGTCGTACAACATGTTGGCAAATTAGTAAAAAAAATCCAAAAGATAGACACTGAAACGCTAAAAATTAAACACTCTACCAGTAAACCGGAAAAGATTGTGATTTCAAATTATTATTACGAATCAAAGATATTGAAAGAGAACTTTAAACAATATTTCATAAACAACCTGAAGTATATTTGAAATCTGACATTAAATGCACAATGTAGCAATGAGTCCAAAGAAGTAAAGAATCTAAGGCACAATAAAGAAAACAAAAATCTAAAACCTAGTGCACATTTCTGGTTATCCATTTCTACAGAAATACAAGACTCCTGAAGCAAATGTTATTCTGCTTCAATTACATGGACTCTTCCAGCTTCTTGAAGATTGCAATACCTTAATAAGAGATTGCTGGGATATCACCCCACCTTGCCTCGGCTTTCTAGCAGCTTCTCTCTCTGAGAGTTAAGTTCTACCCTTTGTTTTAAAAGAACTAAACCTTTTTTTAATATCCAGTAGGAGATGGGGTTAGATATGTGTGTGACAAAGAGATTGTGCATCTGAGCCTGCAGTCTACACTGGCATGCAGACAACTTTCACAACAGTATTATACTTCAGGAATATTAAAGAGAAGATCTTCATGTAACATGGAAAACATTTAGATATGTTGTTAAATTGTCGTCTTCAGAGACAAATAAGAAGCAAACACATCATTCTTTTTTAACTGCAGGCTATTCATGTTTGAAGATTACGTTACATCAAATAAAGTTATAATTTGTTCTTCCTTGCCTAAAATTGGAATCAAATACTTGCAAAATGCATTTGCTTTGAAGTAATTAAAATGAAGTAACCACTGACCATAATAAATAGGCATCTATGGACTGCATTATAATAAGGACTGATAAGGTAAACACATTATTCCCAGCAATTTTTTTTCACAAACAACTGCTGTAATTTCTCCCCAAAGTTTAAACTGCATCATATTTGGTTCTTTTCTGCATCTAACAAGATTATGTTTGCTGATTCAGTTTTTCTGAATGTATATTTTAAATGTTGATTTATATTCTAATAGTATCTCATACTTGCAAATCAATTTTATCACATTTAGATATGGCTTCATCAAATGATTGTAGGTAGCTTACAAACAAGGGAGTATTTAAAAAGAGTACATTAATCCATTATAATATACTGTATATATACAAATTGCAGGAAAAATATCCTGCTTTTTTATTTTAGTACTTATAACCTATTCAACTCACTGGACTGGCTAGTTTGCCTTGCACCCAAATGAATATTAATCGACATGTGTTAAACATTGTGATGTGCTCTTCAATTGATGATTGCCCAGAGGCCTGAAAGCAGAGATGATCTACCCTATCCATAAAGAAGCTTAGATGTTTGTTCTTGTGTCCAGTCTTCTAACTTGGGGAACTCTGAAAACTCCATCATCCCCTATCAGTCCACCACAACCACCACAAATCTGCAAACCTTGTTGATATGCAATCTTTGACATGCAGGTACAATCCACAAAGGCTGATTTGTTTCAGTTCTCTTTAGTACTTCATAGACCTTCTATGAAAAGAGGGAGCAATAAGCAGAGATTGATGTATAGATAAGTAGATAGACTGACAGATACTATAGCTGCAGGTGACGTGATCAGTAGTGTATTGTGGAAAGGTTTTGGGTTATTTGCTTTTCTGAATGTGAAAATTCTGGGAAATTTTCTTGAGAAGAAGTCAAACTCAAGTAATAATTTTCTTTGATTTGGTGACTGAAGACTTCCATAAGTTTCTTTCCCTCCTCTTCCTCCTTCTTCCCTCCTCTTCTTCCCAGGTTTCAAATTTAGATAGGGCCTGACAACCATCACAATAAAGTTTAGTAAATTTATTTACAACTATCTACAGTATATGAATTGGAAATAGAATCTTTAGAGTGGCAATCTAGAATTTCTTATTTATTTATTTAATTTATTTATTTATTTATTATTTCAATTTAGACCAGCCTGACTCCAATTCATATGCAAAAAATGACTATTGTATATGTTAAGAAACTTTAGGGAGGTTTCTAGTGATGCCAATAATTTGCAAAGAGCTCATATGTCAGAAAACTAGGATATTTTTTTTCCAGATCTGCCACTGCACTAGATTTACTGTATATAAGTCAGAAAGTTGTATAATCATCCCGCACTATCTCCCCTATTTGTACTTTGTGTAATAAGCACAGTGGGTGGTAACTGGTTACCAAAATGCTTGTCCTAATGCTGTTAGGTGGGCCTTTCATCTACCATTTGGAGGCACTCAGGCTTTTCCAAAATGGCTAGCTTTATCTTCCTTCCTGATTGGTTCTTATTTTTGTTAATCCAGAAAAAGGTTTAGATGGAAGGGGGAAAGAGTGGGGATGGGGAAGAATGGGAAGAAAAGTGGTATCTGAGAAAGAGAGAGGGAATGAAGCTCCATCTTGTTAGTTTAATATTTTTAGATTTCAGCACCATAACTTATTAAATAAAATAAATGCAGGAGTTTTATTGAGATAATGTATTATCTCCTTTATGAGATTTTCCTAAACTCTTTCTCTGTGTGTGTCACATTCCACATACACAGGTTAAAATGCTTCTTTAGTATTTTCCTGAATCTCTCTTAGATATATGTGAGAAGAACATCACCTGTCTATTGTTATCAAGGGCTACCTCATCAGTCATTTCTTCTCTCTGCTTCATAGAGTGGTGTCACATGATTTGGACAGTGTTATGCAGAAAAAATTGCCTGCAGTTTTTAAAAACTACCAGGTCTCATTCAATTTGATGAAAGAAATTTTACTTTGAAATGTTTTTTTAAGGAAAAGAGAAAAAATTCATGGAGATTCTCAGAGGAAGAATAAGGTGTTCTTACGAGAACTTAATGATGAGATGGTAAAGGGCTGCGTAAAAATCTCTTGTCTTATACAATCATCTCACCAGGAGTCCCAGCTTTCCTTACTTTGCACGTTTCCATTAAATCTCAAAGAAAGACAGTCTGAAGGAGCTCCTTCCATGGGCCTTTTTCAAACTGGATGGTGTAGGCAACAAAGGAGACTTTGGAATGAGTAAAAGAAGTCTCATAGAAAATAACATCAGCCAAATATCAAGCTCTCAAGTGAAGCGAACTTCAAAAATGCCATCAGGAGAAATTAGAAACAAATTCTCAAACAATTGGAGAATAAACTTGGAAAACAAAAACGAAAACCTCTTTCACAGGGAATAAATAGTTTGTGAACTTTCCAGGCAGATTTCAGTAGAGCATCAGAGATTCATAAACTAATGGTGCTTTGACTTATAAGACAGCTTTACCCATTGCAAATGAATTGGCCCAACTTCCATTATTCCCAACTAGCCATAAACTTCAAAGAAAATCGCAAACAATATCTCTGAATATTTCAGAACATTCTGCATGGCAATGTTGCTTTAAAATTAATTTATAAAAATCAATAGAACATATAATATGTTTGTGTTTAGTGCCTTAATACTGACTGCATATTTAGGCTCACCTGCATGTCCTGAGTGCAAGCACTGATTACCTACCACTTCTTCCCTCTCTCCAGGTGATATTGGTACATAAAAAAGTTTGCAAATTACTCTAAATTTGTTGAATAGAGAAAATGAAATCTTTTCATTCAAGGATATTTTTTTTCCACTTTTGCAAAAAAGTAAAATTCTATTTGCATGAGAGGATGCATTCTCCACTACACTATACCTGAGCATAAGTGACCACAATTAACTTGCAATGCAGTTCTAAAAGGTACCAAGAAGGTTTCTGTGACATGAGGTCTTTTCAAATTAGAAGTAAAATCATGAATAATTAGATCACAATTGTTACTATCTCTCAGAATGTATTAAATCTGTTCATACTCAGGTTCTTATTCATAAAAAACATCCTGGATGCAAACCTGGATGCAGATTCTTATTCATGAAAATTGTCCTGAGTGCAAACTCTTCACATGGAAATGGTAATAAATAAAATCCTTTGAAAATGACAGAAGTTATTGGCAGGCTATCCATATCACTATCCAACTAAATCACTTTTTAGCTTTGTCTCTGTATATAAGGAAAGCTATGATACTAAGAGGCATGGTGGTGCAATGGTTAGACTGCAGTACTGCAGTCTAATTCTGCCGACTGCCAGCAGTTTGATTCTCACCAGCTCAAGGTTGACTCAGCCTTCCATCATTCCGAGGTTGGCAAAATAAGGACCCAGATGGTTGGGGGCAATATGCTGACTCTGTAAACCACTTAGAAAGGGCTGTAAAGCACTATGAAGCAGTATATAAATCTAAGTGCTATTGCTAGTGCTATTTTAGACTCTTCAGAGCTAGGTAGTCCAACTGAAGTTTATTTTACCTATGAAATTTCTCTGCAGTGATTCAAAGCCATTTGATTTGAGTCTCAAAGTGATTGAAAGGTTCAGTTCAAATATCCAGTTTCGAGTGAATTGAATTTCCCTCAATTTGAAGCATCCCTTTCAAAACTTCACAGAACCATATTATTAACTTGGGCATGGAATTGAATGTGAACAGAGCAGTTGCATCTAGTGTTCTCTAAGACAGAAAGTACATTTAAAACATAATATGCTCCAAACATACTTTTCTATAAAACCTCTGCTTCTTCTAGACTAGAGGATTAAAACTATGTGATGTGCTAAACTTTTTGTACCCAACATTCTCCCAGTTGCTTCAATCTATGTGAGAAAGGGTGTTTGGAGGAGGGAAGGGAAGGGAAGGGAAGGGAGGGAGGGAGGGAGGGAGGGAGGGAGGGAGGGAGGAAGGAAGACTATTGAAGCATTTTGTGAATTTTAAAAATGTGATAGTTGTCTGTATCCTTTCATCATGGCAGTGAAATGTGCAAATTTATTATCAATAAAATCCACGACAGATTTCTGTTTTAACTACATTCATTGGTAGTTAACCAGTTGCAGTTTGGGATGAGTCAGGGCAAAACTGCATGGCTCTTGGTAAACATCATTGGGAAACTGAAAGTGTTCTTTAGAAATGCAAACCATCCACTGAGCAGACTGGAAGATGGTCTGACTCTTATAAATTTCACTGATGAGCGATGACTTTTGTGGGCGGTTGAGCAGTGGTGGTGATTATAATTTAAAATGTTGAACTCCTATTAACGTTTCTGATGTTCTGGTTATATTTATTGCCATCTAGTGGTTCGTATCAAAATAGCTAAGCTTTGTTAAAGAAAAAAATCATAATAAACTTTAGTAAGAAATTGTATTATGTGTAATTATTTAGCTTATAAAAATAAAAAAAAATATTGTGGCATAAGATAAATCACTCATCAAATATATGTAATTTTTAAAGACATAGTTGACAAGAGTAAGTTTTCTTGTACAATACTCCAAGATTCAACTATTTTAAAGGAACACCTTCTCTTCAGATTTCAATCGTAACAGAAATTAAGAAACATATTTTGCTCTTAGTATATTTTGCTCTATCATAAATAGAACTATTTATAATATATTTGAGTTTTACTTCAGCTATAGTCTGGAATACTGGTGTTAATGAATACTATCATTCATAATGAAACATGAACTTTAACCATTTCAGGCCAAGTGCTTTTCCTTTGTGATTAAAACAAATTATTATGAACAAAACATCCAATTAAAGAAAGTTAACAAGAATGTGTTCTCCGTGAATTGTGGAATGTAAAATAATTGGAAATTGAAATAAACCAACTGAATAATTGTTCCATAAAACTAACAAATCAGTAATGATGTGATAATGTTGATTTGAAAATGAAATCAGCCGTAATATTGACAATATTGTTACTTTCCACTCTTTCTCTAACTTAAATTATACCTTCAGCTGGAATAAAACTTCTTAAATGCATAATTTATTTTTTTAGCAAATTATATTAGAAGAAGGAAAAAAAGATAATTAAAAGTGATGACAAAAGAATGAGGGAATGTAGCAGTAACAGTATTTCAATTTACCTTCTACTCGCCATTCAAATTACTATTTTTTTATTACATATAAATCCTACATTCCATCCACAGAGTTTAGATGTATGTGTTTTATTCAATCTATCAGGGAGATTAAGCTGAATGATAGTGACTGTCCCAAGACCATCCAATGACCTTCAGCATTAGGGAGTTTTCTACGTGGTTCTAATTTGACATGCCATTGCCAATGGTTCTCTAAGGTGTTGAATTCTATGGAAGATTACTTAGACAAGACACTTGAAATATCTATACCAAAAAGTTGCTGGAGCAACAATTCATTTATTACATATTTTTCTACTCATTTTGAAGTCCTTAATTCTGCTACTATGGAATGTATCTATAAAGTATTCACCTGAAGAAAACTTCATTTACTTGAATTTCATTTTTGTTTCAAATAAGACATTTCAGGAAAAAAGTGCCTTTGTGAATTAGTTAATACTGGTCCCATAAATTCTTCCTTAAACAAGGTCTTGCAAATTAAATCTAAAAGCATACCTTCTCATTAAAACATAAAAAAACTACAACTTGCTCTCTCAAGTAGATAATCAATCATATTTTTGATGTGACAGTAGTTAACTCAAAATGCATTAATTAAAATATACCTCTTAATTCTAGTCTTTAGTGTGTATATGCTTTTATTTTTGCCTACAAACTGAGAAGTACAGGTTTAAACCTAAATAATATAGTTCTGCACTTCTGCACTCTTTATGTAATTATTTCATCTTATGTCATAAACTTTATTTAAATTATTTAGATAGCGTCCAAATCAGCATGATCATTAGTTTTTTAGCATAAGCTATGCCGAATTCAGTAGGATTTTTTTTATGTCTGCTCTTTAATACAACTGCTATTTTTTTTACTTATTTCCAAATAGTTAATTTACTTATTGCTATTTGCTTTCCAAATTGTTCTTAAATTCTATTAGACAATGAATAGATGCCGAATGAATACAGATTTAATACAAGTATGACTAATCAGTATGAAATAAGGATGGTTTGGTCATACAGAAAGAATGAATGAGGATCAAAATGCAAAGTAAACATATGATGGAAGAGTGAATAAGTTGAAAGGAAGTGGAGGGCTGACAAAGTTACAGTTGAATGAAGTTGGTGAGGTCTTCAGAAAAAGAGAGATGAGAAGTTCAAACTTCATATGAAATAAGCATATGAATGTGATAAAAGCAAAACCAGAAATGTATGAAAAAGTATACCGAATAGTACTGAGATATGAATAAACTACATTTAGCAACATTCATTTTTGTTACTTTTTTGGCTTAATTTTTTTTCTGAGCTTTTCATATTATTGCTTATTCTTAAAGGGAACAGCATGATGGATATGTGTATTTGTGGGCATTTTCAATAGTTCTTTGCTGAATATTTTATAACAAATGATATTGTTTTAAGAGGGAATTTGCCTATCCTAGAGGCAATTTTAATAAAGCTAATTCAGGTAAATGGGTTCTTAAGGACTCTTAGTCTAGCTGCCCGTTTCAGGACTTCCATATCCTTTGGATATGGTATACATAGAGAGAGACAAACCTAAAAAAAAATTAGGGGTCTATATTTCACTTTTGTCACCTTCCTTTTCTGTCACATTGTACATTATAGTTCTCTAGCAAATTTTGGAAAGATCCTGATAGTCATACAATTCCTGGAATTTAAACTTGCACACTCCTATCGTAAATAAAGAAGACTGAAGGAAAAGATTAAGAATCACCTGCCACTCTCTTTATAACCACAGGAACCTTCTAAAATGCAATATAACTAGATTTTGTTTGGGTGGTGGGGGGAACATTAGCTAGATAAATTCTCCTAACAAATGCCAAGTACTTACAAATTGCAATGTTATTACATGTCCCACTAATGTTAGAATGTGGGTAGGTAGGTATGTGAATGTGATATATGATTTGAAATATATGTTGTACATTTTGAAAAGCTTTTTTTATTTTATCCATATGTGCATATACATACAGTAAACAGTACATGTTTGTGCATTTTTGTAAGTGTATGTGTGTGCATGTGCATCTATAACATCATTAATGTAGATCCAAATTACTAGCAAATTACAGTGACTTAAGGAATATGTTAATGATCCTACTCCAACAAATAATTATAAAGCAGGTGCACTTGAGATGTGTTCATTTAAATGACAGCCATCAGCTTCTAATCTCCTGAATATCCCTGATAATGGTGATGTCATACTAACTACTTAATATCATCGCTCACATTTTCCATTTAATACACGAGAGAACTCTAGATATAATCTCCATGTAGAGCCATTGCCCTGCCTATTTAAACAGCAGTTAATTTATATACAAATCAAGGAGACAGTATGTATTGTTCTTAGGGCAATATATTTCTAATGAAATACATCATTTGAGATGGGGAAATAAACATTGACTATAAAAGGCTTTGATGCATCATTGTGACATTAATGATGGAGCTAAACATGGAACATTCACACTAAAAGAGAACTTATACAGCAAAAATGGGAATATTTACTTAAATTGAGAACAGTGTATATTTTTTTGTCTATACTGCAGGCTTCTCTTTTCAGATATATTTGCTAATTTATTTTTCTCTGTTCTTTATTAATTATATTTATTTTGCTGACATCCAATATAACAAATATTAATAGATGTAGTTACTTAAACTAATACAATATTTATATCTATATTAATGAATAATATGATACTAACATCTGATGTTTAATATGGCCATGAACTATACCATCAGAATAAAATGGACAAAACTTTCTGGCCATTCCCTGTCTTTTTACACAATATTTTTGTCAATGAATTGGTTTTGTGCTTTGACATTGGGATCAAAGACAAAAAGAAAGAGGTTATGATTTGCTCTTCATTGGGTGGATCCAAGCCAAGACTGAACATCTTTCTGTTAAGGATGTTTTAACTGAATATTGGGTAACTTAAAACTATGCATTTTGGATAACTTAAAACTATGATCATACTATAAAGCAAACTGGGTAAAGGACAATTTATTTATCTTCTTTTAAAGAAGGTGCCATATTTGCCATGATTTAGTGTATGTATTTGGCAGCAGAGTTTTTTGTGTGTGTTTCAAACCTGAGTTTGTTGCGGCCTTGGTAAGAGATGTTCATAATTATCATGTCAGGAGCAAGGTCTTTGTCAGTAAAATCTAACTAATCTTGCCAGCAAAAGCAATGATTGGAATATACTTTCCAAACTAATTTCAAAATTCCACTCCCTCCAAAAATCATCTGTTGTTTTGTCCTTTCAATTCCTTATTAGGCCAATAAGCTGAGATACAAATTCAGATAATTCACTATTCTTTGAAGATATAGAGTTGTTGAAGATATTCCTTGATCTTGCAAAAAATTTGAAGGAGCCATAAAAAGATATATAGTTGATTAAAAACTTCATCATTTTAATTAATAATTGCTACATTTATGACACAAATACATTACATTTACAACTTGTAACACAATCAGGTGTAAAAGCTTATGAAAGGACATTTCTGCTCTCTTTTGAAGAAGGGACTATTTCTAGATCAATTCTTTTCACGGTAGTATGTGTAACAGAATTCCTTGAAAGGAATCTGATCCAGAGTTTCATAAAACAGGTGCAACTTAATAGGTCTGCTAGGAATGTTTTAGCTGTTAAAATTTTATAGATGAATCTGGCTGAAACGTCCTGTTTTCATAACAAGCCTTGTTGTATATTAAACTTGTAATAGTTCTTTCTGGGATTATGATGATTTGTAAAACAAAGACACACATGCAATACAAACTCTCTTATTTTTTAACAGATCATTTATGCCTTTAGAAAATGTTGCAATCTAGGGATCCCACAGATATCTATGGCAAAAAGAAAAGAAAAGAAATCAGCCTTAGGGGATATAACCTAGCCTGCACATTGCCAGGACTTCAATCTGTTTTATGACAAAACAGATTCATTTATCTCCCAAATAAATAAATTACTTTTGTGAACATTTAAAAACATTTGCATAATTAGGTTGTAAGATCTGAGCAGTCTTTTTCATAATAATTAAACTAATCTAATCTTGGACAGGGTAAACAGACTTAGTAAGACAAGAACAGCCTTCAGGCAAGGAAGTTACCACATTCTACAGGAACTGTAAGACTGATGATGTTTTTTAATTATGCAGAGCTTTTGCTCCCCAGTAATAGCAACGTTTGTATGGCCTGAAGCTCAAATAGTTACTCCCGGGCACATAAAATTACACTCTGCTTTTTTGACATCTTTGAAACACGCAACACATGTAAGCTCTCACAGTGTAGATACTTCAAAATGATTATATGCTTTCAACAGAGAACACATGAACCTGATGTTGATGGATCTGCTATCTTTATCCATTGGCTTATTCCTCAGTCACATGATCTCCTTGATTATCTTTAAACTAGGGAGGCTTTCATACCAAACTATACCACATCAGCTAAGGACTGATAAAGCAACAGCAGATAGAAAGGTTTGGCCTCCTGTGAATTGCAATGAAAACTCTAGTGTTAAAAAGGGACGAATGTGGAACTGACTGAAGACATCCTAGGGAAATAATTATGATGATGATAGCAAAGGATTTTCCTGAAGTTTGTCAAAACTGACTCTCTTTATCAAGTAGCAAAAATGTTGCAGGCCTAAAGGATGCTTAATGTTTTGATCTGAATCGTTGAAGTCCTGTCAAATTGATCCAGCTTATGTATCCGTTCTTTTTATATGTAGCTGATAACATTTTGGAATCTGTGAAATGCAGTAAAAATTACAGCTTAAACAACTTCATAAGTTGCAGCAGATCAGAGGTACACAACTTTGGGCTAACAGCCATCCCCGGGTTTTGGGTGGCAAGCCAGGACTATGTTACTAAAGTACATGGTTCCAGGTTGTAAATTAAATATAACTTATATTAATTTTTAAATTAATTTTAAAACCCCGAGTGCCTCACAGCTCTCTCAAGGAAGTTCATTTAGGCTTGCACAATTCTTATAATAAAAGTAGAGTTAGCATTCATGACTTTGCTTTCCTAGTCTGATCTAGTTTTTGTCAGCCCTTCAAGGTAGATCACGTCTATGATCAGTTAAGGCAGCTCCCCATGTGTATTTATTACTTTTTCATTATATTATATTAAAAATTATGATGCAGCTTCGGTAGGTACCCTCCGGGTTATACCAAAATCTTGGGGGCATTACAGGAACAGCATATCTGATATATATGCTGCCCTGCCATTAATGTGAAATAAAATTAATTAAGGCTGAGTAATCATACATTATCAAGATATATAATACATTACCAAATATATTACCAAATTATTTTCCCTTCCTGACATTAGCCATATCTTTCTTTGTAATATATGAAATTTGTGAAATAATGTTCAGTGATAAAAAGTAACTATAATGCAGAGTTATGAAGAAAAATAATAGCAAAACCCTCCTATTTGTGAATTTGCTGTCTGTTCACTGTATATGAACAGTACCAAGAGAGTTCTGAGCTGAGCCAAAAGCCTGCTGTGAAAAACCAAAGTCAGTCATCAGAAACTTGTCCTAGTATTAACAGATGCAGACCTTTAGGGAAATTGATGTTTGCATCAGCACAAGTGAACACCAGGGTCCGCTGTGCTTATAATGACTCAGTCCCCTCAAGAGACTGAACTTTTACTTTACTAGAAGAGTTGGAGTTTCTGTCTGGATGCAATTGGCAGGTCAGTGTATATGTTATCAATAAGCAATGAGCAATTGCTTAATGATAAGCAATTAATGAGAAATACAGTATTTGACTGCTGAATTCTTTTAGTCAAATGCCTAATATCAACCAAGTGACCAGTGCAATACAATGCAAAACATGGCAAAACACTAATTATTGATCTTCATGAAAGTTCAAGAGCATGCTTTGGGCCTTAGGCCTAAGACCATATGGGACTACATCAAGGGTAGCATGCTTTATGCCTTTACCTTTGCAAAGATCATCTAAAATTTTTGTCAAGAGTTTCAAAAAATGTTTGTGAAAAAGTTTCAAATGTAGAAGAAAGTAAAACTGATAGATGTGTCCGGCCCTAAATAAAAAGTTGCTGCGTGAAACTCCAAACAAATACTGTTAATCAACATTTAATACTGAACACAGCAATCCCTTTCTGTGACTATATATAGTGTCCAGTGGTGGGATTCAAATATGTGAACAACCGGTTCTCTGTGTGGATGCCACTTCCGGAAGTCCATTCTGGGCCTGGGCAACAAAAAACATCTACCAGTTCTGCTGAAATGGTGCAAACTGGCTGAATTCCACCACTGATAGTGTCCCATCCAAAGTTTAGCAGTTATATGAGGATTAAAGGAGGCCTACAGGTAAAAGACACAGAATTTCAATAAAATCATAGGTCTGAAATGTGTGTTCTTGACATAAAATCCCACAATGTCACTAAGTTAGAAACATAAGGATATTCATCAATTGGAACATTTAAAAATGACTGCCCAGCAGTATTTATTCGTGTATCATCCTAAATATTGAAGAGTATTCTTTTTCTCTATATGTCCTCTAAGTTCAAGGGCTTCATTCATGTCTTCATGCAGAAAGCTGCAATTTCATAGCCCCTGGAGAACATCTTCCTTGGTTGCTATCTGACGTCTCTTATCCTTCCATTCATATATATTATTATCTAACATGGATTATTCTTAAATCAGGCCATATATACCTTGAATCAGGCCATAACCCTAATCCAGATTGGAATCAATCTGGCTACGTTTGAAAGGAATTAACTGAGATAGGTGATCAAGTATAGATCACGATAAACTCATCTACCTTGAATTTGGCACTAATACTTTATAAGGGCATTAATAAATTCTCCCTTCTGCCCTCTTTTTCAGGGTTCACATGTGTACTTCTGTTGGAGAAATATGCATTCCATTCCTTGATCAATTGTTAGCTCTTTTCTTAGCAGAAAACCAGTAATATACTAATTTTTTCTAAATCTTTTTACAATTGCAGTTTTGTGCAGTTACCTTTGACTTTAGTTTATCTTGGCATATGCCAGGCAGAAAATCTAGCAATCATAAACCTCAATACCTCAAGGCATGTTATTTAGCATTTTAGTCCAAGACTATGATGGATAATAGCAACTATTTGGCAAATATTCTCCTGAAAGTCTAATTGGTAGCTTTTTCTGGCACTATGAGCAGAAAAGTGTGATAAAAGACCTGGCCTAGATTATCTGGCCAATATTTAAATTGGTAAATATATTTAATTTTTTTCTTTATAGATCTATCACATTTATACATGTGATTTCAGAGGTGATTATTAAACCACATCTGTTCTTTATTACTTATTAAAATTGATGTCTGCAAATGTTCTCATCACTCTCATGGTTATAACTATCCCATAAAGCTAAAAGAAACTTGTTCCAAGAATTTTTGTACAATATTTACCTCTGAGAATTTTGGTGGCCAAAAACACACTAGTTTATATAATGTCTATATTTATCATTTAAAGATTTGCATTAGCAGATGGTATCTGACAGTTGATTAGCATTATAACCTAATATGTTATATATAAAAATTGGACAAAATTTAAATTATTATATTACATTACAATTCTGAAGACTTTTACTGTTGGAAGTCTCTTTCAGAATTAAGTGAAAATCAGTCAGAGTTGAAATTATGCACATTTTTGTTTCACCTCCAGTATTGTACAAATTATATTATAAAAATAAATCAGAGTGCACAAAAACTTTCATATTTGTGAATTCCATTTAGGAGTTGGCCTGCACTGTTTTATTGTATATTATTATCTCTTGACCAAAGAGCTTACTGAATAATTTTCAGCCCGTTACTATTTTTAGCTGAATCCTGATTGTTACTGTGGGTAATTTCCATTTTATGTTGCATATAAAGATTGACAAATCCAGCCACTCTTTATGTCCACATCACAGCATATGCACATACTACTCACTGCACTGGCAAAAATATAACTTGTTGTACCAACAAACCTTAAGAAACAGCAGGCAAAACAAGACAAAGGCAGGCAAAAAGAGGGGTAAAGACTTAAACAGGTAAGTATTTAAGTTATATCTGTTAAAAGACTCTGATTTTTCCAGAGCCACTGGAAATAATATCCTGCATAATTAAGATATATAGTCCCAGTAGGCATGGCCTTTAGTTATTCTAACATTAACTATTTTATATATGTAGCCGTAGCAGAATAGAGTTAGAAAATAGGGCAGCAGGTCTTTCCTTTTCCTTTCTTCATCTTTAAAAATACAATTTGGTGGGTGGAGACAGAGTATCTGACATTCACAAAGTAGGATATTGTGGAGTTGAATGAAAAGAAGTCCTCAGGTTGGCCATTTTGAACTCCAAGCAAACACAGGAAGATATAATAAAATATAATATTAGCAATAGTTGTTGCAGTACAGAACTGCTTAGTTTAATTTTTTTCAAATCATTACATTGTTTAAATAGTTATTTTAAACCTATATTAGGGGAAAGGCTATATAAAATGTACATAGAAAATAATAATTTAGAGAAATATGTTGTTGTTGTTGTTGTTAGTTGCGAAGTCGTGTCCGACCCATCGCGACCCCATGGACAACATTCCTCCAGGACTTCCTGTCCTCTACCATCTTCTGGAGTCCATTTAAGCTCACGCCTACTGCTTCAGTGACTCCATCCAGCCACCTCATTCTCTGTCGTCCCCCTCTTCTATTGCCTTCAATCTTTCCCAGCATTAGGCTCTTCTCCAGTGAGTCCTTCCTTCTCATTAGGTGGCCAAAGTACTTGAGTTTCAACTTCAGGATCTGGCCTTCTAAAGAGCAGTCAGGGTTGATCTCCTCTAGGACTGACCGGTTTGATCGCCTTGCAGTCCAAGGGATTCGCACCATAGTTCTCCAGCACCATAGTTCAAAGGCCTCAATTCTTTTGCGTTCAGCCTTTCTTATGGTCCAACTTTCACAGCCATACATTGCAACTGGGAAAACCATGGTCTTGACTATACGTACTTTTGTTGGCAGGGTGATGTCTCTGCTTTTTAGTATGCTGTCTAAATTTGCCAAAGCTTTCCTCCCCAGGAGCAGAGAAATATGTATTAGTATATAAAATTTTAGTGCAATATATTTTTTCATCTAATCTAATTTCACAGGCGTGAATGACAAACACAAATCTGATCATTGGTCTAGAAAGAAAGATAATTGGGTAGAATTAACTTTGTAAAGATATGGCAGCACTTTTCAAATACAAGAAAGGAGGACACAAAGATGCACACCATCTGCTTTCTAGCATTCCATAATGCAGAACACATAAAGCATTTACAGAAGTGGGTGTTTTTTTAACCTTTAGAAAATGTTGTACACTAAAGACAGTTATCTAGATATATAGGAAGCTTTCCTTCACTGAACATGCTGAAATGGAGGCTAAAATAAAATATATTATGGATATTTTAATTAGTTTTCCTATTTAGAATATGGAGCGGGACTAAATAGCTCATTTCTACTCTGTATTCTTATAGTACTGTAAGCTGATTTTTAAGTGAAAAGGAACCAGGAATAAATTGATTTATCCATCAAGCTTTGGCCCAAGGATTGTAATTAAAGACAAAAGAACTTATTGCTTTAAAGTAAATGTTTTTTTGCCCCTGACTGCAATAAAGTTAATATTGAAGGTCTAGCAACAAAGTTGTAGGAAACTGGAATTCTTAATATGTTGTCTTCAAGTTCTCTGACACTTTTAGAGGAAGCTGATATAACATGCTGATCAAATTACAAATATTATTAACATGCAGATGCAGATACTTCTTTTCTGAGATTTCTAAATCAGAGCATAAAATGTGTAATATAAAGGTGTAATTCCCAAATAATAATCTCTGTACAAGGACTGGCTTATAAAACTGATTGGTCCTAGCTCTGTTGAAAAAATATTTGCCTATATTATATTTCATCCCACCTCTCCTTGCTTATTTCCTTTCACCTTCCCTTGGGGAAATGACTTCATTTTAGGGGAAAAGAAAAGGTAGCAGAGGACTGGAATCTCAGTGAAGGTAACAGAGGCTCACTACTCCTCTCCATTAAAGTCAGACAGAATGATCACTAATACATCACTGCAAGAGTAGAGAAGCATAATCAAAAGTACAGTTCAAAGATGTAAGAATCTTAGGACTGTGTAGCACTTTGCATTTGATCTTCAGAAGGTAGTTCAGAGTATATGATCCTGGGAACAGGCACAGCTGTTTTAAGCACTAGAGACAGGTGCTGTTTTTGTAATTTTGTGCACTTTGAAGCATTTTGGGAGGGTTGGGGGGAGAAATGGAATCTAAAATTGGATGCTACAAAACTTTACCAATGATACAGTAAGCCTTTAGTAAATTAAGGGCCAGGCCCTAGTCCTCGCCTAACTCTGAATCTTGCAATTCATTTCAGTGGTGAAAGTATAAGACCCTACTCACTAAATAACATTTTCCATGCTAATAATTAACAAGTCACTTTGATATGAAAGAAAATTAGGGGGTTGCTTTTTTTTTTTGGTAATGCAACTTTCCAGAACTGTTAGTAGAATTATGAAAAGTCAAATAATTATCTGAAAATGTGTTCAGAGACGACAAGTATTACAAAATTGGAGCGTATCCAAGGCTTTTGCCTCAGTGTAAAACTGCAGAAAGGATTAAAAATATAAAAGGTAACTAGGATTGTTTGGACAGGACTAGGGAAATAATATGTAGATTGCTAATATCAGAAGCCTTGATGGATGCCATCTTAATAGAATGTGTGTAGGAGTGTGTGTTTGTAGACAGGTTGCTATAAAACATCTGAAACAAGATCACAAAAGGAAAAAAAGTGCTTTTAAAACCTGTATTTATCTTTCTTTTGTGGACAGATAGTGAATGCATAGCTTCTTCCATAGGTTTCAAACTTGAATCACTAATACGTGGAAACTTATGTGAACAAAACACGTTGATCCTATGAAGAATTCACCAGGCCTTGAGAAAAGGTTGATAATTATGATATTTGTTAACTATTGTGATTGGGCTTATTGTACCTACGTTCTACAACCCCAATGTAGTTGTGGTCCTGCTCTACAATGGGAACAGTTCAGGCTGGCTATAACTGTCATGACATTTCCAGTGTCACATGTTCAAAATTCAAGTGCTTGGCAAACAGCATGTGCTCATGATGTTTGCAGCATCCTAACTTCATGGGATTGCCATTTGCGACCTTCCCAGATGGCTTTTGACAAGCAAAGTCAATGGGGGAAGATGGATTCATTTAATAACTGCATGATTTACTTAACAACTACAGTGATTCGCTTAGCAACTGTGGCTCATAAAAAGCTGGTAAAATCAGCCACAACTCCCTTAACAACTTTCTTGCTTAGCAATGGAAATTTTAGTCATAACTTGAAAAAGTGCAAAAAAAAGCAACTAAGATGATTAAAGGCCTGGAAACAAAAACAAATGAAGGACGGTTACAGGAAATGGTTTTGGCTAATCTAGAGAAAAGAAGGACTAGGGGTGACATGATAGCAGTATTTCAGTATTTGAGGGGCTGCCATAAAGAAAAGGGGATCAACTTATTTTCCAAAGCATCAGAAGGCAAGACAAGAAACAATGGATGGAAACCAACCAAGGAGAGAAACAACATGGAATTAAGGACAAACTTCCTAACAGTGAGAACAATTAACCAGTGGAAGAGCTTGCCTTCAGAAGTTGTAGGTGCTTCGTCACTGGAGGTTTTTAAGAAAAGACTGGACAGCCACCTGTCTGAAATGATATACGGTCTCCTGCTTATGCAGGGGGTTGGACTAGAAGACCTCCAATGTCCCTTCCAGCTCTAATCTGATTCTGATATTCTAAAGCAAGTTTGTTATTATGCAGTAGAGGCTGTTCATGGATCCTGAGCTAGACCTTTCTCCTGAAGATCCTACCACCTACCTGTTCCATTTTCCTATGTTTTCCTGTTGATGTAAAGAGCATGCCTGGCTATACATCCTTAAGAGAGAAAAACAAATGAATTGTATACTCAGCCTTTTTCTATCACCCTTTGCAGACTATTTCATTACTTAAAAAAATAATTTAGCTATTTTTTTTAACTTTGTATAGGGATATGTGAGTGTTAAGGAGAGGAAATATAAATAAATGAATAAATAAAATGTGTAATACTTCTACTATTATTTTTCAGATCTATAGATATGTTCACTTGTGGGAGGCTAATAATGTTGGTAGTATTGTTGGAAAGATTATCTCTCTCTGTGTGTGTGTTTCTCTCCCTCCCTTCCTCCCCCCCTCTCTCCTTCCCTCTCTCCCATCTTCTCCTGGAAGAACAAATATTATTCAATGCTGTTATTTGTGTATATCTTTCCTGAAGAAAGAGGAGTTACTTTTCTTTTATGACAACATTCTAAAATTGAATTGTTCTTTCACTGAGTTTCCCTATTTTCTTTCATATTGCAGCCTTCATTAGTAATATAATTCATCATGCCAGTTGACTCTTATATTATAAATTGCTATGCTAACATTTTGCACCTGATAGATATTACTTTCATTGAAGATCTGATTTATAATGGCATTCAACATTTGAAAAGAGACAAATAGAAGGATTCCCCCCCACCCCCTTTGGTATTCTGAGAAGCGAGATTTGGAATGGCTTGGAGATTGACTCATTAAAATAGTATCCATGTCTTGCCAGCGGATGTCATGTGAAAATATCTGCCTGTCTTTCTTCCCCAAAAAGAAATGAAACTACTCTATGATGAAAATTTTCTGAATAATAACTATGTTAGGGCTTGCTATTGAAGCACAGCTGGAGCTAATATAGCCATTTTTAGCATTGCTGAATTTTCAATAGCAGATAATTTAGAGTGTGCATTATAGTGGAGGCCACAGAGAGAGAATGGAAATAAAATTAGCTTTACATTTTTAATATTATTCAATAATATTTTTGGGGGGGAGTGGTCTTAGTAGATGTTGAGTTTCAATTTGTAATGCAGCCAAAAAAAGCCATTTACTGGATAATGGAGAGATTTTTACAAGTAACTCACCTTCACTGAATAGATATTTAACTGTTTGATTTTTGTTTTACTGTTTTCATTGTGTGTTCATGTACATAGACCATATTTTGTGAATGGTTCAGCATATATACTGGCATTTTTAGACCTGTATGAAGTAGCTCCATTCCAACTCTGGGCATCACCTTCATACACAACATTACAGCAGTTGGATTTGATGTGATGGAAAGGGGTTGTTGCACATATCCAGAAACTCCCTGGATCAAAATGGAATGGCTGCATTGCATAGCCCTAGATTAGCCCCAATTTACAAAAGTGATGCATCACCAGCATAGTTTAAATCGAAAGATGAAGGATACCCATTTTTTTTTTAAAAAAGGAACCAAGGCAAAATAATAAATGATGCACACCCAAAAGCTGACCTCAAAAATATGACACCTTTTAAAATGAGAATAACAATATTAAAAACAATAATAGAAAATGGGGATTAAGATCAAAACAGAGAATAATACAAACAGGAATGAAAATATATTGCAAACAGTGGTTAACCCAATTGTCTTTAATGTCTGCGGAGATTCTCAGTCATCCAGGTCATGGTTGTCCAAAGATGCTTTTTCAAAAGGCAACTAGACTTTCTCTGTTTTCGCTCTGTTTTCAATCAGAACTGAACAAGCTTCTTGGATGAGAAGCAAACATCTTCAAGGAAAAACAAAGAAAGTCCACTTGCCTTTTGGAAAAGTACCTTTGGGCCAATTTTCCTTAGCTAAACTATTAGCACATATAATCACTGATCTTATACCTATCACTGACAATGATATTTCTGCAACAAAGACATTGAGTTGTAGGTATCTCCTCACATACTTCTCCTTAGTTTATAATACTTATTTATCAACACCTATGTGTTACCTTACAGAGTAAAAACATAGCACAATAATCTACATATCAACTCTGATAAAGTAATTACAGCGTCTAATAATTGTGCTGGTAGAGAAATTTGCCTGCATTTTTTCTACCACTGTCATTCAACTTGATAGCAAAACATTTCAGAGAAATTATGATGGATTGTTTATAATATTGCATTTACTTAATTTTTAAATGATCAGGGACTGATCACTGTAATGATAACTATTAACATTTCTCCTGCTGTCTGCAGCATTCCTGGGCTTTGTATGTTGCAATTAAATTCCACTGGAAGTCTTTGTGTGAGAATTGCTTTTATTATTGGTCTTGTTCTGTTTTGTTTCCAATAACCTTCATCACAAAATAGGCAACCCTACTGTTGAAGCATTCTTGAGAAATTCTTTCTTACCCTGAAGAAATTTGGAGAAATTGTTCATCCAATTTCTTTGCTCACTCTGTCCTCCGATTGTGTAGTCTATTCACAAATTTGGTGGGGAATTTTGAAAGCCCACTTATGCTCCATCTAGAACAAACAGATCAGTCTATACAGATGTGAACAAAGTATTATTTACAATGATAAAAAAATGACAGTACTTAAAACTCAGCATTAGAATGGAAGCACTGTTCATCATAGATACTTCATATATTAGAGAAAATGCATAGACTTGATTCCGTGAACTTTTGAATTTAAACCAGAAATTCCCTGATGGATGCCTTAGGAACATATGCCAGCCCCGGAAGACATGGGCTCTCCTTTCAAAAGTTGTTACCCCTTCAGAAGATCCTGTTGAATTGTAATTTGTAGAAAGTCTGAACAGAAAAGTATGAAATACTGTATATACAGTATTAGATATATGGGAACTTACCATATGAACTGTATTTTTATTAATACACTTCATTTTATTAGCCTATTTTTGAGTGTTATTCCAGGATAAAATGCAAAGATCAAGTGTGGCTTTCATCTTGAAAAGTTGTCATTTAGAATTCTAGTAGCAGTTATTTTTTCCCCAATATATACTTAAAATCCTCTGATCCAGCCTCAAACAAGCTTTTGAAAAAAAATCAAGATTTAGAGTGATGGATGCCTCAGAACCTATTTCTGGTTGGCTTGTTTAATGGATGTGCCACACAAATGATTCTGATCCAGAGCTACAGGCAGTACTGAATTTTATACCTATTGCATAAGTATGTAGCTCTGCCAACCTTCGCAGAGAACAAATATCATAGGGACTACTTCTAGATAGAATTAAAAATGCTATTCCACTTGAGATGCAATAAGTTATTTTAACACCGCTTAGGCTTTATTCAAGATAGAAAACATGCAAATTAATTTGTTTGGTGGCCATTGCTGAGTCCAAATCTTAAAACATCTGTAGCAGGGTATACTTTTGCTGGAAAAACAAATCTTTTCAATAGAATAAAAAAAATGGATAGTTATACCAATAGTAAATATTAGAAATATTAGAAAATATTATTTATTTACTTGCTTATAAGATTATATGATAATCCATTTTATGACCCATAACTCTTGGCTGCTCACAATAGTGCAACTTTAAAAAAAAATTAAAAATACCTATAAACAACTTCTGATGTTCTAAAGTAACATTCCCTAATACATAAAAAAACCACAATCACTGGGCTCCAACCTTAGTTGCTCCAGTGTCTGGGGGAAAGCCATGGGAAGGGTGTTCAATAGGGCTGCTACTGAGAAGGCTTGTAGCCTAAGACCTACTAGATGACAACATTTGAGAAAAGGCCTCACAGAAAGCCTTAGGGAGAGTCTAACCTGGCCCTGTGCCATGCAGACTTTAAAGGTGATACCTTGAATTGCACCCTTGAAGTTCATCTAGAAATTGCAACAGGTACAAAATATATGCCATCCTCAGTTTTGCTATTATTAGCCAGAGCAGCTTTCTGCAGCAGTCCAATAATGGCAAAACTGAAGATGCCACTGTATTTTGTACCAGTTGCAATTTCCAGATGGACTTCAAGGGTAGTCCCATGCATTGCAGTACTCCAACTGGAAAGTGACCTAAGATGAGTGATGTAATTCCCAATCTGGGAATGGATGAAAGATGAGTCTGTGCAGAACCTGTAAGTTACCTGGCGATATGCCTAGGAGCTGCAAATCCAGGATGACACCAATGCACACAAGTTCTGATCCATAAAGAGTCAAAGATGCCAGGGGAACCAAAACCCAAGGACACTCTGATTTTTAAGTTTAAATTGGAGACAGTCCTTTGCCTTCCAGACCCCATGTTGAGTGGCATCTTATGCCCAACCATGAATGGAGACTGGGTGTCTTCAGCATCCTGATGTTACTGCACACTGTGCCACCAAATGATCTTGCCCCATGGTTTCATATAAATGTTAAAGAGCAGTAGTGATAAACCTAAACCTTGAAAAACCAGGAGAGAACAGAAATAGGAATTGTCTGGGGAGTAAAGCTTTCCAGCAGCAAAATCAAGCTAAAGATTGCAACCAACTGAGATAATTTGAGTACAGTGTTGCAAATGAATTAAAATTGTTTAACAACAACAAGCTTTAGACCATTTTATAAGAATCAATGCACATTCTTTAACTGTATAATGGTGGAAGAAGAAAAGTGTGGCTTCGGATGGAATTATTCAATACTGAAATGCAGAAGGGATATGTTGAAAGAAGAGGAACATAATCAAAGCTGAAATAGCAGAATAGAGAATGTGCTAGTGCTGAATTAAAAGCCTTTATGCTGACACAGAACAGTTGGAAACCTGGCAATACATATAAAAGCCCAGAGCATAGGAGACAAGGTCTTCAAAGCACATGGTTGACTGTACTGTTAAGTCTCCCAGCCTTTTCTTCTCCTCACCTATTCCAAATGTCTGAATTTATTCCTCATTTATCTGTTTGTACACTAGATTCATGGGAGAAAATAAACAAATATAGCTTTTTGAAAATACAAAGTCAGAATTCATTAAAATACATTTTTGACATGACATCAACTTTTCCCCATAGAGATAGGTCACAATATCAACTTAAACACCAGCATATAAAATAGCATAGAACAGACTTGTTGACACAATCAAATGGAAACTTTTATTTGCTTATTTTATTTACATGAAAGTATGACTAATTTTTATCAGGATCATCCATGTGCACAAACAATGGTGAAATAGCATTAAATTTTCCTAATAATAGAACATTTAAAGTTATTTTCTCAAATTTGGTTCTCTCTAGAATCCTGATGACTCCAATCCTTTGGGAAGGTACCAAGTTGAAGAAAGCTATTCTAAATTGTAGAATTTATACCACAGATCTAGTTTATACTAGTAAACTGCCTAAGGACTACAGGTAGTCCTCGACTTACAAAGTTTAGTAATTGTTTGAAGTTACAATGGCATTGAAAAAAGGGACTTATGCCCATTTTTCAATAATAATAATAATAATAATAATAATAATAATAATAATAATAATAAAGTTGGAAGGGACCTTGGAGGTCATCTAGTCCAACCCCCTGTTCAGGCAGGACACCCTATACCATTTCAGACAAATGGCTGTCCAATCTCTTCTTTAAAACTTCCAGTATTGGAGCATTCACAGCTTCTGGAGGCAGGTTGTTTCACTGATTAATTGTTCTAACTGTCAGAAAATTTCTCCTTAGTTCTAGGTTGCTTCTCTCTTTGGTTAGTTTCCATCCGTTGCTTCTTGTCCTGCCTTCAGGTGCTTTGGAGAATAACTTGACTCCCTCTTCTTTGTGCCGCTAAGATATTGCTCTTCTCTGTATTCTTTCTAGAGTCTCAACATCTTTTTTACATCGTGGTGACCAAAACTGGATGCAGTATTCCAAGTGTGGCCTTACCAAGGCATTGTAAAGTGGTATTAATACTTCACGTGATCTTGATTCTTTCCCTCTGTTATTGCAGCCTAGCACTGTGTTGGCTTTTTTGGCAGTTGCAGCACACTGCTGGCTCATACTTAAGTGATTGTCCACTAGGATCCAAGATCCCTCTCACAGTTGCTACTATTGAGCAAGGTACCACCTATATTATACCTGTGCATTTGGTTTTTCTTGTCTAAATGTAGAACCTTACTTTTTTCACCATTGATTTTCATTTTATTAGATAGCGCCCAATGTTCAAGTCTGTCAGGATCCTTCTGTATCTTAAGCCTATTTTCTGGAGTGTTGGCTATTCCTGCCAGCTTAGTGTCATCTGCAAATTTGATGAGTTCCCCATCTATCCCCTCATCCAAATCATTGATGCAGATGTTGAAGAGCACTGGGCCCAGAACAGAGCCCTGGGGCACCCCACTACACACTTCCCTCCATATAGATGTAGTTCCATTGAGGACCACACGCTGAGTATGGCCGGTCAGCCAGCTACGCATCCATCTGGTGGTGATACTGTCTAACCCACATTTTTCTATCTTATCAAGTAGTAGGTTGTGGTCTACTTTATCAAATGCCTTACTGAAGTCCAAGTACATTATATCCACAGCATTCTTCTGGTCCACTAATTTTGTCACCTGGTCAAAGAATGCAATAAGATTTGTCTGGCATGATCTGTTTTTGACAAACCCATGTTGGCTTTTGGTAATGACTTTGTTTGCCTCTAGGTGTTCGCTGATGCGTTGCTTGATTATCTTTTCCAAGATCTTCCCAGGTATTGAGGTCAGGCTGATAGGTCTGTAGTTTCTTGGATCCATTTTTTTTTCCTTTTTTGAAGATGGGAACTACATCAGCTCTTTTCCAGTCCTCTGGTAGTTCCCCAGTGCTCCAGGATCTTTGAAAGATATAGTTCAATGGTTCTGAGATCACATCTGCCAGTTCCTTCAGAACCACAGGGTGTAGTCCATCTGGTTTTGGTGATTTCAACTCATCTAGGGTGGACAGGTGCTCGCTTACCATTTTCTTGCCTATCTTAACTTGTATTTCTAATTTGTTTTTTATGATACTGTTTTTGATAGGTTGGACTGTTTTTTCCCTTTGTGTAAATACGGATGCAAAAAACGAGTTGAGTAGTTCTACTTTCTCCCTGTTGCTTGTCACCTCTTGCCACTTTCTCCCACTAATGGACCAATTGTTTCCTTAACTTTTTTCTTGTTTTTTACATGTTGAAAGAAGCTTTTTTTGTTATTTTTGACTTTTGTTGCAAGCCTTAGTTCATTTTGAGCCTTAGCTTTCCTCATTCCATCTTTGTAGGCTCGGGCTATTTGCTGATATTCTGCCTTAGGTATGTGCCCCTCTTTCCACTTTTTATACTTGTCCTTTTTGTCTTTCAATTCAACACTTATAACCATTGCAGCATCACCATGGTTATGTGATTTACATTTGGATGCTTGACAACTAACTCACGTTTATGTGAGTTGCAGTATCCCAGAGTCATGTGATCCCCTTTTGCAAGCTTCTGACAAGGAAAGTCAGTGGGGAAACCAGATTCACTTAACAACCATGTTACTAATTTAACAACTGCAGTGTTAGCAGTCTTAACAAATGTGGCAAAAACACACACCATAAAATGGGGCAAAACTCACTTAACAACTTCTCATTTAACAACATAAATGTTGGGCTGAATTGTGGTCGTACGTTGAGGACTACCTGTATTATGAAAGAAATCAAGCATCACTAGAGTTAGAAAGTCAGAAAGACCAAACAATTCATACCTGTTTGTGCACCATTTCTCACCTGCAAGAACCCCAATTAGGCAGAATTACCACCCTAATTAAGCAGCAGTCTTTGCTACTAAGTATCATTAGGCTTAATTTGTTTCCTGGGGAAATGTCCTGCTTAAGACAAATTTCATAACTGAACACTTGCAATTAATATGTTTTCTCACATCTACATTTTTAAATGATATATCGTTGCCTTGGTCATTTTGTTTAAATTAATGGAAATTTCTCTTCTAGTCTCTTGTAGCAATTGACTTTTTCTATTGAATGATTAATTGTTGTGGATTCTCTTTCACTTCTGTCATTTTGTTAATTGTCTAGAAAACATATGAAATTCTATCTTTCACTGATCAAAAGCAAAATGTTTGTGCCAAGGAGGAAAAAAATTGATTTCCACTGATTTAATATAAAGAGAGACTAGCAGGAGATCTCGCAGGAAATCAATGCAAAGTAACTTTCCTGTCCATTTTTTCTCAGGACCTTTAAATATCACTAAAGAATAAATTAATTGAACATTGTCATTAATTGTCAGGCAATAAAAAATTAAAGAATATCTTTCTTTGGAGCAACATTATTGAAATACATGAGAAAAAAAAGCTGAAAAATCAATACAGCAGCAAAAAGTCTTGAAGAATCCTTTAATTAAACCTATTTAATTTATATTTGTCTCCATTTTTGTTGCATCAATGAGGTAATACCTAGTAGGCTCTTTGTTATACATTATATTATGCATGCTATACTACAGTTTTGTACCTTAAATTCAAAGTATCATTATTTATACCCTCAGATAATGCAGTTTTGTTGGTTTTATGTGCTTTATTTTTTGTATTTTATTTCAACATTTAAATTTTTTAAAAAGTGGAAAATACAGTGGATTTTAACATCCTAACATGCATGTTTTGTTATATTACATGTATGTAGTCCTCTTCATGCAATAGATGATAAAAATAAATTGCTAAATTGTTTTGGCACATTTTTGAGACATGTAGCTATGATTCTGTAACTACACTATACCATTTGCAGTTGATACCATAAAATACATATGCAGCATACAGAAAGATTCAGAGAATTGTTGAAATTCTCAATTTTCAAATGTTATAGTTATCAGTATTTGAGTTCCTAATTGTAATAATAGAAAATCTCAATATAATGTTCAGAATAAATTAGGAAATTGATCATAGATTTATCTACAATACCTATAGACCTAAACTGCAAAATTAAAATAGTTTTCCAATTTAAAATAATGTTAAGATTTTTTAAAAGAATATAAGGCAATCCAGTATTGGTTAAATTAAGAGTAGAATATCTTAGTTTTTAAATACCATTTTAAAATATTCACAGGAATATGAGTATTTTTCACATAAAATGCAATTAAATTGTCACTAGTTTACCATATCAAAAAAATAATCTTGAAGTATTTATGACTAAACAATCCAAGACCTTTGTGTAATCTATTAGTTTGCATAATGAAAGAATGCAATTGGGCTTATTTTCAGCCCTGTCCTAGTGCACTCCAAAATAACTATCTATAATTATTTGCATTACATACAGGATATGACTCTACATATTTGACTATATATTTTTGATACAATCCATGTATGGTGTGTGTATTCTTAATCTTTTCTTATTTTCAATAGTATCTTTGAAATCTAATTTTCAAATCTACAAAATTTACAAAACTTTTTTGTAGGCCCTTGGAAATATTTAAGACCTGGCACTGAGCTTTTTGTGTGTAGTCATAAAACCAGGGCTTTTTTTGTCATAGAATGCCCAGAACGGAGTTCCGGCACCTTTTTTGGATGGAACCTTGTAGGATAGGCAAGGCGGGTTGTATGATGTGTGTGAGTTCCGGCACCTTTTTTTTTTTTTTTTTTTACAAAAAAAGCACTGCATAGAACATAGAATCATAAGGCTGGAAGGGATAATCCCCTGTTCAAGATGGGAGCCTTATACCTTCCCAGACATATGGTTGTTCAATCTATTTTTTAAAACCTCCAGTGATGGAGCACCTTACAACTCTGGGAGGCAATGATTTAATCCAGAGAAATAAGAACAGTATGATTTTGAGAGCTGACTTAAATCTCTTTATCCATGATGCCATATTTCTACAAGTAAATTTTGAAACGGGGTGACAGGGTTTTTTAATTTAAAACTTACATAAACTAAAAAAATGTAAAACTGTATTGAGAAACTTGTTCAATCCTGTCATTTAATGTGCTATAAGAGGAAAGCGAGAACTTCTGCAGTTCAAGCAGTTTTGATGTTATAATGTCTAACTTCAATAGTCCCCCCTTTCTCAAAGAAGAGTCTCTTAAATTAGTAATAAACATAACAGTGAAAATAAGTGCCACAAAGAGCATGACTTATATCACATTTAATGTTTCAGTAAATGTTGGAAATGCAAGTTAAGCTAAATGAATTTAATTTGTGTGTGCAGTCAGGATGTTAAAATATGTTGTTATTTCTGGCAAAAGGTCCAATGCCTTTAAAGGAAAAAAAAAATAACTGCCAGCAAGAAGGAGGAGACAACAATGTTAGGCATTACAGGTATAAGGTTTCCTAAGTTTACAGCATAAACTTAGATCATAAAAGCTTAGATCATAAGTGGAGCAAATGCTATGCAAAAAGATAAAAGATAATTTACTATTAAAAATAAAATAAAATTTAATGTCATTTGCCTATAGGAAACACATATGAGGGGAAAAAATAAAAATATTTGAAGTATAAAAATGTACTGAACAAAAATGTACTGTTATGTGCCCAGTGATGGAGAAATATTGAAATACACAAAACTGAAAGATGAGAAATTATATATATATATCGCATTGGCTCAGCAGTTAAAGATACTGAGCTTGTCAGCTGGAAAGCTGACAGCACAGGTTCAAGACTTGAGCACTGTGCAACGGGTGAGGTCCCATTACTTGCCTTTGCTCCTGCCCAAGTAGCAGTTTGCAAATACAAGAAGATCAGGGGTCTTCAAACTTGGCCCTTTTATGACTTGTGGACTTCAACTCCCAGAATTCCTTAGCCAGGGTGCCTGGCTGAGGAATTCTGGGAGTTGAAGTCCACAAGTCATAAAAGGGCCAAGTTTGAAGACCCCTGAAGTAGATTAATAGATGCCACTTTGGTGGGAAGGTAGCAGCATTCCATGCACTTTGGGCATATAGTCATGCTGGCCACATGGCCATGGAATATTTTTTCTTTCTGTAATTTTTCTTTATATGATCTTTTATTTATGTAAAATTTTCAATAAAATTTACATACACATACACAAAACAACTGCAAATTTCAAATATGTGAAATATCTATGTTTTTCAGCACTTCCTTAGAAATATCTATTAAACAAATTATTTTATATACCCTACTAAACTCATTCACATTCTATTTTAATTGATCATGTTTCCTCTTTCTATTACCCTTCTTTTTAAAAGTTGTGATTTCCTCCACAAACGTTCTACATTTCAGAGTGTATCATAAGTACATTCAAAATATAGCTTGAGCCAATTCACTTGGCTGTAGATAAGTTGGAGTTCTACAAAAAAACACTAGAAATAGAAAAGAAAACTTCCTTCTGTTGGACTCAAAATATGTTTCCAGATGTTAAGGTCAAAGGTTGAAGATAAAAGTATCAGGTTTGGCCTACATTAACGGGTGTTCAGGACCAAGTGTTGGAGTTCTTCTCTGGAGGGGGCTCTCTTTGTACTGGTTCAGTCATCCTCTTTAGACCCTCCCAGTAAGGGGTCCTGTTCCATGCTGCTGAATTATAACACTTCACGCCTTAAGCACTTTAAAACCTGTATTTGCTTTTTAGCAACTGGCTGCATATTTATTTCTGCTAATAGTGTGATGGATGGTGCCTAAATTTGAAAAATAAATATGGCAACTATAAAATCCTTCACATTGTCATGAAATGTTCAATTTGTGCTAGTAAGGCTAGCAAGTTCAATATATAATACTGGCAATATTCTTTAGATACGTCAATAAAAAGACAGAAAAAATATGCTTGTCTTTCTCCCCTATCAGGGGTTCAAGAGTCACAATTTAATGTAAATTCACCTCATTTTATCTTTCAAAATGGCCACTTCTACAAAAATTGCAGCTCAGTTTTCCAGTCAGATTACATATATTGGGTAAAAGAGAAGAAAATGTGAGTTTAACATATTATGTATTAAAACTTACATACAAATAGGTTATATTAACAGAAGAATACTGCTTGAAAATGCATAACCATTGTCATTTGATTTACTTTCCAAAATCTTAAGAATTTCTATCCAAACTCTGGTCACCCTTAGACCAACAACCATGAAGTGCAGAAAATGCATATTAGCTGATTAGTACATACTCTAAATGACCAAGAGGACAGACAAAAGTAAAATGACATCCATTCCAACCAGTGGCTGTTCGTCAACCACTCAGTAGTGCCACCAAGGCACCTTTCATCTACTCAGTTTATTAACACCAATCAATAACAGCATGGTATTATGGCAGCTCAAGCAATATGCAGGTGGATGTGGACTAAGTTAAGAGTTCCAGTGAGAAAACATGTCATCGCCAAGTTTCATGGAACCTCAACTTAATATGGAATACTAGATTCTCTGGGTTTCATTTTGAACATCAGCTAAACCAGAAATTAGTTGACTTAGTTGCTGAATGCAACTGTTGTGGAAATGAGGCAGCATGGAGTCATTAAAGAGTGGCATAAGCACCATGTTGGGAAGTGCCTATCTGCCTTTAACTAGGATAAGCCACTGAATGTCAAATGTGGGTTTTCCTGATTACACCCTGAAAGAAGTGTTTTCTAGAAAGCTGTTCTCACACATGGTTGATCAGCACATACATATTTATGGTGATGATCTCCTGAATTTAATGAGTATATTCTGGTGAAATTAGCATCCATGTATTTGTCCTTCCTTTTCCCTCAATTTTCCAAGAATTATGTATAGCATATATACAATATCTACTAAACTTTTTAAGAAAATAGAAATTGTATCTCATTTGTTGTCAACAAAGCATTTTTACAAATTGGAGATGTAGTACAAGATGTATGTAACAAGCTCCATAAGTGTGTGTGTATGTGTGTGTGTGTGTATACATATCTTTTATTTACAAAATTAGCCCGCCTTCATCAGTATGAGTATAAATAAAAACATGTATGCATATACCACAAATACAGAAATCAGAAAGAGTATAGTAGTACCTATTCAGATTTACACATTTTATTAAAAGGCATAAAATGTGTTAGTTTGAAAAAGTATTGCTAACCTCTCTGATTTTGGACTTTCATAAACTGACATGGCTGCCCTTCTACAATGAAACACACAGACACAGTTACTCAGCAGAGCATTTTAAGACAAAGATTCTGAAGTAAATTAATAATCCATTGACTGGAATCTTAAATTGCTTTTTAAACACTTTTAAAAAGATCTCCGCAGGTTGCAGCCATATTTACAATTTACCACCAACTAGTCTACAATGTAAAGTAATAAAGAAGAAATTTAAAGAAGAAAAAAAATGCATTGCTAAGTCTAGTGCAAATTTGCTGTGTCTGGAAAGAACAATATTCTAAATCTGTGATTTCCTTGTAAATACAGTACAGATTATTGGAATAAAAGTAGGCCTAAATTTTATGAATTTTGTGCACAAATATTGTTTATTCTTGCTCAGGTACAAGAGACACATCTGGCCATTGTGCACATGAAATTGTGCTCAAGGTGACAATATTAATACAGCTAAGAAAAACAACTTGACAGCACTCTGAAAGAGGACCTTTGGCTTTGCAGTAGGCTGAGAGAAAGTTTAAAAGCAGGCACTGTATATTATGGATGAGCACGTAGGATTCAAACTATCATGCAATACCAAAGAATTGGCAAAATACGTAAAATGGAAACTTCAGTTGATAAAATGCCTTGAGTTAGTATTCAGGCTTTCTAACATAACCACATTTCTCACATTAATAGTGAGGTGAATATATAGCACTCCTTTGTTACACAGAATCCTGGCATGTAAACAATAACAATAGCACTTAGACTTATATACCACTCCATAGTGGTTTACAACACTCTCTGAGCAGTTTACAATGTTGGCATATTTTCCCCAACAACCTTGGAGGGATGTAAGGTAGAATCAATCTTGAGCTTATCAGGATCGAATTCCAGACTATGGGCAGAGCTATCTTGCATTTTAACCATTGCACCACCAGGGCTCCTGATGGAATAATATTTCTTATTTGCTTTTCATGTCCTGAGGAAATGGTATGATCATCTGACTGAAATTATCCAATCTCAGTTCATCTCAATTTGCTGATGCCTAAGATGTTAATTTGTAGTTGGCCTTCTCATTCCAATGATATATTATGATTACTTGTTTCTTGCAACCCTGTTAACCTTTAGTTAAGTTATAAATACCTTGGTTTGGTACCAGAACCAAACTGCAATCCAGATAAACCAGTTAGCCTATATGATGAACAATTTAACTTAGCAGATTTGACAGAATCTACCATAATTGCCTGCTCCTGTACCAGTACCATCCTAAGACTTGAGAGCATTGATGAATAACTGTATCAGCTTCAACCCTTTCACAAGAGGGTGCTATCCTGTCTGACTAATATTATGGGAACCCAAGCAAATTTACCATGTACCCACCTCAATACATATCTCCCTGAGATCTGACAATTTTCTCACTGATTAAATTCTTGTAACTATCCTAATGCTAGAGGGAACTTTAAAATAGTCAGCCCCAAATGTGGTACAGACATGGACAAATACATTATTTTTTATATTTATATGAAGGCTAACTTTAATGATTCAGTCAAATGGATGACTGCCAGTTGTGAAATCTTTCACTTCCAACAGGGTAAGCACTTAGTGTGGATTGTACTGCTGACTTTCAGCTATTAGCACAGGAAGTGGGCTGGAATAGGAGAAATCTAACTGACAAATGTAAAGAGTGACTATCAGATGAAATGAAAGAAGTATACATTTGTCAGGGTATTCCAAAGAATTTGACTGCATAAATTAAGGACTGCTTGGGTATCGATGATATACACGATAAATTGTAGCAGAGTATAAATGAGAATAGAAGTTGCTACTATTCTCATTTTTTTTCTCCATGATTGTTATTGCACATTGGTGATATCACAAGTTGACTCCCTGTAGAGGGAGTTAGCAGGGCCTTTCTATCTGCCCAAGGTAAGATGTGCCAACACACACAAGGCCTATATCTATATTATAGGAAATCTGGCCACTTTGCACATGCTGTACCTCTGCCCCTTCCAAAACACCAAAAACATTTTGTACAGTGCTCATGAGGAAGATGAATGCTCTTTGGCCAGAAATCATGCATCAAGAAAGACCATCAGATTTCGCATCAGGTCTGTCTGAGGCAGTGCCACTCTCTCTAAGACCAATAAGAGAAGGTTCTTGGCCTTAGAAGAACCAAAGCCTTGCTTAGATTGAGCCAAAGCCTATTGCACTCCATTCAGGTCCCCACAGCCTCCACAGCCTGGGATAGGACATGCATGCCAGATAGGTCTGGAGATATAAAACGGGTATCATCCACTTATTGGTGATAATGCATCCCAAGCTCTTGGATTACTCCAACTAGCAATCTCATGCAGATACTAAACAGGAGGAGAGAAAGAACTGAGTTCAGTTACTGACTTGACCTCTCCCTCCCCATCAATACTAACTGGAATTAACCCCAGAGGAAAGAGGAGAATCAGCACAGCACTGTTTTGCCCACTCCCCCAAGTCCCAGACCTGGTCATCAAAGAAACCATGATTTATGGTAGACCAAGGAAGAGCCATCCTGCTCTGGCTAGGAGGTTATCTTTTACCATTCCAGACTACAGGACATGTAGACATCCACAGATCTTAAATTAACGAAGGACAGAATAAATGTTGAATACATGTTGAAGCACTGATTATCCACTGATAACCAGGGATAGATCTGACAGAGATACTTTAATTTGCATTTCTGCAAAGGGTTGAACCTGATAGCCTTAATGCCTGCTTCCAACTCATGATTCTATTATTTTGCCTTATTTTACATTTCCTGGATATTTTGGATGTTGGTCTTAGCACCGCATTCATGTCATTATTTGGCTGGAAGGGAGGAAAGTTTCCCAGAAGATATGTAGGAAGAAATTTAGTTTATAAGGTTTATAACAGTTGGTGAATTCCTTCACACTTTCAGTTAAATTGTCAGAAGCATTTATAACTCTGGATATTGAAATGGGATTTAGAGAAAAAATGTTTAGTAAGCTTTGGAACATAACTGTATTTGCCTAATGACTGGAAACTCTTATGATAATATTTATAGGGTTACTCATGCCTTCTTCATTTTATTATAACTAGCAGTCTGTCATGTATTTTTGCAAAATTCTTGTCCTAATTATGGGAAATTTGACTGTTTTACAGAACTGTAGTTTTGGATTTAAATCTTTATGTCTATTGTTTAAAAAAAAATCAAAGGATTAAGGTATCCAAAAGTTCTTAGCAATAAGTCTCTTCTTATTTAATAGACATATCGTTACATTTTAGTGTGATGAAAACTTGAATACATTGAACTTAAACTCTTAATAGGCCACTTTAATTGTACTTAAGGTTAAGATAACTCTTTGCAAGTGTATGGTGAAAATTCATTAGCTACTAGCTGTAAAATGCTATGAGCATGGAAAGCATTATGTAAGTATAAAACTTAATTGTTATTTTAATTGAAGCCATGTTGAGCTGTTGAATCATTACTAAATTGAAAAGAACTGCTTTGACCTCACAAACGTCTTGTTGATGATGGAAGAACTGTCAGGAAGAAACTTCCAAAGTGACAATACTTTTTTTTCTAAACAGCTTTTTGCCAAATAATGTTTTTAGAATTTTTGTTTTTCCAAAAGAATTTAAGAATAGTTTGAGTGCCGAGAAGGAACACTAGACTTCCAGGCACTGGCCACAGAATTTGGAGTGACTAAGGTCATGACAAACTTGATCTCAGTATCTTTTTGACTTCAAATGTTAAGGAATGTGTATTTGATTTGGTTATCTTGACAGGGTTGGGGTGGTGGTTTTCTGTAAGTGGGGAATTATCCCTGGGTAATAGTTAAATCAGTTTTTATTTGTACTTAGATCCTTGAAATATTTCCTCCACATATTATTATAATCAATCTCTGCAGGTTCCAGTTTGTTCTAGAAAATTCTGGGGAATTCCCTACTATGCACTGACATTCAAAGTCCTGGTCATTTTATGAAATTCAGATATGATTCATTTCACTCTCTTTCTCAGAGCAGAGGCCAAGTGGAAAAACATTTGTTTTGATATAGGTTAGAGTTTATTTTCAGTATTGTGATTATGCTATCTGTTCTATCTTAGTATTATATCATCTTAGTGTTACTTTCCTTTTCTGGATAATTAGCAGGGCTAATAGGTTCAGGGATGATGCTGTCACGAAATGCCTAGTCTTAAGGAATTGCACAAAGTGCAAGCCAATGCTTAAAGAATTTTTTTAATATAGTGATATGTGCCCAGTAGCATATTAATAAATATAACTCTTTCATAATGACTACTATAAGACACAGCTGCATATGTGCATATGTGTCTGATATTGCACTTTCAGTAGTCTACTTTGATCATAAACCTGAATGTTGAAGTTGCTATCTAGACTTCAAAACCAACTTGCCTGATCTTCCAGTCATCTAACTCAACAGCTATTTGACATCCACTACAGGTTATAAATAGAACTCTTGGAGTTCTACTCTTCTCCAACTATAAGTAGAAGTCCTGGAGGCCTCTTTTCCAACATCGGTCATCAGTTAAAGACCTAGAAACTACATTCTGGTGCTCAGGGCAACTGACACAAGCTAGGTTCATGGAGGAAAAGCAGCAGTGATAGGTCACAGTGCTTTCAGGAACAGAGCAGTGCTAGCAGAGCACATCAATACTAAAATCAGATTTCTAAATTCAAAATTACCACTAGGGTTAAGCTTTGTGTTCTCCTTTCCTGCCATCTACTAGTCACACCAGTCAGGACCAATATATCCTGTCTCCCATGCTTACATGAAGTCTTTGCCCTCTTGTTCCACTTCAGGTTCCTCTGGAGGCATAAGCTAGCCCTGCAGAAACCATGACAAGATTAGATTTTCTTTTAAAGACTTCTAAAAACCCTTGTGACTAATAAAAACAATGCTTCAAACAGCTGGGATTTCTGATAAATGAGATGGATTTGCTATAAATTATGGCTACACCTTTCTCTGTCTCCATCCCAGGCATGCTGCACCACACAGTGGACAGAATTGGGAAAGAATATGTCTCCCTTCTTTTTTTCAGCCAGTTTTTTGGTGATACATGCCAAGGCAATGCTGTCATCCAGGATTAAATCCTAATTAAATATATTTTGGTAGCAATTAACCCAGCATTAAAAAGCAGTATCTTTAAGCTGGAGAGTCAACCTTTGTATTACCTTGACTTTACTTATGTAATAATGTATTTGTAACCTTACCAAATACTTATCACACTTTTCAGGGAATGCATGACAACAAGAAAGAGTTATGACAAACAATGAAGACAATCTTGTTCAAGCAAATTAACAGAACTCTTCTTCAAATCTTTCTATGGCCTGTGAGAATTTTTAAAGAGCAAGACGCAATTAATAATACGACTCCCCCTATATTAATATTTTTCCCATCTTGCTCTATTACAAATTAAAATTTGGCAACAATCTTTGGAGAAGTATTGGAGTTTGCATCAGCCAAGACTCTGCTATCTAATCCCTACAGATTTATGCTACCGGGAGTGAAACTCCTACACACTGATTCTGCTTTTTCACAAAAAGCCTTGATTATATCTTCAGTAATACATAAAAGACCTTAGGAAATATACAGGAGAGAAGAAATTGTTCCTGAAAGTACATTTTGAAATCACTGGTATCTATAATTAGTTGTCTCCCATTTCTTGTCACTATTGAGGTAAGCAAATAATAACCAATTGAAGCAGAAGTGACAAAATAATTGTTATAGATGTTGATGATAATGATTTTACAGAAAGTTATCAGAATATTAAAAAGTGGGGAAAACACATATGTGCTTTGAAACTTCAGAGTTTGAGAGAAAAAGATAATACATTGCTTCATAAATACATGTCGAAAATGTAATTTGGTTCCTAAGTCTTATCCAGAGCTCCTGTTTTGCAAATTGCTTCTTTTGTAGTGATAGAGTTGACATTGTAGGTCCTTTTTTCCCCCTTTAAGGGTCCTGGTGAACAGGGTCAGCCACTGCCTGTGCCATTTCTCAACCTTCCCCCCACACATACTTCTGTTATATCTTTTTACTATCTCTGCTGGACACCACACCTTTCTGTAATTATCAATGCCTGCTTTCTGTCACTTCAAAGGCTTCCCAGCACTGGGAACCTTTCTTCAAAAGACTTTACATTGCTAAAAAAAAAACCTCTGTCATTGACAGGAGGTCCCCCTTTGAAGTTTTTTTCATGGCACTTATTGATTTTACCTCTTTTTAAAGGATGTTCAGATTAGAAAATATTTCACTATGCCTGAAAGTGTGAATATGTTTCTGTTGCTGCAAATGCTTCTCTTTTGAAGAAGCAAAAGCACTGCAGCTGTATCTCTCTGTTCTCTTTTTTTCTGTGTGGGGAAATGGAAATCTCTAGTTCTTACTTAGAATAGTCCTGTGCTTCCCTTTTCAGAAAGTTGCAGAATCTTGGCTTCACTGAAGCTTCTTTGCACCAGTTGCATAATATACAATTTATGGAATACACACTATGGTTCTTTTCATATGTAAACATTGCACTAGGGGAGAGTTGCAGTCTCTTCCAACTTGGTGGCAGTGGTCAGAGGATGCATTATTCTTGACATCTCCTAGTGACATTTCAGAACATTGTTGTTGTTTGGTTGCTTCTGACTCTTTGTGACCTGATGATGAAACAAGTAACTGCTTCTTTGAGTTTGTGTAAGCTCATGTTCATGAAATCAATTGTACTGTCTTAGCCATCTTGTTTTTCCCAGCCTCTTCTTTTATTGCCTTTGACATTTTGAAGCAGCAGGGTCTTCTCCAGGCTCTTTCTTCATCATTATGGGTCCAAAACATTTAAGCTTTAGCAGCCTGATTTTATTTCAATTAATATTAAATGTTTTTTTACTCTATTCTGAGCTATTTTCTTCAGCATCATAGTTCAAAGACATCAATTTATCTTCATTCAGCTGCAGATGGGACAAACATGGCCTTGATCATACATATTTCTGATGCCAGCATGAAGTCTCTGTACTTTAATATTTTCTGTGGATCAGGCATAACCTTACTCCCAAACAGAGACACCTCTTTAGTTCAAGGGTGTAGCTACTATTCCTATCAAGATAAAGGTTATTATTACTACTTCACCTACTTGCATTGCACAAGTTGTTCACATAATTTTAGGAGAGAGAGAGAGAGGGAGAGAATCAGACTGATTTTTGCTTTCTCATATTCAAGTTCAACTATAGACTCCTTCAGTCTTAACTTCCGGACACCAAAAATTATTTATGATTAGCATCGTCGAGATTGTCAATACTTTTTTCAGCAATTTTAATTTCAGCTTCTATTTCTTCTAATCCAGTATTTCCAATTATGTGTATGTATCTAAGTGAAATCAAGAAGGGGATAGTATACACTCTTAACAGAATAACAGAGTTGAAAGGGACCTTGGAGATCTTCTAGTCCAATCCCCTGCTCAAGCAGGAAACCCTATACCATTTCACACAAATGATTGTCCAATCTCTTCTTAAAAAACCCCAGTATTGGAGCATCTACTATTTTTTGGAAGCAAGTCATTCCACTGATTAATTGTTGTAACTCAGGAAATTTCTCCTTCATTCTAGGTTGGTTTCCTCCTTGATTACTTTCCATCTATTGCTTCCAGTCCTGCCTTCAGGTGCTTTGGAGAATAGGTTGACCCCCTTTTCTTTGTGGTAGCCTCTTAGATATTGGATCACTGCTATCATATCATCCCTTCTTTCCATTAAACTAGACATACTCAATTCTTGCAACCATTTTTCATATAACAATAGCAATAGCACTTAGACTTATATACCACTTCACAGTGCTTTTAAGTGATTGTCCACTAGGACCCCAAGATCCTCATGCAGTTACTATTGTTGAGCCAGTACCATCTATTCTATAATTGTGCATTTGATTTTTCTTGCCTAAATGTAAAACTTTACTTTTCTCTACATTGAATTTCATTTTGTTAGATAGGGCCCAGTGTTCAAGACTGTCAAGATCCTTCTGTATATTCTAGTTATATTCCTTTTTCCATGTTGAACTTTTTTCCTAGTCATCATATGATTTTTTCAATAGGCAGATGAAGTTATGTGGAACTATTGGATGAGTCACTTTATGGAATGTGTCATACTGCTGCTTCTCTATACTTTGTTTTTCTTTAGCAATGCTGGTTTCCTTCTAATAAAGCTACCTGTAACTTCCTGTCTTATTCATGGTTCCTTGATGCTCTAGCTATTTCTTGCTGTCTTGAGCCATCTCTTTCCCTGAATGTGAACTTTTTTCTTCCCTTCACCGAAAACTATAGCCTTTGGACACATAGGTATACTGCCTACATACATGTACAGAACGTCTACACTTCTTTATCTGTCAGAGCTCCTTTTATTGGTAGCTGATTGGCTTAAGGTTGAAAAAGTACAAAGATTTGTGCTTTCTTCTAGAGCTTGCAGGAGGGAAGGATTTACAGCAAGAAAGGAAAATGTACATTTTTTAGAAACTTGACAATGGCTCCCCTCCCCCTCCCACATACACACAAACCTTCAGAAGAGGAAGGAAAAATATTGCTATTTTCCAATGTTTCACAGCCATACTTTCCTACAAAAATAATTGAGAAGGAAGGTTCACATATTTCAGAGTTTTCTATGTGACCTTTTATTCATAGCAAGGCTTTTCTGTTGCACTGTCGTCCTATTGTTTCTTTCTCATATTTCGGGTATGAAAATCTCTGCACTTTGATTTAACAATAGAAAATGCACAACTAAAAATGGCAAAACTCTACTAAACGTGATATATTTGTAACTATGCATTTAGGAAAAACTATAAGATATGCAGATGATACCACTCTAATGGCAGAAAGTGAAGAGGAACTAAAGAGCCTCTTGATGTGGGTGAAGAAGGAGAGTGCAAAAGTTGGCTTGAAACTCAACATTAAGAAAACCAAGATCATGGCATCCGGCCCTCTCAATTCCTGGCAAATAGATGGGGAAGAAATGGAGGTAGTGACAGATTTTATCTTCCTGGGCTCCAAGATCACCACAGATGGGGATTGCAGCCAAGAAATTAAAAGACGCTTGCTCCTGGGAGGAAAGCTATGGCAAATTTAGACAGCATACTAAAAAGCAGAGACATCACCCTGCCAACAAAAGTACGTATAGTCAAAGCCATGGATTTCCCAGTTGCAATGTATGGCTGTGAAAGTTGGAGCATAAGAAAGGCTGAGCACAAAAGAATTGAGGCCTTTGAACTATGGTGCTGGAGAAGACTCCTGCGAGTCCCTTGGACTGCAAGGCGATCAAACCGCTCAGTCCTAGAGGAGATCAACCCTGACTGCTCTTTAGAAGGCCAGATCCTGAAGTTGAAACTCAAGTACTTTGGCCACCTAATGAGAAGGAAGGACTCACTGGAGAAGAGCCTAATGCTGAGAAAGATTGAGACCAATAGAAGAAGGGGATGATAGAGAATGAGGTGACTGGATGGAGTCACTGAAGCAGTAGGCATGAGCTTAAATGGACTCCAGAAGATGGTAGAGGACAGGAAGGCCTGAAGGAACATTGTCCATGGGGTCGCGATGGGTCGGACACGACTTCGCAACTAACAACAACAACATAGCATTTGATCTATTACTAAAAATATAATTTGTGGAAGGTGGGATTCCATGACCATGAACCATCTAGAGTTATTGAGAGTTGGGTGGCATACAAGTTTAATAAATTATGGGAAGAGGGGGAAGAGGAAGAGGAAGGAGGAGGAGGAGGAGGAGGAAGAGGAGAAGAAGAAGAAGAAGAAGAAGAAGAAGAAGAAGAAGAAGAAGAAGAAGAAGAAGAAGAAGAAGAAGAAGAAGAAGAAGAACAACAACAACAACAACAACAACAACAACAACAACAACAACAACAACAACAACAACCCAGGAAGTCATTTGATCATATTCTTTTTCAAGAAAAGTTTGTCTAACAACATTTGAATACATATGAAACCATTCAAAAATATTTGGAAATCTGTTTATATAAATAAATGTATTACAAGGTACTTGGAGAAAAAAATATGCATCCAAATGAGTTGATATTAAATTTTTCATCATAAGTTAGAGGAATAAGGTTTCTGAGGCTGTATTCAAAGTTTGCTCCTTGATTTAATAAGTTTTGATAATGTTATATCTACCCAGAACACATGTACTGTACATGTAATAATGATAAATGTGAAAAATATAAAAAGAATACAGAGAAAGGTAGTTCTAGTTTTGGAGAAACAGAGATTATATCTACTATTTAATCAATCTATAAACATTGATATAAGATATAATGTCCTTTCCTTATATCTACTGTTTAATCAATCTATAAACATTGATTAAATAGTAGATATAAAGAAAGGACCTTTCCTTTCCTTTCCTTTTTTTTCCCTTTCCTTGAAAATTCTGCTGACAACTCTGAAGAAAAATATATGAATCCCTGTTTGCATACATTCGTTTATTTCAAAGGCTACTGCATCAAAACAAGGAAGATGATGAATGACAAAAAGAAGCAACTTTTGTTCACTGTTTTTGGAACTTCTTCTAAAAGTTGCTTTGCAGTGTGTATCTTTAGAGTAAATCTGTACAACTGTGAAAAGTGTACGGCGATGCAGGTCCTGCAGGTTATAGAATTCCTGTCTTTCAATATTTGTTATCATCAACCTTAAAAATTATTAATAACAAGAAAGGTATCATTTAAGTTTCATTATTTTCTTAGCTGCAGAACTGAGTCAGAATGAAATTGTTTCTATTACTATGTATATTCAAATTCAAGAATCTCTTGGATGCCAGGAAATCCTGAACCTCTCAATGCCCAGGCATTTTCTGTGGTCTAAAAGTCCTTCTTTGCAGAATCCCCTGCCAATATTTTTGATAAATTGAAATGTTTAATCAGATGGGAGAATAAAACCACTAACTACATGGAGATAAAACATGTTAAAGAAAGTATTAAATGCAATTATTGTCAAAGAGCATAATGGTCCTATCCTAGAAACAATGTCCTCTATGGAAGAGGAATAACAAGAATAATTTATGGCAAAATTGTGCAATTGGAAGGCGTCAGGAGGATCATTTAGTTTAACCTTCTTAATATTCAAGAAAACCAATTAAAGCACCCTTAAGAAATGGTTGTTCAGTCCATTCTTAAAGAGATGAACAACTCCCAGCCTCCAAAAGTAGATTGCTCTTTTGTTGTACAGATCATATTGTCAGGATATTTTTCCTTCTATTTCAGTAAAATCTGGATAGCTGCAACCTGCACTCATTTGCTTCTGCTCCCAGTTTTTGTGGCAATTAAAAAAAGTTCCTGACCATCTTCACCATAACATTCTTTTACTGTCATGTTACTTCTCATTTTTCTTTTCTTCAGAGTGAGAAAACAACTCTTCAGCTTGCCATTATAGATAAAGTCCTTAAGATCCTGCTACATCTTTGCCTCCTACTGTACAAAGCTCTACTAATCTGTCTATATCCTTATGGAAACCTGGTGCCCAGAATCATATACAGTATTCCAGGTATGGTCACACCAGAGTGGAACAGATGGGAATAAGGACTTCATCTGTCTTTGATAAATGCTTCCTCTAATATGTTATAATTGTATTAGCTCTTCTAGCAGCTGTCTCACATGCTGGTTCTTTTCCAGTTTAATGCTTTTAAGCCATGAATTCCCTATCTAGCATGTGTGTGTATGTGTGTATGTACATGCGCGTGCACACACACACACACACACACCCCACATTATATTTTCTTTCTTTCTTGGCCCAAAGAGATCCCTGGAGAACTTTATTGATTGCTGCTCTCCATCTTGATGTAGAGACTGACTTTCTGAGTACAGTCAGTTGTGGACTTAACTTGCTATAGTGCTATCCAGCTAACATCAACAGCTTTCTTGAAATTGAGATAGACTGCATTCACAGCAACCACTAAAGTAGTTGTCAAAGAAGGAGCCAAGATTTTGTTTTTGACAAAGCCATGCTGACTCTTAGTATTGTCCTCAAGATGATTATTTGTTTTATTATCATCTCCAACATTTTTTCTATTATTGATGTTAGACTCAGTAGCTGATAATTATTGGAATCCTTTTTTTTTTCTTTTTGGAAGAGAGTGTTCACATTCATTCTTCTGCAGCCCTAGTTTCTGCAACTTGGAGGTTCTCCTGGACTTGCAACTCCTGCTCGAGGAACAGGTGGCAGTTGCGACTAGGAGAGCCTTTGCACCATTTGTGGCCTTTCCTGGATCATGATTCGCTGTGCTCAGTCATTCAGTCCCTAGTTATCTCACAACTGGACTATTGTAACTGTAACTGGACTACATGGGGCTACCCTTGAAGAACATTCAGAAGCTAAAGCTGGTGCAGACTGTGGCAGCATGGGTAGTTTTGGGCCCCCCAAGAATGGCCCCTGTGATACTGCTGCTCTGCGAACAGCACTGGTTTCCAGTCTGCTTCTTGGTGCAATTCAAGATGTTGGTGATCACCTTTAAAGCTCTTCATGGCATGGTTCCAGGTTACTTGAGGGACCATCTCACCCCACTGGGATTAGCCTGTGCCACTCATGCTGGCAGAGGAGGTATGCTATGGGTCCCGTCAGCCTGATTATTCTGGCTGGCGGGGTACAGGAGGAGGCTCTTCTCTGCTTTCCTCCTGCTCTCTGGAACATCTTGCCCCCCAGTGTGAAATTGGCCCCAACCCTCCTATCTTTTCGTAAGGACCTAAAGGCCTGCCTTTGCCAGTCAGCTTGGGGCCCAAGTGGGGTGACAGCACAATGGAAATGGTTGATGGAGTAATAACAGATCCTGCCTCTCCCCCACTCCTCCTCCGCTGTCCCCATGTGTCCTTGGTTTTAAAGTTTGATTTTAACATTTTCTGTTTTAACTAAGATGTAACTGTAAGTCGCCCAGAGTTGCCTTATGGTAATATGGGTGGACAATACATTTTATAAATAAATAAAAACAAATAGTGTATGTCTCCAGTAGTTTTAATCTGAAGGTAGATGCTAATCTTTTCAAACAGATCCTCCACAAAGTGTGTGAGTATTTGTGAGCATGGCAACTTATCTTACAGTTTTTATACTAACAAGCCAGATTCTAGCTGAGCATCAATTTTATTGCATACTCCAGATGGTAAGCATTTCAAATGCTAATAATAATGATGATGAATAGTAATATAGAATTATGTTTACACATTTCTGCATTTATCAAATTGATTTACATTGAAGTTGTAAAATACAACTTCAGTGTAAATACAACACATTTGAAAATATTGCAAGAAGTTTCTTATTATTGGGGGGGGGGAAACCCAAGGGCTTGAGGTGAAACATCAAAAGCTCCTTCAACAGAATGACCGGGGTGTGTGTGAGCATGTGTGTAGGCGACATACAAAACAGAGCTGGGTTACCCCAAGGAAAATTCATAATTTGCCAAAGTGATAAAGATCTTTTAATAGTATATCTTCTTTCTTTAAAGTTTCTCCAAAAGAGTATCTATATTTACTTTCTCTTCTCTCTCTCTATTGTTATTATTAATCTACAAACACTATGTCCCCTTTTCCCCCAAGATACTAATATACAGGTAGTCCTCGAGTTCTGATCACAATTGAGCCCAAAAATTTGGTTGCTAAGTGAGACATTTGTTAAGTGAGTTTTGCCCCATTTTATGACATTTCTTGCTGCTGTTGTTAAGTGAATCACCGCAGTTGCTAAGTTAGTAACCCAGTCGTTAAGTGAATCTGGCTTCCCCATTGTCTTTGCTTGTGAGAAGGTTGCAAAAGGTGGTCACATGCAACCGTCATAAATATGAGTCAGTTGCCAAGAGTCTGAATTTTGATCACAAAACCATGGAGATGCTGCAATGGTTGTTAAGTGTGAAAAATGGTCATAAGTCGCTTTTTTCAGTGCCATAACTTTAATTGGTCACTAAATGAACTATTGTAAATTGAGATCTATCTGTATTATAATTTATACTAGACTCTTATTTAGGAGAAAGAAAGATAGCATATCTGCAATAAATTTTTCTTTGCCGGTAAAAATATAGAAAGAATTAGTTTTAATTTCATTTTTGTCTTTCTAGCGTTATCAGTACACAAAGGGATTGATTGCAGAATAGTATTTTTTCTTCTTCTTTCCTTGGGGGACAATTTGAAATACAAGTTCAGAAATAAGACTGGTATTTCTGTAGGCCATATAAAACAGCAGGAGTTACTGCAGTAGGAACCTTCCAGCAGCACTAGGGTACTTTCAACATAATTCCTATTTCTTTGGGAGCAATTTAGTCATTTGAAGTACTTATTTATATACTCACAGGAAGGAAGACATAAAATGGTAGTGTGCTTGTGTGCTTACTTGAGTTTGAACATGTAATTATAATGATGTAGCTTAATTTGTGGTACAAGGATTATAGCAGTATATGAGAAACACATTAAGAACAGAAACTCTTTAAAGAATGCAGAACATTTTGTCGTTCTAATTGCATCTGTTCTTTTACTTATTTATTCATTTCTCTATTCTGAAAAAAATGTATTTCCCATCTGAGGAACTAGGTTAGCCAATGGTTGAGTTTGAATTCAGTTGTACAGCTAAGATAGTAACAAAAAATAACTCTTTTTGTATCTCCCATATCAGTTCTTTGCTGTTTATCTTTTCATGGTTTTTAGCATCAGTGGAGTAAATCTAGTTAACCTGGCCATACTTTAGTTTGATTAAAATCAAGTAGTCAGTGCTTTGCTTTCTGTAAGATAAAAGGAGACAAGTCAATCTGTGTAAACAAAAAAGAATACAGCAATATTCTTATTTTATGTTAACATTAGAGAAAGTATGAGGTAGTGATTGACATGTTGAATCACGAATAGGGAAAAATAGATCTAAGGTCATTCTCAGTTATGAGAATGTTAGTCACCCAGTCTAATCCACCTTATGGAGTTGTAATGAGAAGAACTAGAAATGGGGTGAAGCATAAATCACATAAAACTTGTGAAAAAAGAGAAAGTTATAATTCTAGTAGACCTTGGTAGCCTCAGGTATGTTCTAGTACCATCTGAGTTTGCATGGTTCTTCAAGATAAATTCGTTTTGATCTGAACCTTACATGATTTCACTTCAGATAATAACATACAGTATCTTATTTGTATAATTTGATTTGTACAGCATCTGTCTCAGTCAATGTTATTGTTATTTCTTAAGGTGGTACAGTAGATAAGATCTTTGGATCAATTCACACCCACTACTTGCCCGCTAGTTCCCTCCAGGGACTTCAAGAATTTTTATTCTATGAATGAATTTGGAGATTTGTCAGATGGTGGGTAATAATAGGAACCAATCCAGACATAATGAACCAATGAAATCTATTACTACTTATAAAGGATGACAGTAAAGAATGGCTGCTGTTTGTGTTCACATACAATGTACAAGTAGTCCTCGACTTACGACCACAATTGAGCCCAAAATTTATGTTCCTAAGTAAGAAATTTGTTAAGTGACTTTTGCCCCATTTTATGACTTTTCTTGCCACATTTGTTAAGTGAATCCCTGCAGCTGTTAAATTAGTAACATGCTTAAGTGAATCTGGCTTCCCCATTGTCTTTGCTTGTCAGAAAATTGCAAAAGGTGATCACATGATCTCTGGACACTGCAACCGTCATAAATATGAACCAGTTGCCAAGTTATCCAGATGTAAATCACATGACCATGGGGATGCTGCAACAGTGATAAGTGTGAAAAATGGTCATAAGTCACTTTTTTCAGTGCCGTTGTAACTTTGAACAGTCACTAAACAAACTGTTGTAAGACGAGGACTGCCTGTACTATTCTTATTTTAAGTGATTGCACATGAGAATATTTAAGTATAAGAGTAATCTAACAAAAATATCTCACATGACTCTGCAAAGCCTCTTGAAAAATTCCTAAAGTTTCCTAAGCTTAAATATATACATTTTCCTCCTCTCTTCTCCCACAGGTGCAGATAGGCCTCAACTTACAACCATTCACTTAGCAAATTACAATGGCTCCAAAAAGTGAGTTATATCCAGTCCTTGCACTTATGACCATCGCAGTATCTCCATCCCCACGGCACCCCATGATCAAAATTTGGACGCTTGGCAAATGGCACATATTTACAACAGTTGCAGCATCCCAAGTCATTTGTGGCCTTCCCAGTTGGCTTCCAACAAGCAAGTCGATGGAAGAAACCAGATCCGCTTAACGATATATGATTAACTTATCAACTGCAGTGATTTTCTTAACAACCATGACAAAAAAGTTGTAAAATTGGGCATGACTCATTTACAACTGCCTTGTTTAGAAATGGAAATTGTGGTCCTAACTGTGGTCATAAGTCGAGGACCACCTGTACTTATGTAATGGTAGGACTCAAAATGTTAATTCCATTCTTAGATAGCTTTGCTTTCTCTTCTGAGAGAGAAAAACCATGCACTACCCAGATGTGAAAAAAAGGGAAAAAAAACATGTTCACATGATCGTTTTAAGCCAAACTACTATAAAAAACTCACCAGCATTTAAGAAAATCCTTTTGCTTTGCAATTGTTTTTACTCAGGGCTGTCTAGTTATAGGGTTTTATTTTCCAGTACTGGTAGGCTTCGTCGCCCAACAGCCTTTACTTCCAGCTGTTCTAGAATCTTTGTCCGTCTTTTGCAGATGTTCCCCAATCCTATTCTGCTCTGTACATGAATCCTCTTGGTCCTTTGCTTGTCTAGTTACTCCTTTCATGGCCAGCATCTCCTCTAGAATCTGAAAGAATCACCCACTATCCACTGCCTATTCTGGCTGTTAAGGTATGTAAAGTATGTTTAAAAATACAAATGCCATATTGAAGATCATGCAAGGAGTTAGGATTTTTTTCCCAAGCCACCTATGTGCCTTGAGTATAAGTCCACTGAAAAAACAACCTTTTCCTTTTGACATTTATAATGTTGGGAAGAATAGTTTTTGAAATAAATCTATCATGGATTTATTCCTAGGCAGTGGAGTTCCCAGAAGTGAGACATTTGCTTGGAAGTCATCTCTGGAACTAATGTCTGTAATTATAGCTGATATCCAATATTCCATATTTTAGCTAAAATGATAGAGAAGGCATGATTGGATGGAACAAAATTATCTGGAAACTTTCTGGTCTAGGTTCAGAACCAGATATAACATAGAGTCAACTGGTCATTGATTACTGGGAAAGGCAAGGCAAGGTGATTCTTTTAGTGTCCTGACTCTTTTGGTGGCTTTTTATATTGTTAATGAGTGCCTGAAGAAACTGGTAGTGGTGATGCAGTAGTTAGAATGCAGTATTGCAAGCTAAATCTGTCCACAACCAGGAGTTCGATCCTGACCAGCTCAAGGTTGACTCAGCCTTCCATCCTTCTGAGGTCCGTAAAATGAGATTGATGAGGGAAATATGTTGACATAGTAAACCAACCAGAGAGTGCTATAAAGCCCTATGGAGCAATATATAAGTCTAAGTGCTATTGCTATTGCTAGTTTTATAGTGATGTCACACCCTTCTAGGTGCTATCAGAAAATTGTACTGAAAGATGTCTGTTGGATCCTTTGGAATTTTTTTTTAGAATTTTACTTAATATCTGTAATATTTGAAGTTGATGTATCATGATCAGTGACATGGAAGCTCCAATATCTAAGGGACTCCCACAAAGAAGAGGGGGTCAACCTATTCTCCAAACACTTGAAGGCAGAACAAGAAGCAATGGATGAAAACTAATCAAGAAGAGAACTAAGGAGAAATTTCATGACAGTTAGAACAATTAATCAGTGGAATGACTTGCCTCTAGAAGTTGTGGGTACTCCAACACTAGAGGTTTTTAAAAAGAGATTGGACAACATTTGTCTGAAATGGTTTAGGATTTTCTGCCTGAACAGGGCATTGGACTAGAAAACCTCCAAGATCCCTTCCAACTCTGTTATTCTATTATTCTGTTATCCTGTGACTTCGGGATTGGATACCTTGAGTCTGTTCAAATATTTTCAGACTTAAGGAACTATGAGAGCTAGTTTGGTCTAGTGGTTAAGGCATAGGGTAGAAAATGGGACACTGTAGTACAAGCCCTGCCTTAGCCATGAAAGCCAGTTGGGTGACTTTGGGCCAGTTGCTTTTTATCAGCCCAACCCACCTCTTAGGGTTGTTGTTATGGGGAAAATAGGAGGAAGAAGATATGTTGGATATGTTTGCTGTTTTGAGTTATTTGCAAAAATAATAAAGGTGGAATACAAATAAATAATTAAATATGAGGGAAAGTGTATATGCTGAGTTCAGACAAGTTGGAATTGTTGCTGATTTCAGGAAGTGGATAAGAGGATTTAGGAAAACCACCTGTTTTGTATGAAACCTTATTACACACTTAAGGTAAGTTAAGGTAATTTAAGGTAAGTTAAATGTTTAAATCTGGAGGCAGGCTCAATATTTATTAATCAAATTCAGGAAAACTTACTGATGTTATGCTACTGAATATCTGTGACAAATGTTTGGGAACAGTCTCCACATATCAGATATGGTTAAAGTTAGAATTATATTTAAGAAAAAAAGTAATAAATAAAAATTGCTGGATAACATGGATAACTTTATATATATTAAAAGATTATAAAAAATTTATAGAAGCATCCAGAAACTTTTTACAGTTGATTTATTTTTCAAATTGCACTTTTTTATTATTCTTTTCAGTTTGGAGATTATGGTGGCAAAACTAAATTGTTATGGACTGAGTGGCATAATCTATTAACAATGGAGTACATGACTATCTTTCTGATTTTTATTTATGGTGGATATATCTCAAATTTGAGCAATGTCAATATGCATTCAAACTTTAATCTTGTCTGTCAAATATTCTGTAGTTCATTAAAATACACATTTGTTGTTCCCCGATATTATTTTTCAGGCATCCATCTCCTGATATGGGCATGATTTACAGAACAGTCTATGATAAATGCATTTTTCTACATTTGTATTTTACATGCACCTTTTACTAATCAGCACATGTTATAAAACTTCTCATGATATATGGCTTCTTTTTTCATAACTTCTTCAAATGCAGATTTTTTTTGTCTGAAATTTTTGAGCCAAAATGCATTTTGAGACAGACACTAGCAGGTTCCATGAATTCCATGCCTGTTTGTTCCACAATCAATTCTGTTTTGGCAGATCACCTTAGTTGACTTAAAAAGAAATTCATCATGGATTTCTTTTACATCCCTAATTTATGACAGTGTAGTCATGAGGAGTCTAATTCTTATAGAAAACAGGTAACACTTAAATTCCCCCTCTTCTCCAGCTACTCATTTATCAAATGCCATCTTAACATGAAAGATGTTAGTGGTTTTTAAACACCACAGGCAGGTCCCAGCTGGGTTCCTCTTCTGTTTTTTCAGCCCAATGGAATATTATACATAAATTGTGTACAGAGGCATGAAATTCTGTCTGTCTGTCCATCAGAATAATTCTGAAAACCAAATGGAAAGTGATGTGGTACAGTGGGAGGAACTAGCAAAAATAAACTAAATTTCAAAAAGGGCTGGGTCAAGGTAGAAATTGCATAGAAAACAATCCAGAAAAGTTAACCACTTGGCAATATTAATTCATAATCTAATTACACCTATTTTAATTTCACCCATCTTCTTCCTTTCTACTCCTATGACTCAGAACAAAGTTTATAAGTAAGGGTTAGAAAGAATTCCCAAAAAACTGTGCTTTCTCTTCCTTGTAATCCTCTATCTGCTTACATTATCTTTTTTTTAAAAAAAAAAAGCCAGAAGGATGATTGTACAAGGGTTGAATGAAAAATAATTCCTCAGGCTCCATAATTTTTGTGTATATTGAGATATTTTAATAAATCAGGAAAAGAATTCTTGAAATGAGCTTGCATTACCTGTACTTTACACAGTCACTATCATTCACTGCAAACTTCTGCCAAGCTTTTTAAAACCCTCTCAAAAGAACTTCACACTTTGTCTCTTCATCTAGGTTTTAAGTCCTTTCTACCTCTTTATATGAGTCAAATAGATTCCTATAAAATATTCCTTCAGTTTTGGGGAAAGATGGATGTTATATGCCACCAATTCTGGATTGTATGGAATGAGATGGCAAGATCCAAATTAACAATTGTCTCTTGGGTATCTTGGTTTTGAAGCTCAGTGGTGTCCTTCTTGTGTTTCTGAGCTCAGCTTAAATATTGTTTCAAAATGTTGAGGGTTGCAGTGTAGCACTCTGAGTTGGTAGCAGTGCCAGCTTAAAGGAAATACATTTGAATAGCCATCTACATTGCCCCAAACCTGATTATTTCTTTCTGCAAGTGAATGTGGACTGACATTTCATTTCTGTCTCAAAATGATGAGCCCATATTTTGTTGGCTGACATGATAGAATAAAAGAAAGCATCTCACTGTTGTTCTTGTAGCATGACAATTGTTGGGAAAATTCGAACAATTCCTTTCTTGAAGCTTTCATCTCTGCCATTGGCATGCAAAGAACCCATTTTGCATAAACCCTCCAATACTGAAGAACGTCAATAATATGACCCATATGTTGCTGTGAAATACCAAATTTGACAGCAATTTCCCGTTGAGTGACTTGCTGATTGTTCTTAATGAGATCATCAACCTTTCCCATCTGACGTTTGTTGGGTGCTGTCACACATAGTTGACTTTGTTCTTGATCACACAAATCAGCTCTTCTCAGTTCACTATCTTTATGTTTTGTGGCCTAGTGACTCACAACACTCACATCATCACCAAAAACCACCTGCATTCAGCAATGAATTTTAATTGGAAGGACTATTTTAGCAGTCAGGTTTTAATCATGGCGCTTAAAGGACATTGACAAGCATTCATTACAGTTTTCCATTTCATGAACATAGCAACATCTTTTGTCAGAGCAAGTTTCCACCAATTGAAATTAAAGAACAATGAACACATCAGAGCCTCTAGCACCTTGGTGCTACCATTTATTGACAACTTATAACATTGGAGGCATTATTTTTCATTCAGCCCTCATATGTATTGAGAAATGTAGCTTTAGCTGCATTAGCACAATTCCAGAGCCAGACATAAACAAAAGAATAGGATAAGATTTGTGGTATACATAGAAAAACAAAACTGTGATTCTTTTGTTATTTTGCTGTATTTGCCAGTGGGTAAGTTTGCTATCCTAGTAGAGTTTTCCTTACATTGAAAACAGAATTTGGAAGATCCCAGACATATAAGAAATTCTGAGGAAAAACAATCAAATCTCTGAAATTTCCCTGTCGATAATTTTTAGATTGCATCTGCCATAGTTTCTTGCCCTCATCTTGGACCATAACTCACACAATTTCTTGTCATTGGTAACGAAGGCTGCAGCTAAGAGGAATTGTAGTCCAAATTAATTGACAGGGTAGATTTAGCTCCAGGATAGCTGTATCATGATCCTGTGGATTTACTCAGGATAATTGTGCATTGGGTTGCAGGCATAATTAGCATGGATAAGATAGTTTGGTATAAAAGCCTTTGTAACACAATCCTTCTGGCACTATCTGTAATTTCATTTCTTATAGAAAAGAATGGCAGTTTCTTTTCTGACTACGTCACCTTTAATTTCTTGAAATGAAAGTATACATTAGCTTTTTTTCTTGTTATTTTTGTACTATTATCTTTATGGGATTAACAATTCTGTAGGGTCATTGTCAGAGCAGATAATGTTCCAATTTAATGTTGCTACATCACAAAAATGGCTTGTTCAGTAATGTTTCTAAACATGCAGATTGGATGAAGTATCCCCATCAATAAGCTAATTATACCCATCCAATTTTAACATTTCACAGTTTCATGAGAGTCCAGATTAAGTCTTATTTACCATGTCAGCTTTTATACAATTTAGTCATTAAATTCAGCAATAAGCTTAGATGCAAATATGGGTAAAACAATTTTGAATATAACAGAACACAAAGTATTGCTATAACTAAGAAACATTCATTTTCTAACACTAATCAACCAGCTCTTCCAGAGCACACAAAGATTTGTCAGGATTCTGATTTCAACATGGAATATCAAGGAGGGCAAAAGGGCAACTAACTTTCCCCATTGTTTGATGTGTAGAGGTAAGAATTTTTGCTTAGGTATATAGAGAAGCCAATACTCTTATTCCCCCCCCCCTTTGTTTGTTAGAGTTATAACAGTACTTTGCTGTTGTGGGTATATGGAAACTTTAGAGAATGAGAACTATCAGGGTCAGAACAGGATCCCAGTAAAACAAATCTATATAGGATCTAATATAGGGATAAACAATGTCCCTTACATTCTTTAGCTCACTTGATTATTATATTTAAAATATTATTTTTATTTTAAAAAATAGGTGAGAAACTGTTATATTGCAAGAAAAATAACAATTTTGGGATCATCTTTATTTAAACAATGTATTTCAACAGTTCTTACATTTTTTAATATAACCCAAGGATTTATATAAAAGTTTTCTTGCATTTCCAGGAAAAATAATTTGAGCTTTGTTTAATAGACAGAGCAACCTCCCCAAATAAGAGATTGGTAAATTGTGACCACCCTATCACATTAGAGTAATTTGTGAGAACACTCATAACTTGCTCTCAAAATTTTTAGTTATGTCACTAGCCTAATGTTCTATAAGATTTAGAGGCAGATTTGATTGATGCAGAATCTGAATTAGGAATCTTACCGAAGGAGGAATTAAAATGTAGATGCAGAAAAATAGCAGTCATTGTACCTATGTTCATATGACACATTTACTAATAGTGAACCCAATTTTATGGGCCTGCAGTATACACTGAATGATAAATTAACTACATAATTGGAGTCACATAATATACTAGGTTATAAAGTATGGAGCTGTTTAGTGGTTTGGTAAATTAACATAGACAAAAAAATTAACAAGCTGAGAAGCTGGTAATAGAAGATATGGAAACAAGGCTGGAGAATGACAATTAGTATCTGGCAAATGCACAGATGTACAGATAAAGCTCAAAGCTTAACCCAGAGGAATTTATACATCTGATGAGCAGAATCAAATGAGAGATTGCTTGAATAGCAAAAGTCACAAGGAGCAGCAATACCATACCCTAGTTCAATCAATATCAGGAACAGCACCTTCATTTCATTTTATTTATTTCATTTCATTTCAGGAACACTCTCCATTTCATAGCAAGAGGTACTGGATAATGTACTGGATAATAGGTACACTGGGCATTATACACATGGAAACAATAATAAAAGTAGAGATATATAGTTAAGATCATAGGAAGCATATTGTTCAGAAAAACATTTAATTTAATATTGGCATAATAATTATTCCCAATAATAAAAAACTATATCCTAGTTGCCAGCCCTTCGGGGTCTACTGGATCAGGAAATAATCTCCATTGGAATAATTGAACTTTACTAAATTGAGAGGGACTAAAATAATTGAATCTTGCAATGAAGATTACGTCCTTATATTCCAGTGAGTCAGGAAGGAGTCTGCCTAAAACTCTTACGAATAATTTCCTTTCTTCCTGGGACTTAAGGAATGTTTCAGCCTTCCTTGCTTATGTAATGTTTTTTGTCTATATTTCTCAGGATGATCTCCCTGAATCTCTACCCTAGTATTTTAATATATGTAGCCCATAAAATTGTCTTCTATCCAATTGTATTAGATGATTGATTGATTGAGTGATTGAGTGATTGATTGATTGATTGATTATGTGCCATCAAATCAGTGTTGACACTTAATGACCACATAGATTTTATCCAGGGCAATCTGTTCCCAACTTGGTCCTTCAGATCTCCCAATAGTGCAATCAATTGCAGCAGAATATTGCAATTGATTCCTCCAATATAACAACAATAATGAAGTTTAAGAGGCATGGAGAAACAAATTTCAAACATGTTTAATCTTTCAAAAGTCATTTAAATTACCAGCTTCCCTTTTCTTGTAATAGTGGACCACATATATTAATCGTATATTACAAGAGCAAGTGCTTCCTTTTATCTATCTTGAATCAGTTGTATTTATTTATTTTAAAATTTGGAGCAGCTAATAAACCCATCTATCATTGAAAATGAATCTGAAAGTGAACATGTCTTGAACTACAGTCATTAAGGATTTTGTTTACTGCTCTGCTACTGTATGCTTTATAAGTCGTCTAACTCCCCTACAAGGAATAATCATTAAAATAATAATATATAAAATGATGAACATTTTTATTACGTATTCATTGTCAATTTGTTTATGGTCACTGAATCACCTGTGAATTGCAAAGTTGCTCTGTTTCTGGAATGCCAATAAAAATTATTTCCATGTCATTGTGTCATTATTTATATTCAAACAAACTTCATTAATCTACCAACTCTCTAAAGAGTTATTTCTATAATTCACAAACAATCTGAACTTGTCTTTGGAATTAAGGAAATTGAAACCCAATAAATGTAAAGTGTAATAAAATTGATTCATGAATTAACTATCCAAAATTCTGACAGCCATTTGAGGACAAAGATTCAAAGAAAGCAGAAAAATGGACAGTATACTGGACACAAAGAAGGATATAAGGAAGGTTTAATAAGAAGAGCAAGCTTAAAAGGATCTGAAAAATTTCCTGGGAGGAAGAGGAAGAATGACATGGAATGACAAGAATCAAAGCATTCCATCCATATAGCAGTGTAGGAATGTGCTCAAAATATACTTGTTTACCCAGTCCTTTTAATTGTTTCAATTATTTTACTTACTTTCATTATTTCCAATTGTCCTGTTTTATTGCTTTACTAAAGTTTAAACATGTTTATTGTACTTTTACTTTGAACAGTACTTCCTGAGCCATTAAGAAAACAGGTAGCATAAAAATATACCAAATAAATAACCATTCAGTATTCAGAAGAACACTCTGAACAGAAGCAAAACCCTTGATTAACTTTACATTGAACCTGCCTGTTCTTACCCGGAAGTTGCCATTCCTTCTGCCAACAGAAATAATGGGCAGGACCATTCTACTTGAGTCAGTTGAAACACCAGGTCTATTGGCTCTAAAATTTCTTCATCTGCTTCAATCTGAAATGATCCATACATGAGTTTTGTGATTATAATAATATTGCCCAGATTTGTCTTTTTCAATTTCATCTCAATTTCACCTCTTCCCTTTTTTGGGGTTAAGTCTTTCAGATGTTAAGACTGTAGATGACAATCAGTTGCAGGTTCTAATAGAAGAGAATATTTATAGTTCAGGGTGGAACTGTGGGGTCCTTGGTGCTTTCTGAGCTTGGTTGTTTTCTTGCAGACATTTCATTAGTCAATAAGGAATGGGACTTACTCTCAATTTATATTACATCCTAGTGGCTTTTCCTGAGAGTGTTGGTAGGAGTAGTCTTTGTGGGGTTTTTGTTTTGGTTGGGCTATTTAGTATTAACTTAATTGGCAGTTCCTTGAATACTCCAACCAAAGAACTGCCAAACAAGCTAATAGTAAACAGCCCAACCAACTAACCAACCAACCCATGCCAATGAGAGGCTTTGTTTTCAACAGCACAGAAATGCTTAAACGAGCAAAGTCTATATTAGATAAACTCTAACAGGCCTGGTTTCACATTCAAACATGGGACTGACTTAAGAAATGTGGAAAATATCTAGAATGAGAATAATATGAAAATTTTAAAACTTTTAGAAGAAAATATGCATATGTCATAGAAAACACTGTTTTCAGGTTATGATTCTTCCTGGCATTAAAACTAAAATCCATTGATACTACAACCTAAAAATAAAATTGTTGTTGTTGTTTAAAAAAAACCAAAAATAGTCTGCCATCTATAGTTTAGATGCTGAAAGATTAGAAAAAATACTGAATAGTATTTTAAATAATATTTGTTATAGTCAAAATCATAATAGATATTACTGCCCTTGAGCTTAAGAGAATTGAGAAAATGCAACAAAATCTTAAATTTAATTTGAGGAATGTGGGTCCTTATTGGTATAACTCAAATAAAGCAGCCCTTTTTTATCTTTGTGCAAATCAATTATTTTATATTATTAAAAAATCATTTAAATGTATACATTAAAGGCACTTTTGGAAAATTAAAGATTTATTTATTTTATTGATTTATTTAAAACAGTTATATAGCTGCCCATCATCTAACCATCTCTAGGCAGCTACCTATCAAAAATTAAAACATATAAATTATATTAAAACTATAAAACTAAACCTTATTTTTAGTTGTTGGACTAATTTTAAGATGTCATTATGTAGAATTTTGCCTTTTGTTCAGATCTTAAGGATTGGACTTGTTTCTTTGTATATTTATCTATTACTGGCCTTTTGTAGCAAAGTTTTTTTTCAGTGTGAATTGTGTAGCTTGGAAACTAGGTTCTTTTAATGAAGCCTTTGTATTTCACAAAATATGATTAATCTGATTAGTGTTCCAGCTCTTTTTCTGCTTACATTAACTAACACAAAGAGCCCCCCTACAGGTTAAAGTTTAAAAGTGGATTACCAGATAATGCTAGTCTTGACGAGGTTTCTATGGTGGAAGGAAAAACTGATTTTGCTTTTCACCTTATTTTATCTTTTCTCTTCCTGGGCCCAGCCTTTTTCCATTGTCCAAAACAAGGTTATTAATTTTACAGCAGAATCTTCAAGCAATTACACAAATAGCTTAGGGAAAATAGCTTATGTCATAAAGAAAACAACAAGCCTTTTAAAACAGGCTCCAACTATTTCTCACAGATGGCAATAATATTGCTAGCAGTATTACTGAAGAGTCTAAAAACGTATCTTAGGCTAAATTGAAATTAACCAGTCACGTTGTGAATATTCCCCTCTCTAAAAGAAAATAAAAAATAAAGTAGTACTGAAATATGACTTCTTGCTTTTTTGCAATTTTCGATTTACAGTAAAGGATCTAGGTTGAGCCCACGGATGTCGTTTTGATGAATGGTGAAGAAAAGCTATCCTTTGCCATACAAATACATCCATCTTTAGATAGCATTCCTCTGTGGGAGGTTTGTTTTCAATTTAATAGATAATGAACTTCCTTGTCTGAATCAGAAAACTGACAGTGAAATGAAGTTCAGAATTTTACAAGGCTCGATATTTGTGGTTATAACAGCAAAATAGGGCGTGGTAAAATTGTCTCGTTTAAAAAGTCAACATTCTTTGGGCACTATTATTCTTGGCTAATTTTAAATTCCTAACTCCATTTAGTTTTTAAGACTGTATTTTTTAAAAAATAAAAGGCATAAAAAGCTATAGAGAACGGACTTTGAATTCAAATGAAAGGTTTTGTTCTGTATCATATGCTGACATTTCTCTTTTTAAACTGAGCTCAAACCATATCAATAAAAAAAGTTTTTTGCATTGTTTTGGGTTGTAGATAAATAAAAACTAATATTGAACAAAGGCAATGGAACATAGTCTCCCCCCACTGCACACATATACAGTAATTCCCATTACTGCTAATGCCAAAAGTAAAGACCAAATAATTCCTTTATAAACGTTACATATCAAAACATATTACTGTATGAGATGTCAGAGATGTTAAATAATTATTTAGGACCTCTGTCTTTTATCTTTTATGAGCTATCCTATAACCAAGTTTATAAAATTCACCTTTGATAAACAAAGGTGACCTTCATTTTGACATTTGTAAAATCTGTTTCACATATGCCAATGGTTTAAGGAAAGAAAGGATACGTCTATGTGTCTAGTATGCCAAGCTGCATAACCTTTACCACTGTAACTCAGGGAATGTATATCTATTGCCATTTGGCTATAAAAACTGGAGCAGGATCTAGTCCCAACTGCTAAATGATACTGACAAACCTGGTAGTGGAGGCTAAACGATAGAAGATAGAAAATTAGAAATCTGGGTGTTCTGTTCACATAAAATTAGTGGCTATTAATAACATAAAATGGCACTCAGATAGTCTTTGATTTACAACCATAATGGATGCCCATTGTGGTCTTATGTTGTAATAGTCGTAAAACAGGTTGGTCACATGACCGACCTATTTTTATAAACTTTTTTGTGGCAGTCGTTAAGCAAATCAAATTGTTTTTTTATTTTAAAACAGAGTCATTTTAGAATGCAACAATATAAAAATAATTGTAGTAAATATATGGTAATAAATCATGTCCCCAGGCAAAATAAAGATCTCTGAGCCAAACTGCCAGTGTAAAAATTCAGTGGAAGTAAATCGGTGCAAGACAGGCCTATTTTGCAAGGTGAGTGCAATAGATAAGATTCGAAAAACAGGAATTGTGTTGATCAATGTCATCTATCAGATAAAAAGAATTACTAGGCACCAAATGTAAGGTAAACTCTTGGACTGCTCAAATATTCCACAATCAGAAAATAAAATGATGGGATCTCTTCTAAACCATACCAGTGTAATATGTAGATATGTATGTATGCACTTCACTAGCACTTTTATACTGCTCCATATGTTGACTAACTGATCATATGTAAACAGAATGACAACAACCAAAACACAGAACTCATAATTAGCATTAACAGATTAATAGCATATTCCTATCCTGAGGATCCATAAAAAGTAAGATAATCAGTACACATACCCAGCAGGAATCTATCTTAATTTGTCTCGCTTTCAAAGGTATAATATAATCAAATGCTCCTCCAATTTTTTGAATTACAACTCTTGCAAAAAAAAATAAATCTGAAAATTGTCAGGCCAAATAAAAACTTTTTAGTTGACACTTGGGATTCTTCCCTCTCTCTTGTTTGCTTCAGTGACTGCCTTCCTCTTTCATTGTTCCTCCCATTTTAAAAATATTGAAAAAAATTAGAGTGTCGGTAAAAGGCTTCTAACCTAAATTTCTGCCAGATCTCTTAGTATTTTATTACTACATTTTTTTAAAATAATATGGTTTAGAAAATGGGTATATTTGTTTTTGTCAGAGTGGGCAAATATCATAAAAGATATTTCTGTGGTGCACTGGTAGGAAGAAAACTTTTTGAAATTAATATTAGAAAGATCATAATAATCTATGCAGGTAATTTAATAATGCAAATGATTTAGCATTTTACACCTTCATAATTTGAATGTTCCAACATTCAATGGTAAAAACAATAATGCCACTGATGATTACATGCCATCATTTCACTGTTGACTCTTAGCAATTACATAGGAAAGTTTCCCTCCTCAACATGGTCCTTCAGGTCTTCCAACAGTACAGCCATTGTTGCTATAATTGAACCCATCCAATCAACCTTGCTGTTGATTGACCTCTTTTTTTTTTTAATTCCACTTTTCTCACATTTTAGACTTTTCCAGAATTCTGGACTGAATATTAAACCATAACAGCTGGCTCCATATAAGTCATTAAGTAATAAACAAACCACATTATGGTCTAGCTCAGGCATGTCAAACTCGCGATGTCATGTGACATCGCACGATGTATTTTCCCCCATTACCGGCAATGGGGTGGGCGCAGTTTTGGCATGACACATCCGGCCTGTGGGCCAGCAGTTTGACACGCCTGGTCTAGCTAATGTCATCTTCAAGACTGTTAAATTGTCTCATGTTTCTAAGTTGCAAACTGAGCTGTAGGATTAATTAGAGATGAAGATTAGAAAGCACTGATTCTTTACACCTTTTCTCTTTACTGATAACTAGGGGTATTAGAAATGGAATGAATAAGCAAAGGATTTTTTTTTTGTTCCTCTTTTTGTGTTTTCTATAATTGCTCCTGAAGGGAAACTGATCTTCTTAGGCTCTCTCCTTCTGCCTGCTTCTTAATACAGTGTTCTCATTTCCCCATTTTTCTTTTCTTCCAGCTGACAACAAAAAGCTGAGAGACACAGACTTTCTACTGAAGCATGCAACTTCTGCTCCAGATCCTCTAGTGGGGTTTGTTTTATTTACATATTAAATACAGATGCTCTATTAAATACAGATAACAGAGTGTTAACTGGAGGATCCAGCTAGTGTTATCATAATATTTCAGCTATTATTACCACATTTTCCTTACAGGATCAGGATCATCCTTGTCAGCCAATCCCAATGGCAAATCCTGTTCATCAGATCTTATAAAAGTTCTGTTCTGAATATAATCATCTCATCAGAACTTGCCTCATCAGAGTAACCAGTTCTTACTTCAGATGCTTTTTGGAGCCTAATTGCCTTCCTTGCTTTACACTATATACTCTTGACCTTTTATATCACAATATTTTTTCTCCATTGTTTTTTTAATCATTGAAGTCAATAGCATCATAACTTTAATGCCGGGAAGTCTGAAATATTGAAACAAATTTTGCCAATATATTTTAGCTGATTAATTTTGCTTCCTGTAATAAAAACCCAATCCTCTCATTATTTCAAATGTTAAATTATTTTTGGGTGGTGTCTCCTCATGTATGGGGCCCAGGACCATTGCCACCCTTTACATAAGGACCGCCCCATACATGAGGGTTGTGATGTTGTGATGCCACATCTGTAATTAATTAAATAATCACATCTTTGGATGTGATCATTCAGCCAAGTGTGAGTCCGTCTTTGGATATCATCACCATGGCAAAGACTTTGAGAGCTCCAGATATATTTTCTAAGGTATTCTGATCTATCTAACCTACCCTACTACTAACTCTATCAAAGAAGGAGATTATTTTATCTGGCCAATTTGTGATCAATCCATGCTGATACCTCACGACTGTAGCATGGCAGCAAATTCCCCAACTCCCAAATGCTGCTTCATCTTTTTGAAGATCTTTCCCAGTTTATATGTCAAGCTGGCAGATCTTGACTATTGTGCAACCTTTCTAGACCCCTATATTTCCTAATCTAAAAAAGTCTCATAAGAAAGGTTTCTACAAGATATTTTCCCTTAAGTAAAACCTGGGAAGCCAGAAAGTTTGTAGTTGCTGGAGAGCTGATTGTACAATAGATTACTTGCACACACCCATGGCCTCTTCATAAAAGCCAGAATCCAGCAGTCCACTCATAACAGTTTCATTGAATTGTTTTTGCCCTTGGGCTATTTTCTATTAAATTGAATGAAAATAACAAAAAGTATATATGTTTAAAATAACTCAGTCCCTCAATGTGTATTCTTCCCTTACCTCATGCCTTTATGCATTCTTGGCTCCTGGTGACTGTCTGTACAAATCCCTGCAGTTTTTCTTGGCCTAATTTTCGGAGGCATCTTTTGAAGCCATTACTTTGTTCTTTCTAGGGTTGAGAGAGAGAGAAAGACCGGCCCAAAGTCACCCAGCTGGTTTCATGCCTAAGGCAGAACTAGAACTCAGGGTTTCCTGGCTTCTAATCCAGTGTCTTTCATTGCTACTAAACTGTTGGCTCTCCCTCTATTCTTTAACTGAGAAAAATTGAAGCTGGTCACTGATTGCCATCATTTTCTACTATGATAACAGGAAATAACTGCAGAGTAGCGAGGTGTCTTTTTGTGTTTGCTTTTAAAAATATTATTCTCTCTTTTTTAGCCCCATGTTGTATTATCAGTTTCTTTACACAGGCATTATTTTATGTCTGACTGCCTGAATTTTCTTCCCATCGCACTATGCATGTCCTACTCTCTTGGTTTTCTGGAGAGTGAGACTGAGTTGTTTTGTATGCAAGGAGAAAGACAAGTGTAACCTTCTCTTCTTGTAATAGCCATCCTGGTGCCTTCCAAGCCAAGCTGCAAATCGTTGCCTGTACCTGATAAGACTTACTAAAGCTATTTGTACTGTAAGTTTTCTCTTTGTACTAGATCACACATACTATTTGTTTAGAATTTTCTATAGTAATCTTCTATGTTTGAACAAGTAATCCTGTTGTTCAAACATAGAATAAAAGCAATGGATGGAAACTAATCAAGGAGAGAAGCAGCCTAGAACTAAGGAGAAATTTCCTGACAGTGAGAACAATTAACTAGTGGAACATCTTGCCTTAGGAAGTTGGGGGTGCTCCATCACTGGAGGCTTTTTAGAAAAGACTGGACAGCCACTTGTCTGGGATGTTATAGTCTCCTGCTTGGGTGCGGGAGTTTGACTGGAGGACCTCCAGGTTTCCTTCCAACTCTATTATTCTGTTTTGTTATTCTGCTATTCTTTCTAAGATTACATGTATTGATCCCATCAAAGAAAGTCTGGTATGGTATAGGACAGTGGTGGCGAACCTATGGCATCACTCAGAGCCCTCTCTGTGGGCACGCGCGCCGTCGCCCCAATCCTAGGCCTTCAGCTGGGTTTTATAAAACCTTTTTGCTTTAGGCCTCCACTGCCGTGTGCAAAAAAAAAAAAGGTTCAAATCAGTCAATTTCAACTTCTCACGGGGGGAAAAAAGATCTTGCAAAGTTGGAATTGATTGATTGAACTTTTTAGTCCCACCCAGTCTGCCATTACCACCACAGCCACGCCCACCCAATGGGCCATGCCCACCTAATGGGCCATGCCCACCCAATGGGCCACGGCCACCCAATTGGCCACACCCAGCCAATGGGCCCCACCCACCCGGCACTTGACGATGCATAAGTGGGTTTTTGGTTGCAGTTGGGCACTCAGTGTCTAAAAGGTTCGCCATCACTGGTATAGGATCTCCTGCCATGGGCAGGGGCTTCGACTAGAAGAACTCCAAGGTCCCTTCCAACCCTATTATTCTATGTTCTGTGTTCCCCATAGACCACAATACCGACCATATGACAGGATCTCTTCTGCTCTGATCTCCTCCCTCTTATTCCTACTTTTCATCTCCTGTTCAGATTGCTTTTGATTGGAGTGACTGATGGTGCTTTGATTATAAATGTCACTCTGATTGGGGTCACCAGTAATTGTTCTGAACTGGAAATGAATTCCTCAATCACTGAATTCAATTCTTCTTCATCTCCCTTTTCTACCATGGTATTTACACAGGCAATGTCTGTATTTTGCACAATGCTGATATATGAAACACAGAGTTAAGGCAATAATTGGAGGCCAGAGGTTTGCAGATGGTTGTGAATTGGGACAGGGCAAATTGGTGTCATCTAATTGTGCAATAGCAATTTGTCTTCAATTACCCTAGAGTGGTCCACAATTTGAGCTTTATCCAGATCTAGAACATAGTCATAATAATTGCACAAGTTACATCATTTTGTTATGGCAGATTTAGATAATGTGTTAGGGAAAAACTTCTGAGCTCATAATCCTTATGAAAATATCAATGGAAAATAATAGTTCCAGAACAGTTCTTCCAGGAATCATTTGTCATTTAGAATTACACTAACGTTTACATAGTTGAGAACAAATATCATACAAATTACATAATTATAAGAGACTGTCATAAGATATGATAAATTATATATAAATTTAATTAAAAACATATTGTGAAATAAAAAATAGCAGTTCTATATTTCATAACTGAAACCAATATTCTAGTTTACTAGAAAGTCTCACATATCTCTGAAAAACCAAGATTTGTGTAGCATGCCTATTGAATGAAAAATCTGGGTAATCCGTTCCCTATTTATTTAATGTTTTCTTGTTGTTGCTGAATTTCTTACCTCCAATGGAGAAGTTATAAAAAATGCTTATGACATTGTTTTGTTTTCTTTAAAAAACAGAATTTTTTAAAAAAATATAAATTAAATTGAGCTATATCTGAAAGTACTCAGAACAAAAGAAGTAAAATTGTAATTTATGAAAGCATAGAGAAATTTATCTCAATACTGGTAAAATTCATTAAACCCCCCCCCCCCCAAGTTAATACTTTCTCCAAAGTCTAAAATATATAACTTTTCGACTTAAAATTATGGTTGTTTCTTAGTTTTCAATTGTTTTGTGTGTTCCCACCTACTAAACAGACAAAAATGGTTTCATGCTGTAGATTTCAACAGTGTAACAACAAAAAAATTAATCAATATAATCATAATTATTGATCCAATAAGCTATTTTTTTGAATTTATGAGCAAACCACAACAGTGCCTTTATCTCTCTAATGCTGCAATATTGACACTGAATATTTTCCAATGTTTCTCCATATTTCTATTATATTTCAATTTTTTTCTTTAAAGTTTGTGTGAAAAAGAGTCTGCTGCATCAGAATTTCTGCAAATTTTATTCCTGACTTTTACACTTCCCATTTTTTTCCTCCGAGATCTTCATCAGGATGCTTGCTATAAATGAACAAATGATCATAGATTAGATGGATAATAGCCAGAGGGTAACCATTTGTCTTTAAGAGAGGCAATGCTCTATAATAAGGCATTTCACTATTGGGGATTTAAGTTCAGTTTATACTAAAGAACCATAAGGAAAACATAAGAGATCTTGAAGTTGCTCATAAATATAATTTGAGCATCCACTCTGGACATGAAATAGTTATCCCACCAAGGTGAGATGCATGGCAATTTTATTTGAATGTTCATCTGAACCTATAATTTAGCATATGTACATTTTATTCAAATCTTTGTAAAATTATTTACTCTATTTGCACAATGTATTGCTTCTTTAAAAAAAAAAAAGTCTTTTCAGTCAGAGAACTTTGTTGAACAGTCTTTCTCAGAGAATCCTATTGAGGCTTGCTCTGTTAGCTGTAAATTCAATTGAAGGTAGTCTGTAAGAGTTGCTCTCTTTTGGCTTAGATATGTATTTTTCTTATGTAATTCATAGAGTTAGATTGGAATATCCATTGGAAAAATGAAGCAGAATGTTTTAAATAAAATTATTTATTTAATAATTATTTATTTAATTAATTTATTGGTAATATAAATCTATAAGTAATAAATAAATCTATAAGTAATTGATATGTAAACACCATTTCCAATACTCTAAGAGAGTGACCAAAAGTGATGGGGATAGTGATAAAGCATAGATATCTTAAACTATTCTCAACCTGATGTCTTCTACATGAGCTGGAATTGCAACTACCAAAATTCCTTTATCAGCTCTATTCTTAATAAATGAAAGTTCATGTTTAACTACATACAGAGAGAGAGAGAGAGAGAAGGAGAGAGAGAGAGAGAATATATATATGTGTGCCCATTGTTCTTTTGTACCTGGGTAATGGTACAAAAGAACAATGGGCACACAGCCAGCACCTCAGCCACACAGGATGTTACCAAACAACTGACTAATTTGCTTACATCAATTCCATCTTCCAATCAAGATGTAACAACACAGCCAACCAACCCGCTTACAGCAACAAAGCCAACCCGCCACACCCCCCCTCCAATATTTATAGAAGGACGGCAGCTCCGATCACGCTTTGCTCGCACAAGCACGAAGCCGAAGACACCAGCCTGAAGATGGCGAGTGGGACCTCGCCGAAACGTCGCCAAGATACTCTCAATCTTACATGGGAAAAGACCCAAATACGCCAAGACCTGCATACCTGTACCCGTGAAAATCTACAAACACACACACACACACACACACACACACACATATATATTACTGTCTAGATTTGGATAGAGAGATCACACCTATATCTAAATAAAAAGAAAACTAGCTGACTTTACAATACTACCTTTTTTTAAAATGGATGCATTAGATTTTGGAAAGCAATTATTAACTATTTTAGGGTGATATTTTTAGCATATCACATATTACTTCATTCAGTACTAATCATAGTACCAATAGTAGTAGTTACAGTTCTCTGCAACAGGCGGCTGATTTCTGTCTATGGTGCTTTCTAATTACAGCTCTTGAGAGGGCAGCATATATTTCTTTTTACTCTCTCAGCCTCCCTACCAATTGGTCTCATTGTTTAATCTCAGAAGTGTACAAGCAAGCAAAGGTGGAAAAATTTGTGCTAAATTCACCACTTACTTAATAATACATTTTTATTTTCTTCTTTGCTAGTCATTTTAATCTATTTTATATGTTTTGATGGGTTTGCTTGTTGTGTGATCATATTTATGACTGAGCTTTTATTTTTATTATTTACTTATTAAAACAGTAATAGCACATTTCATAAATCCATACAACTTGTAGATCCTTAACAACCTCCCTCAACCCCCCCCTTTTAGGGTTTTTTTGTTTTGTTTTGTTTTCAGGGAGACAAAGCATCATGTTTGTTGGATCTTATAATGCATTTATTAAAGCATGAATGTATATGACATCTATCCCACTAAAACACAAGAGAAAATTAATTTAATACTGTAAATCTTTACATCCATCATAGCCGGTACTTTAGAAAACAATGTTGTTTTGTTTGCATTTCATATGTGACAAACAATCTTTCTGACTGGCTTAACATAGTCACTTTCCATTAGTCAAGACCAGAAGCAAGTCAGAATTAAAATTTGGCCCTTGGTTGCTAGGCAGCTGAGTTGTCTTGACATGGTGGTTAGTTTCCTTTTCATTGAATGACAACAGTGAAATGAAAGAAGTTTTGAAAAACTTGATAATGGTTTTCAAAAGAGGAGGATAATTGGGCTAGCTTGTGCAACTCTGTGTGGAAACTTCAGCTTGGCAGAGAGAAGAGACTGTCACTAAAAATTTCAACTCTTGTACACAAACTTGACCTAGAATCTTCTCCTGATTTTCTCCCATTCATCTGTCCAACACTTCTCTCTCTCAGTCCAAGGGGTGCTGTGATGAAAGAGATAAGACAGATGGGGACAGCCCGAAGGAATAAAAGAATCAATAGTTTTGATTTTAATCCATCAGTGAAAGGGAGGAATTAAGTGAAAACTTTAAATTGAGAATGGTATAAAAAGGCATTTTTAAGACTAGCAAACCAATATATTTAATGATTGTATTAGCAAACAAATGCACTTGGCTTCTTGTTTTTACAAAATGAAATTAATGGGATAAGTTGTAGTTCTCTTGTCATTTGTTTTTTTTTTAGTCTCTACATAATAGTTAATTGATCCCCCTACTTAAGAATGTATCCCCTATGTATCAAAAACATGCAGACTGCATCAAGATTATGCTTTTATTGGAAACATTTGTTCTGCAAATTAATGAGATAATAATAATTAAGTTTGCTACTTGGTTGCACTAACATTCAAGCTACTATAAAAGTCCAATTATGTATAACTGTCCACATAATTAATTTCCTTAAAAAACTGAGCAAAATGTATCTATAATGAAAGAAGGGACCAATTAGCATTGGATTAACATTCATGATTATTTACAGTTGTTTTTGTGCTTGTTCTTGTGCTCTGACTTCCTGAAATTTCACAACCCTAAGATTTAGGGGGGGGAGAGAATTTGTTTAGACACAAGGTGCAATGCAGTGGCTGCAGCCATTGTGTTGACACCACCTCTCTCATTATACCCTCTCAATCAACACTCGCACAGAGGAAGCTGCGATAAAGCCCATCTGCCATGGTTAATCTGCAGGCAAACCCACACCCAGGCCTGTGCCCGTTCCTCTCCAGCCGTATTATTCTCGGATCCAAAGCTTCATAAGGGATCAGCCAAAGTCCATTAAAGTAAATAATAGCTAGAAATGACAGGCTTAGCAAGGATTGGAAGGAAGTTGAAGACCAATCTGAGCTATGAGCTCTGATTAATAGAGAAAAGCATTAGGAGAAAAAATGACCTCAGCCTGCTCCAAAGAATTCCTGAACTTTGGTTGTTAGGGCAAGTGCTACCATCTGAGACGTTAGTGATCCTTGAATTTCCTTCACTTTGATGAGGCTCAAATGGGAAAATTTTGAAGGTTCACCCAGGCCCCCGGCCCCAGCTGGAAAGCTGTCTGAAGTCAACCCTGTCAAAAATCCTGTTGTATAAAAAAGGACAGGGAGTGAGTGAGAGAGAGAGGCCTTTTTAACTAGATGGCAAAACAACAACAACAATAAATACCACCCTCAGCTTTAATAAAGAAAACATGTTCTTTGGGTCCATGTGACTAGGTGGCAATGATTCATGAAGAGCATTACTAAATGGTAAAGAATTCATAACTTACTCAAATATGGTTTATAAGCAGTTGAAAAATACAGTGTTATCTTGAACATTTTACTATTCATTCCAGTATAAAAATGCCCTTTAAAAAAATTAATTTCACTGCAATTATGAGAAGGGGAAGATGTGCATCTTGGAAAAATGGATAGATAAAGAAGATGATAAGGATAATTTTCTCATGCAATATTTATTCTTTGTTTTCTCAGCTGTAACTTGTTCATGAATAGCTTTGTCAAAAGAGAACTGGAATACTGACCCCTGACAGAGACTTTCTCTCCCCCCCACTTTTCTTCCCCACAGACTCTTTGGTAGCAATAAATGAATAGATAACATTAGAACAGTGGAAAAACATATGCATTGCTTTTTTTTCAGCATATGCCAGAAGTATTTGCATAATGCATCCAGATGATTTCAGATCAAATAGTTGTACTCCTTTCAGAGACATATTACTTTAGTAATTGCTGAACACATCCAAACTATCTGGACATAATTTCATCCTTTATGTGAATATCAGAAAAGTACCTGCTGCACACAATTGCCACACTATCAGTCCTGCACACAACTTACCAGGGAATAAGCCCCACTGAAGAGAGTTAATTCAAAATAGATCAACTTGGGATTGCACTGAAAAAAGCAAATATTGAGTTCTACAAAGCAAGCACAGTATCCTTGCAGATGACAAACTCTTCCTTTCGAATAAGATTTTATGTGCGCCGGGCATGAACATGTAAAAACTGGATGGAAAATAATTATTCACATTTTCTAATATAGAATGTAGGTTTCATAAATAAAATGAGAATGAATGAGAGTAAACATGATACCTGTGCCACAAAATTGCCGATAACCTGGCTAATGCGTTGTTTGGGACCATATGACACAATTTTCATATTTTAATCTTAAGTAGATCCAGAAATGACAATTATGAAAAGACAAAATAGATACCACTAGCAGCCGTAATGGCCATCTATGCGCTCAAAGATTGGCAAGCAGGTACAGTAAATCAATATTAAATTCTCTGCATATGCAGATATAGCAGCCAAAATATCATATAACATCATTATAAGCAAATCCCAATATATTTTGGACAATTCTCCTAGGGAATAGAGAATCTTCAGCTAATTAGTACACTTGCCTGTTTTAAAGGCAAAAGGATGCACACTGATAGATAAATTCACTTGCAAAATTAAAATTCATTAGCCTTATTAATGTATATGAATATGTTTATGAAGTTCATTCTTTATAAAGTCTTGCAATTTTACATTTAGTCAATGTTTCTCATAGCAAACATTTGTGTCTCTTCCAATTTTATTTTATTTTTAAATAACCCTTTATTGTTATAAATAATTTGTCTTTTAAAAAGTGAAGAAAAACTAATAAACAAAAGCAAGTTGAAGTTTAGAATACAGATTTCTGAAACTGGAATTTCAAAGGGGTAAAGCAACAAAAAAGTAAAAAAGTTAATGTCATCTAATTACTGCAAATAAATCCAAATTATTAGTGTTTTTTTAAAAAGGGCAAATACAACATATTGAAATATAAAATGATATTGCAACACTTTCTGAAAAATAAAATAATGTTTTGAAACTTAATACGCATTACAACTTTCCTATAAACTCACTATTGGTTTATTTTGATTCTTCGCATTTTCAGCTCATTTGTATGTCTGCTTTACAGTTTAATGGAAAACAAAGTCCTGCAGGTTATCACTTAGGATTCTCAATTACATTGTGTGTATGTGTGTGTGTACTCATCCTACTAAACATTATCATCAGTATACTGAACTGAAAATTAAACCGCATGAAATTAATGATTCATATTACTTCTGAAAATATTTTTCATTTAAAAATTGCTAAAGACTTTTTCTTTTCTTTGACACCTAATCCTCTATAAATTTGATAACTGCTGTCCAAAGAACAAAAGCGTGAGGGATTTACAAATGTGCTATCTTTATATTCTGACTCCATCTTACATAAAGCAAAAGAACTGGAACATGTTTCCATCCCTGTTGTCATTGGCATAAATTCAACTATATATTTAAAGTCCATTTGGAATGAATTTGTTGATGTAGGATCAGAAATAATAATCATTATGAAATTCCCTTTCCAACACTGAAGCCCATCAGTGAAATCAAAGTCACTTTTGTTAGTGAGCATTTTTTTAAAAAATAAATGAAAGAAAAACAGTGTGTAGTTCCAGATCTCAACTGCTTGGTTTATTATCCAGGAAGTTCAGTATGCAGTTTCTCTTGTGTTATTGGTTAGCTCTCTTGCATATTTTCTTTTTGGTTATACTCTTAGCTATGACCATTATACTGACCACAGATGCCTATCAGTATTGCTTAAATTACCAAAAGCTCCTTATTCCTCAGTGGTATAAAATGATTTTACAGGGATTTAAAAAAAAAGAACTGTTTGATTAAAAAAAAAGCATGTTTACTTTCTTTGAAAGGGATTGAGGCTTGCCAGTTACTAAATATTTGTTATGCTCAGAATTGTGGTCAATGTTTATTTTACATTTCTTTAAAAATACATAAACATGATAAACTACTATCTTACTCTGGTCTAAATGATGGATTCAGGAAAAAAAAGTTCTGGACTCAAAAATGTTTTTGAAAGGAATAGCCTTTCTTGAGCAGAAATAAACTTTCTGAAAACAGATAATTAACTTCCATTCAAGCAGCCTTTTTGATCCTACACAGGATCTTCTCAGGTTTTTCAAAGTGAACTAAACTCTGCTAGGAAATATTGTTATAATTATTGGGAGGAATTTTGATCACCTTCTCTTAATTAATATTGACTTAGCAAAACAAAACAATTCTTTTGCTCACTATAATCTAGGTGAGGAAAATTCTTGACTTCTCAGATATTGCTGAAATAGTATACAGCAAAGTGTTTTGGCTTTGAAAGCAGCAAAGTTCTTCAGGGCAGTCATGCAGCAGCTGGCTCTAGCTTCTTAAAGTAACTGTGTCTTTTCCTGAATCTCATGGCAGCCCTCCTCAGTTTCTTTTTGATTCTGGAAATAGATATATCTGTTTTAAGGAGTTATAGACTGGTACTCCATGAGGGCCCTCATGTACTCAAAAGCACTTTTTTGCCTTTGAATCCAAACCAATTTATAGCCCTACTATATGTCTCAGCATCTCTCTTCACCAGTGATGCTTACTTGGAGTTGTAGTTCAGTAGTATCTAGTTGGTCATAACTTCCTTAATTCTGTGTTACTTCATGTTCTTGATGAGCAAAAAAATTAGTTTCTCTGCTATTTATGACCAGCTAGCAGTTTTTGTTTTGTTTGTAAAGTTTACGCACTGCTATGTACTGTACATAATAAGGCTATATAAGTATAATGCTAGAAAGTTTTCCCTGATTATGCACACATTAAAACACTATTTAACAAATTAGCCGTAGGTAACTTCTTCCACTGATTTCAGAGGATTTCCTCTAAGTATATGACTTTCCATTTGTTGTTTAATTGGAAGCTCTCTTGATATTTTGTCTCATCACTCTAAAAGCTGATTATGCCACTTTCATTATTACATTACATTGCTAAATTATAGTACATAAATTATTGTATATAAAAAAGCAAACTCAGTCCTCATACTGATCAAACAATATGCACAGGTCAGCACACTTTCATGCAAAGAATAAAAAAAAATTAAAACAAGAAAGAAAGAAAGAAAGAAAGAAAGAAAGAAAGAAAGAAAGAAAGAAAGAAAGAAAGAAAGAAAGAAAGAAAGAAAGAAAGAAAGAAAGAAAGAACCAAAACAAATGAATGTCCCAAAGGTGCTTTTTCAAGAGGCAACTGGATTTGATTTTCCTTGAAGATGTTTCACTTCTCATCCAAGAAGCTTCTTCCGTTCTGAGAAATGGTGGAGGATGGAAGGATTTGTGCAAGGATGATTGCAAGAAATATAAATCATTCCATCCTCCACCATTCAGTCCGAATGGAAGAAGCTTCTTGGATGAGAAGTGAAACATCTTCAAGGAAAAACAAAGTCTAGTTGCCTCTTGAAAAAGCATTTTGGGGACAACCATGACCTGAATAGGGGTCCCCAATCCCGGGTCTGTGGACCGGCACCTGTCCGCGTCATGCTGCGTCATGCTGCATCGTGCATTCAAAACATGCCCCCTCTGGTCTGGGGAAAAACCTTTCTCCATGGAACCAGACCCTGTGCCCAAAAGGTTGGGGGCCGCTAACCAAAATGACTGAGAATCTCCATAGACAAAAACAAATGAGTGCATAAGAAAGCTTGGAATATTGGCTGAATGCATGGAATGGGAAAGTGAAAACAACAGCAAAAGATAGGAAGAAAATGAGACACAAGGATAAGAAATAATCCCCACTGGAACATTTTGTTCAGGTTCCACTTTTTTAAAGTTTATTAAGAAGTACATATTTAACTTTCTTGTTAAATTCCAATTATTCTTCATCACGGAGGTACGCACAATCACGGAGCAGGACATTTCTAGATTGTCTTGATTGCAGTTGGCTAATCATGTTCAGATAACTGATGCAAACAACTGCAAGCTTTCTCTCTTTTCTCTTTAATATAATACAGACAGATTGTTTATAATTTTCTGCATACAAGAAGTATCCAATTTACTTCTGTTAAAATGACTAGTAAATCCACATGCATACATCAATAAATATTGTTCCCTCAAGAAATATCAGCAAAGATATCTCTGCCCAAAAGATTTACAGTCATTATAAAAACTCTTTATAGACAGATTGGGAACTCAGTCATTGAATTCATCTCCTGATTCCTGCCTAGCAAACATCTGAAGATAGTGATTAGAAGTAAGATATTTTCACCAGAAAGAAAGCCTCTAACTGGGCTATGATAATAATTCAATATTGTGGTACATTTCTGTATGGTGCAAATAAAAAACAGTACCAGTTTCTAGCATTCTAAATAGAATTGAAACAATTTCTTCTAAATAGAGTTGTTGTCAGAAAGTGTAGAAAAAGTCTTATGGTAAGACAGGTAAGGAAACTATTATTCCTATAGTAGTTGTGGCCCCTATTAATGAAATGCCAACTTGGCATCAATTGCCAGATTACTGCACAAACACATTCAGCTCTAAATATGTAATATCAATGGGAAGCTTTACAAAACTACCCATGGAATATATTCCATTCTAACTTCTGTGCTGTCGTTGTATACATTTTATATTGGTATTTGATTATCGTAGCTATATGTTGCCCTGATAGCTTTACTAAAAGAGGGTCCTTTAATTAAAAAAAAAATACACACATAATCACAAACACACACATACAAACACAAATTCGGATACATGTATGAATTTTTAGTATTCCCGATTACTGCTGGGCTGATGAGACGATAGGTATTATTTATATACAAAATAAACATGATCTAATATACCAAATCATATGTCTTAAATACACATCATTAACCAACAGCAAAAAAATGAGAAAACATTGCAATATTTTAAATATCAGCTAATAACAGCCTTAAATGCTTTAAAAATTTCCATCTCTCATATTAGAAATCTTCAAGCTAGTTTTTACTAACATAAAGATTTCTTTAATATCATGCATCATAAATTCATGACAGTAAATCCTGTTTCTTATGTCAGATTTTACTCCTTGCAGTCTATTATAATACAGAAGGAGGCATGTAATTTGTAAGACTGGAATGGTTGCAACAGTTTTCTTTTCCCAGTAAACCACATGATAACCTGAACTTGTTTATATGTTTATTATTCTGTATCCTATATCCTGTTATATCCCATTATGTTCTATATGGATTCTACATCCATATTTTTCAAAACAATATTTTACAGATTAGGTATGTAAAAGATATTTACTATAGATTTTCAACTGGATTGACTGATCATTCAGGAAGGTTGTACACAAAAAAGTTGTGAACAGACTGTCCAGTGTCCAGCATGTTTTCTTTTTAATTGTAAAAATATCTGAAAAAAAGGATAGTATGAGAACCCTAGTAACACTAATCTGAACTTAATATAACTGTTCCATGCATTGTTAATAATAGACAGTCCTACTCTATACCATTTGTATATCTTCAGAGGTGCTGCAGGATATGGTTAAAAAATGGCACTCACAATAGTGCAATTGAAGTTCTACCTGCATTACATATGAAAAATGGAAGAAGCTTTGACTGCACTGTTGTGGTTGCCTATCATGATGTTTTTTAACTATTCCTATGAATACCTCTTCATATCTTCAATGCCTTATGCACATTCATGTGAAAAATATACATAAACTGACAACTTCTATTGTATCTGAATGATCACCTCTGGGTCATAATTGGGGAACCTGCTCTGGGTGTGAGACATGATGAGTGGCCTTTTCATCAGTAGCCCCTCCCCCCAAATAAATACCTCTACAATATTCTTTGAAATGGCCCACCATTGTAAACAAGGTTTGGCCATTCGTTGTTATCTCTCTGGCGCTAGGCAGAGACATTTTACTTTTCTGAGGTTTTTTCATAATGTACCAATGTTGCCCTGATTTTTAACTTTTCAAATTCTTCTTGCTTTCCATTGCTCTTGCAATATTTCTCTGGGTGACTTTACTGTGTATGTTTTTCCTTAATGCTTTTAATCCATTGTTGTAAACTAAACAGTTAAATTTAAATATAAACTGCTTTGATGTTTGTTTTAATGGGAAGTGGGATAGAAAAATTTGAAATAGGAATAAAGAAAGAATCTTATAACTTCAGTGTGAAAACCAAAATTAACTCTATCAATTTACTTGGGCAAGGGGAAATGTATGTGTCTAGTCCAGATGCATTTTAGTTAAGTCACACTGCTAATCTGTCTGTTTGGGATAACTCTCCTGGCATATTAGTAGGCAACAGGTCTGTGGAACTCTGATTTAGGCACTTCCTGGATATATGGAATATTCTTTGAACAAAGTTGGAGAGCTACCTTACTCATTGCTTCCATTTTCTTCATGTTCTGCGGGAATCTTTATCCCATTTGAACTGCAGCTAATTACAGCACCTAAAAAAATTCCTTTGATAAGGAAAAAAAAGGAGGGAGAAATGAAGGGAAAAAGACATTCAGAACACCACATAAGGCAAAAAAAAACATTCTAGGAAAGAAAAAAAATATTTTGTTAACTAATTTTCTGATCAGACAGAATTCACGAATGCTACTTTTTTGATAGAAAGTCTAGACTCAGGTTTATTAGCTCACCAGTTAAGTTTCTGTTAGCTCTTGGGGCTTATTTTATACGTTACACAAGATACTGGCGCATAGGCCAAAAAATCCTTGTTTCTTTTTCTTTTTGTCTTTTAGGGAGCTTTTCAAAACTGTTCTGCATTACTCATTCATAAGCAGTGCTTTTGCAAATCATATTTTACTTTTGTGTATGATTAAATAAGTGTATATTATAATAATTGTATTTATAATTGTAATATATTATGGATTATATTAGTCTGAAACCCCTTTGTTTTTATAATTGTCTCAATTAACTATATTAAACCCACTTTTGCCTGCCATTGTCAACAGAAATAATTCATGAATGCCAGAGCCACTGAATACAAAAGATATGACCACGCATATTTCAAGCCTAACTACAACTCATAGTAGATTTATCAATCTGCCAAGATATGCAGAGCATGTAAAGTGAACAGCCTGGTAAGCTCACAGTCCCTCTCACACAAAAATATTAATCAATTTAACAACTTTGTTTAGCTTTTTCCGAATCAGTATAATGGAATTAGAAACTTTTTTCTTAAGTTTATAACAATGCAGGTTTTTCATTCTCTAAATGAAGTTTGTTTCTATTGCATAATAATTTAAATAGTTTAAAATTAAGCATCATAGTAGCTAATTTTAGCACATTACATTCCTCTTTCGCTTGCATCAACTGATATTTTCCCCCAGTAGGACAATCAGCTGTTCACAAAATATATCAGCAAAAGTTTTAGGGTTTGTTTGATTTTACTAAATTGTATCTGGATTGTATTTCATTTCTCTCACAAATGAATTATTTTAGTTAAAAATATTTAAATATTTAAAACTATTCCATTAAAAAATGAAATGAAATGAAAACTTAGTAATTTCTTTCCCCTTTTTCCCCATTGTTTTCAATATCGTTATTTTTTTTTCCACATTCTTCACTGAGTTTTATTTTCTAGGGCCAGTATAATCTACATACTTTCCAGCGATGTTGTAGAAAATGTATCTTGCATGCTTTCAAATACCCCAAACAATAACGATAGACTTTTTGTGACTGGAAGTTTCATGTTGTAATTAATGTTTTTTAAGACAATAAACAAATAACATAGGTTCTAATATATTAGGAATATAGTCCACATAATCATTTCCTTATTTCAGACAATCTCTCATGGGACACTGTGCAGAATTTCCAGTTCTACCAATATTAGACATGTCTGGGGTCACTTGTAAGATTGTTCTAATATTAATAACATTTTGTTTTAATATTGGGCAAAACATTTCCTAAGAATTTAAATAAAACCAATTGGCAATTGATACGCATGATATAATATGTAAAAATGATTTTAAATGATTACCTTTTTCTGTTAAAAGTCAGTAAGATTATGTTTAAATTGAAACACATATGTATAATTGTGCATATTACCTTTCTCCTCTCTCATCTAACCAATAAATCCCCTTTATTCTACAAAATATATTATTTTTACATTGTGGACATTTTAATGATATATTTGCCATATGTTATTTATCACTTAATTTCATGTTTGGGAAAGAAAATTTATTTCGCTTTTGTTGCCAATTTTTTTTAAATATTCCACTACAAAAAGAAAGGAAAGGCTAACATGATGCTAAAGTATCAAGCTTCAATAACTGTCAAAACTCAAATAAAGTGAATATTATACAATTCAAAAGCTCTGGGGGCAAGGGGTTGTTTCAATTTCTTTGTTTTTAATTTTTCTATTTCACAGCCTTGGCCTTTTTGTTAAAATACAATACTTTGGGAATATAGATGCTCCTTTTCTTTCCCTGTTTAGACTTTTTCTTTGTTAATACAAGTGACCATGGCACAATCATGAATTTATAAACTATTTATGGAAACTCTAAAAACATACTGAAAGTGACATCTTCACCTCTTTTTATTTGGACCGAAATTATTAATCGTGAACTAATGTAATCTAATTCATAATTCACTCATCAAAATATTCAAAACATAATAAGTAAACTATGTTGATAATGAAAAATATTTGATATATGGCATTGTTTATATACAACAGAGATATGAATATGCATACAAACATGCACGTATAAACATGTATGCTTGTTTTATTCATTCAGAACTTTCTCTGATGTTTTTGTTTACAATAGACAATATTAGAGTTTATGTCCATTTTTAAAAGCAACAGCTTCCACTTGAGATTTGTTAAGTAATATTTTATATATTTCACTCTTATCTTAGCATTAAAATTGTTTTGGCACAGAGTGGCAAATACTCCAAGAATGTGGATGATTTTATCTATTCTATTACTTTATAGCTTCAGGGGAGAATCTACTCGGAAATATCTGGGTTGTTTTGTTACTTTTTAAAAAAGAAAAGCGAAGTAAAAAGCCTTTCTATTTCCTATTCCACCCAGTAGGTGTCACTGTTGCGACTGCGAGTAGCAGTTTTATACTGTATAGTGCATAATTTTTAAGGATGTACCAGCACTAGAATAGTAAACTAGAGTTATTCCTCTACTACCCCATTTCCCTCCTTATGCATATCTATGCACTTAGAAAAAGATGAGAATCATTAAAGCAATCAAGGATAAAATGGAGTGACAAACTTATATAATACCAAGTCTTCAAATAGTCTGATATTAGTCAATTTTTTAATAATTCTTTGAAAGGAAATGACAGTTGGAGATTGATTTGGGAAAGTTAGTATGTAGCACTTAATAATTGTGATTTACTTTATTCTTTTCTGTTTGCTTTAATATCTATCTATCAATTTTGTAACTGCACTTTTTCAGGATTGTTTCTTCAACTTTTTCTGGCCGGTATACAACATTCATTCTCCAAATAATATTTAAATGAAAACTCTCTATGTTACTGTATTGTAGAATGCTGAAAAAACATGCATGATAAAACAGATTTCTTCACAATTATTACATTATTGTTACCTATTAGCAATTCTGAAAGTATCCTATATTTATGTTGATTCCATAGTATCCAAGATCATTTTTATTACACTTGAAAAAAATT